>OZ038388.1:34006294-34494296 GCA_964036045.1 Eutreptiella sp. 'Long Island Sound 2002'
GCATGTTTGCGCTCTACAAAGCAGAGGGGAGTGCGGTATGTCACACGCGCCATCGTTTGCAGAGAGTGGGGGGCTTTTTGCCGGGCAGTGACGAGGAGGTGGCGTCCGCCATTTTACTTTGGCAGGGGGGCGGGGGGTCCCACCCCAAAAATCGTATCAAGGGGGGGGTCCTCTCATGAGGGCAGGGGGTTTGGCATGGGATGGGAGGAGGGGCTGTAGATGTTTTGAGACATGGCAATGGCTGAATTGGCTTTTTATGGTTGTGGTGGTTGTACAGCCAGCAATCTGGTGCATGTGCATTGAATGTTGATATGTGCAATGGACACTGAGGGTCGTAGGGATAGTGGCAATTTTGGGTCTTGCAGGATCACATTTTTTCCTTGGTACATCTGTTTTGCAATTTCAGACAAGGACCCACTGCCTATGGCGTGTTTTGCACACCAGTGAATTGTTGTTCCACATTTGGCTTACGATGGCAGGACGGGATGTTGTGTTGTGTTTGCTTCTGCCATGAATTCTGAATCGTCCCGAAAATGGCAACATCCGTTTACAGTTGTCTCGGAAGTAGCAACATCATCATAGAGCAATGGCATTGGCAAATTTGAGTTCCCTATATCGGGATCCATGAAAAATTCTAGTCTCACCGGGTGAGACTGGCCACATCCCAGTTGGCTGTATAGGGGGCCTCGAAAAATCCCAGTCTCACCGGGTGAGACTGGCCACATCCCAGTTGGCTGTATAGGGGGCCTCGAAAAATCCCAGTCTCACCGGGTGAGACTGGCCACATCCCAGTTGGCTGTATAGGGGGCCTCGAAAAATCCCAGTCTCTCCGGGTGAGACTGGCCAAATCCCCATTCCTGATATAGGGAGCCATGAAAAATCCCAGTGTCACAAGGTGAGACTGGCCAAATCCCAATTCCCTATATAGATAGCCATGAAAAATCCCAGTCTCACAAAAATTTTTCTGTTGTCCACCGAAGCTGCCTCATCTCAAAACAGTTCATTAGGGGGGGGGGTTCTCTCTTTGGGCGGGGGGGGGGGGGTACCATGAGATTGGAGCCCCCCTCGTGGCCAAATTACATCAGTGGATGGCCTAGCGTGCACAAAGTGGGAGAGGTCGCAGACCTGCTGCCGATGCAGTGATGCATGTGTGATGTGTGTGCCCATCTGGTCTCGCACGCCCCATGCACGGCCAAGGGGATGCAGGGGATTGGCCATGGCCCTGTGCTTGAATCAGAAAAAGGTAAGGAGGAGGGTCACCCCCCCCCCTCATCCCCCCGGGTCCATGAAACAAATCCTCAGGGGAAAAGTTGTCTTTTGTAAAGGGGAAATAGTTCTGGTTGCACATCAACATGCCATGAAATCTATATTCCACATTCCCCATCGCACATCCCACATCCCATGTCTCCACAAACAATGAAAAAAACATTAAAAGAGATGAAAAATCAGTACCCCACGGGAACAGAAGGGGCAAGAACGGGAAAGAACAAAAAAAAAAGCACTAAGCTAGGAGACGTTGGAGAGACAAGTGATGCCGAAATATTCAAATAGCCAATGCTTCATTGGTGCCAAATGATGTGTTTCTACAAACTTCCACAATGAGAAACCCAAAAAACACCAAAAAAAAAACATGAAAAAACACCAGCCCGTGGGCATACAAAAAACGGCCCATAGCGGGGGAAAAACAGAAAGAAAAGGAATTGGGATGCGTGTTGCAAATATATAGGAGATGGGGTTTGGGAGGTAAACCCCCCTCCTGTTTAGAACGCCCCTGTCGTTAATTTCGGGCAGCACGGTGCAGATTTTGGCGGGGGTCGGTGTATTTGGGGGGGTGGTTCTATTTTAGACATGCGTGCCATTTGTGTGTAGGCCTAAACACTCCCGCGAGACCAAAGCAAATGCCCATCACCTCCTTTTTGCGTTAGCAACTGTCACACAGCACAGTTTCAATGAGAGTCTGCTGCCTGTCCACATTGTTGTCTCCGTCTTTGATGTGGCCGTGGGTCTGGGAATGGGTCGGTTTATTGTGTTGCATGCCCCGGTGACTGGAAGGGGTCGGTGTATTTGAGTGGGTCGTTGCAGTGGGCGGGGTCGGTCTAAACGGGGGGGGGGGTTTAGACAGTTTGCATTTAGTGGTATTTCCCCTCTTGCTAGTTGTCATGGTGTTTTATTGATGCCTTGCATTTGGTTGAAGAAAGACATCGAGGGCGCCAAGTGGTCGCCCCATGTCTCCATTTGGGCCGCCACACGTTACTTGGGAGAGCAGGGTGTCAAGTTGCATGACACCCAAGTGCACCGGGAGGCCAAGCGCCATGGCTCTCGCTAGCGCAGCACCATCCATTCCCAATGGTCTTGCTGGTGCCGGCAGGGTTTGTGGTGCTTGCGATAGTGAGTTTAGGGGACAATTTAAGAAGTGTCTCATGTGGCAAGCACACCCATGACCTATGTGGTGCTAGCGTCCAACACAAGTTCCACTACTACATGTGCATGTGCCTAGCCAATCAATGTCCTTTGACGGGCTTGGTGCTACAGTGTGCCCAATGTACGTGCACTGTTCATGCACATTGCACAACCACGGTTGGTGACGCAGTTCATTGCAAGGCTTGTGCCTCTCCACCACCACCACCACCAAACTATGGGAAGTGCAATTTGCAGTTGGGCAACGGGCCCCACACACAAGAAATCCATGCATATTCCATGTTTTTTTGTGCTGCCACTCTATGTGCGGGGCAGGGTCTGCTGTTGGTAGACAAGACGGGTCACAACACTCACAACCCAATGGGCTTGGTGTCTGGTGCCAGTAGTTCCGAATTCATTGACATGTGAGCTGTTGAGACAAAGGGTGATAATGCATCAAAATGGGAATTTTTTGTGCAAATGCATGCATCTATTATGCCCAACTCCCCCCAAATAATGCCCTCAAAAGCATGTCTCACCTGTACACAAAAATAGCATCACCAAACCGTTGCATTCAACGACCACTGTCCACTTTTGGGCAACATTTAGTGTTACCATAATTTGTGCATGCACCAGGCTTACGTTCCACCGTGCGCCACACCACGCAGTCAGCACCATATATGGACGCCCTCAAACCCGAAGGCCGTCTCAGAACACTCCTAGTGAATCATCTCCCAAAATAGGTCTTGTCTTTGCCAAGACACCAAGGCTCTAGCCCCCGAAAACCTGCAGTAGTGGCAAGGTAGAAATAAACAGGTGTCACGGACCCGTGCGATACCCGGACACCCAAAACGGTGTACCCCTCCCCCCCCAAAAAGCCGTTTTTTGTGTGTTTTTGTTTTAAACCAGAAATGATGCTTTTTCACATCACTCTGACCTCGAATGCATTTTTACAAGTGTTTTAGGGATGTGGCCCGTCCACCACTATTCATTTATTTTACAATTTTGGATGCACCGTGATTGAATGCTGTTGAGTCTTGGACTAGACATGTGGACTAGACATCGTTGTTGTTTTTTTTACAACTGTGGAAGCATGCCGTTGATACCTGGTTGTGGTGTGGACATCATTGTTTATTGTGTTTTCAACTCTGCGACTCCAATGTCTCACTTTCTCCCCCTGGTAACATTTGCTGGTGTACCGAGAATTTTCAATTTTTAGTCTGATGCTTGCCATACGTCCTAGTGTCCCACTTTCTGGCTCAGGGATTGCATATGCACTTTGTACATCCGGGCATGTGGTTTGCGGTTCATCCAGCTCGTATACCTTTCCTGTATTCTCTCTTTCCGTTGTCATTCATGAGTTTGTTGTTTGAAAAAACCAATCAATTCATGTCTACTTCTACATTTCGCTGTGTCTCTTGAAACCACATCTGAAACCAGATCCCCCCCCCCCCGCCGCCGTTCAAGCCACCTAGTCAACAATTCAGAGAATTGTTCATGGCCTTGAGGCAGTGTATCACTATTTTTGGAGCAAGGTGTTTCAATGTGTACTTCTACACATTGTCGTATGTACAGTGCAAGCACAATCCTTTGATGGCATTTGGTGCAACTCTTTTCTATTGGCCCTGAGAGCCGTGGCCCTTTGGCAAGCAAACGGCCTCCTTGGTAAGGGGTGTAACCATCAGCACCCTAGGGATAAGGTCTTTGGAGTGGAGAAGACCATTGTTGCAAACCCCTTGGGCCAAAAGGGGCGTACATTGCACTGAAAGGTCCTCGGACGTGCGCAGTGCGATTTCAGTGCCCTCACACCCTCCTCTCTTCAAACCCCAGGCCTCTTTCAATTTATTGGAGTATATCACCATCTTCCCCGGTCCTCGTGGCATGTGGAGTGCGGGGGGGGCAGTGGGGAAGTGAACGAAGCGGTCAGTCCAGGCCCTTTCAGAAGGAGGGGCTTGTGCATTTCTGAGAGGGGCGGGCCTGTGCAACATTTGCATCTTTGGTGGTGGAAGGTACTGCCCCTGAACTTCAGGGGCACTGTGTGTTATCCGATTTTTTTTTTTGCGATGGTACTCGCAAAGCTGTGGATGGGATTTAGAGCATCCATCATCCCAAATTCAGGCATTTTGTGTGGCTCTGTAGTGGCATTGGCATTGGACACAGGGCCTTTGCACACTGTTTCTTAGCCTCGTATCATGCGCGATGTTGAGATTTGTTGTGCTCTTTGCATAGTTTCACATGTGACAATTGAGTTTCCGGTGTTTCTGCTGTAAATTGTGCACAACAACAGATAGAACCGAACGCCTCAGTGCACGCACCGCGCACGCACACACACACACACACACCCACGCCCACCCCATGCAGATGGGGTGCAGGGTTCCTGTTGAGTAGAGAAGTGAATTCTTGTCAAACTCCGCCTGCAGATACCCCACCCCCGCCTACACACACACACACACACACACACACACAGAGAGAGAGACAGAGAGAGAGAGAGAGAGAGAGAGAGAGGAGAGGAAAAAAAATTCCCTCTGTTTAGGAAAAAAATTCCCTCTGTTTACTTCGTGTGTTGGCAGTGATCACACCGTGTTTGTCCAGGGAGAGATGGAACCCGTTCAGACACTGACAGTCTCTGACCAAAAGCTGGATGCGATGGTGACCAACACGACCGGAGACTGGGTTGCAATGGGCAGGTGCCGTAGCTGCTGCTTTGTGCGTGTTGGCGTAGGTGTGTGTGTGTGTGTGTGTGTGTGTGTGTGTGTGTGTGTGTGTGTGTGTGTGTGTGTGTGTGTGTGTGTGTGTGTGTGTGTGTGGGTGGGTGTGGGTGTGGGTGTGGGTGGGTGTGTGTGTGTTCGTGTGTGTGTGTTTCCCCCACAGCTGCCCAGGGGCGCGTGACCTCACCGTGGTGTGGGGGTGAAACCTGGGGGGGTCCCCCCCGGGCTAACACGCAATCTGGGGGGTGCCCTGGTCCAGCCGCGGCGGCCAGGGCACGGGATCGCGCGCCCCACCCCTCGCCGGCCACCGTGGGAAAGCCACGATGGCACAGGGCGGGCTCCACCGGAGGGTGGCGGTATGCGGGAGTAACCCGGGTCCCCCTGTGACCCAGCCCTCTCCAGGGCTCGTGTGCGCTCCCCTGCCCCAACCCACTGCACCTTGTGTTCTGCACAGGTACATCGTGGGGTGGGGATATCGTCCTATCCGACGCCCGTCCGGGCCAGGGGCACAACCACCATGGCCTTCGGCCAAGGGCCTGATGTCACGGGGGGCTACTGGTCCTGCCCTGCGATGCAATGCGGGGCAACCGTGACATCAGGCCTCACAGCCACGCGCCCTGCTGCACCCGGCGGGATGCCTGGACCGGAGCTGGGAGGTGGTGGAATAAAGGGGAGACAGCATCGGGGCGGAGGTAAGGGCCAGTGCCTGGGCCGCGGAGGGATAGGGACGCCCCGTGGGTTCGTCAGGTATTTTTCCTTCCCCCACACAGCGGCGGTTACACCCGGGTCCCTCCGGTCCAGCCTGGGCCGCGGGGGGATAGGGACGCCCCGTGGGTTCGTCAGGTATTTTTCCTTCCCCCACACAGCGGCGGTTACACCCGAGTCCCTCCGGTCTAGCCTGGGCCGCGGAGGGATAGGGACGCCCCGTGGGTTCGCCAGGTGTTTTTCCTTCCCCCACACAGCGGCGGTTACACCCGAGTCCCTCCGGTCCAGCCTGGGCCGCGGAGGGATAGGGACGCCCCGTGGGTTCGACAGGTATTTTTCCTTCCCCCACACAGCGGCGGTTACACCCGAGTCCCTCCGGTCCAGCCTGGGCCGCGGGGGGATAGGGACGCCCTGTGGGTTCGTCAGGTGTTTCTCCTTCCCCCACACAGCGGCGGTTACACCCGAGTCCCTCCGGTCCAGTCTGGGCCGCGGAGGGATAGGGACGCCCCGTGGGTTCGTCAGGTATTTTTCTTTCCCCCACACAGCGGCGGTTACACCCGAGTCCCTCCGGTCCAGCCTGGGCCGCGGAGGGATAGGGACGCCCCGTGGGTTCGCCAGGTATTTTTCCTTCCCCCACACAGCGGCGGTTACACCCGAGTCCCTCCGGTCCAGCCTGGGCCGCGGAGGGATAGGGACGCCCCGTGGGTTCGCCAGGTATTTTTCCTTCCCCCACACAGCGGCGGTTACACCCGAGTCCCTCCGGTCCAGCCTGAGCCGCGGAGGGATAGGGACGCCCCGTGGGTTCGTCGGGTATTTTTCCTTCCCCCACACAGCGGCGGTTACACCCGAGTCCCTCCGGTCCAGCCTGGGCCGCGGAGGGATAGGGACGCCCCGTGGGTTCGTCAGGTATTTTTCCTTCCCCCACACAGCGGCGGTTACACCCGAGTCCCTCCGGTCCAGTCTGGGCCGCGGAGGGATAGGGACGCCCCGTGGGTTCGCCAGGTATTTTTCCTTCCCCCACACAGCGGCGGTTACACCCGAGTCCCTCCAATCCAGCCTGGGCCGCGGAGGGATAGGCACGCCCCGTGGGTTCGTCAGGTATTTTTCTTTCCCCCACACAGCGGCGGTTACACCCGAGTCCCTCCGGTCCAGCCTGAGCCGCGGAGGGATAGGGACGCCCCGTGGGTTCGTCGGGTATTTTTCCTTCCCCCACACAGCGGCGGTTACACCCGAGTCCCTCCGGTCCAGCCTGGGCCGCGGAGGGATAGGGACGCCCCGTGGGGTCGTCAGGTATTTTTCCTTCCCCCACACAGCGGCGGTTACACCCGAGTCCCTCCGGTCCAGTCTGGGCCGCGGGGGGATAGGGACGCCCCGTGGGTTCGACAGGTATTTTTCCTTCCCCCACACAGCGGCGGTTACACCCGAGTCCCTCCGGTCCAGCCTGGGCCGCGGGGGGATAGGGACGCCCCGTGGGTTCGACAGGTATTTTTCCTTCCCCCACACAGCGGCGGTTACACCCGAGTCCCTCCGGTCCAGCCTGGGCCGCGGGGGGATAGGGACGCCCCGTGGGTTCGCCAGGTATTTTTCCTTCCCCCACACTTGGCTTTCGGACCATCGAGGCCCCCGCCGCTGAGGCGAGGGGGCCTCCTTCGCTTTGGGACCACTGAGCCCCCCGCCGCTGACGCGAGGGGACCTCTTTGGCTTTGGGACCACCGAGGCCCCCGCCGCTGAGGCGAGGGGGCCTCCTTCGCTTTGGGACCATCGAGGCCCCCTCCGCTGAGGCGAGAGGGCCTCCTTGGCTTTGGGACCACCGAGGCCCCCGCCGCTGAGGCGAGGGGGCCACCTTTGCTTTGGGACCGTCGAGGCCCCCTCCGCTGAGGCGAGGGGGCCTCCTTCGCATTTGGACCATCGAGGTCCCCTCCGCTGAGGCGAGGGGGCCTCCTTCGCTTTCGGACCATCGAGGCCCCCGCCGCTGAGGCGAGGGGGCCTCCTTCGCATTTGGACCATCGAGGTCCCCTCCGCTGAGGCGAGGGGGCCTCCTTCGCTTTCGGACCATCGAGGCCCCCGCCGCTGAGGCGAGGGGGCCTCTTTCGTTTTGGGACCATCGAGGCCCCCGCCGCTGAGGCGAGGGGGCCTCTTTGGCTTTGGGAACACCGAGGCCCCCGCCGCTGAGGCGAGGGGGCCTCCTTCGCTTTGGGACCACCGAGGCCCCCTCCGCTGAGGCGAGGGGGCCTCCTTCTCTTCGGGACCGCCGAGGCCCCCGCCGCTGGGGCGAGGGGGCCTCTTTGGCTTTGGGACCACCGGGGCCCCCTCCGCTGAGGCGAGGGGGCCTCCTTTGCTTTCGGACACCGAGGCCCCCGCCACTGAGGCGAGGGGGCCTCCTTCGCTGTGGGATCACCAAGGCCCCCGCCGTTGAGGCGAAGGGGCCTCCTTCGCTTTGGGACCACCGAGGCCCCCGCCGCTGAGGCGAGGGGGCCTCCTGGGCTTTGGGAACACCGAGGCCCCCGCCGCTGAGGCGAGGGGGCCTCCTTCGCTTTGGGAACACCGAGGCCCCCTCCGCTGAGGCGAGGGGGCCTCCTTCTCTTCGGGACCACCGAGGCCCCCGCCGCTGGGGCGAGGGGGCCTCTTTGGCTTTGGGACCACCGGGGCCCCCTCCGCTGAGGCGAGGGGGCCTCCTTTGCTTTCGGACACCGAGGCCCCCGCCACTGAGGCGAGGGGGCCTCCTTCGCTGTGGGATCACCAAGGCCCCCGCCGTTGAGGCGAAGGGGCCTCCTTCGCTGTGGGATCACCAAGGCCCCCGCCGCTGAGGCGAAGGGGCCTCTTTCGCTTTGGGACCACCGAGGCCCCCGCCGCTGAGGCGAGGGGGCCTCCTTCGCCTTGGATTCACCGAGGCTGGGGTTTGCGTGTCCCCTCCGCAGACGTGCGGCACTGCGGATTGGGGGGACACGACCGGAGGGTTAGAGGATGGCCCCGCGCACGGACACCTTCGGCAGAAGTGCCGTGCGCCGGGGGAGGGGGGGGGACCGGGCCACGGACCAAGCCCCCGTGATCCGCCGGCCAAACGCCGCCCAGTCGGTAGTACCTGGCGGCTAAGGGCCCACACCCGTGAGACTGCGTCCCCCTTCCCTTGGGGGGGTGGTGGACCGTGCCGGAAGTGGAGCCGGCGCTCCGCCTCGCCCCCCATTCCGTGCCCCTGGGAGGGGATCCGGCTACGTGTAGGGCGGGTGCATGCACGTAGCGCGGGCCAGGGGACAAGGGGAGGAGACGAAGAGGAGAGCCGCCGCCATGATGCTTAGCCGGACGGGTTGGGGTGAAACCTCCCTCCCGGTCGCTTTCCAGACCGTGGGGGGCCGGCGGGCACCATGGGGATGTGCCGCGGGGGCGCCCTACCGGGGGACCGCATCTCCTCCTCCTCCTCCTCCTGTGTGTGTGTGTGTGTGTGTGTGTGTGTGTGTGTGTGTGTGTGTGTGTGTGTGTGCAAGGACATTGCACTGCTGCGCCACATCGCGGCACAGCCCTAATCCCCTATCCGACTCCCCACGTTTTCCTGTGTGTGTGTGGCGGGGTGGTTGCACCCAGCACACGTTAATACTAGGCTGTGGCATAGGTAGTTCACGAGCTCCTCTGCGGGCGGTTTTTGTGGTCTGGGGAAGGTAGAGGTTCAATTGCTTTGCCCCGCGCTGAATATGCTTCCATCCTTGTTATCTTCACCAGACCAAAAGACGTCTAGGGCAGCTCTGCTGTCCCTGAGGAGTTTTCTTTCCACCGCTTTTCTTGCTTTGTTCTTGTCTCGCGGTTCTCAACGTGTGTGTGTGTGTGTGTATGTGTGTGTGCGGTTAGGTGGAAGCACCTAGCACAGGTTGCAATAGTTGAGCATCAAGACACGACCTCCTCAATAGCTTATTTTATGGTCCGTTGATAGTGCAGCACCGATTTGGGAGCAGGACAGGGAGCAAGGGATGCACTCCCGCCGAACTCAGTACTGCACATTCCGCATTCATCAGCAGACCGAAAGACGTCTAGGACAGCTCTGCTGTTCCTGAGGAGTTTTCTTTCACCACTTTTCTTGCTCTGTTCTTGTTTTCGCGGTTCTCATTGTGTGTGTGTGTGTGTGCGCGCGTGTGTCCGTGAGCGCTCGCGCATGGGTACATACGGAAATCCGTGCGATGCCCCAAAGGGCTCTGTCGGGTATTGCAGGACATTCAACCCCCCACACAAGCGGCGGTGACAAGACTGTGGCTGGGCATGGGCTTCGGTTTCGTCGGAGAGGGAAGGAACCCGCTGGAAGAAAACATACATGAGGTCGATTATAGCACACACACACACAAAGATGCGCAGCCGAAGACCAAGGTGATTAGGCTGATGGATGCCGTCTGGGGCTCGTTGAAGCCTGTGCAACGGTATGTTCAATGGCAGCAGGAGTCCCCGGAGGCCGAGACCCGGGAGATGGCCCAGGGGAGTGCAACAGTGCTGGCAGTCCGTCCGCAAGGGACTAAGCCGACTACAGCGGGAGCAAAGCTTGCCGGAGGGTGTGGCGATACCGCCTACGAATGCCCTGTATAGCGGGGCAGAGATGTGACAACTGGCGGACACTTTGGAGGCATCCGTGCACGCCGGAGCGAGGGCGGACGAGCGGGCGGGAGTACAGGCCTGGAAACAGTGGATTGGCGACTCTTGGGCGACAACGCCGGGGGTGGTGTACCGCTGGATCAAGGGGTCAGGAAATGCGGCGCTGCAGATGGTGAAGAAGCCAGATGACACGTACACGGCGAACGTGGAGGAGATGGACTCCGCCATCTGGGCGGCGTGGAAGCCCATCAAAAGACTGTATGAGTCCAAGCCGGAGCCGGAGTAGTAGAAAAGTTCATGAGCGCGTACCGTCAGCACGTGAGGCTTAGTGAGATGAAGGCCCGTGTGCTCATGGGAGGTGTGCTGCTTCAGCGGGCGAGGAAAATGGGCCTGAAAACGGCTAATGGCATAGACCTGTGGTCAACAGCGTTACTCAAGCGCCTTCCAACGCCGTTTTGGGATGCCGTGGCAGAACTGTGCGCGTGGTGGAGCGCACGGGCCGTTGGCCGGAGCGGGTGGCGGAGGGCTTCACGTCATTGGTGCCCAAAGGGGAAGGAGAGGGCGACCCCATGAAACTCCGACCGTTGACAGTGCTTTCGCAGATATATTGCATCTGGGCCTTCAGTGGCAAGAGCATCGGGTTTACCGCGAGGCGTACGGTTTCCACCCCCACAAGGGGGGCATTAATGCGGTGACGGTGCCGACGCTGCTGGTGGAGCTGGCATAGGTGTTGAGCGCCCCGCTCGTGGGGGCAAGCACAGACTACACCAAGTGCTTCGATTTTATTCCACGGGCCATTTCAATGGCCTTGATGCAGCTGCAGGGGATGGATGAAGGAGTCCTTCGCCCCGGGGGGGTCGCCGGGCCCGGGTCCTTTACGCCGAATCCCCCCCCCCCTCCCCCCCCCCACCCTGGAAATTGGCACCGAAGTGCCGGACCATCAGCGCCAAAAGCACCCTGAGGCAAATTTGCTTGAACCACT
This sequence comes from Eutreptiella sp. 'Long Island Sound 2002', assembly GCA_964036045.1. NCBI lineage: Eukaryota > Euglenozoa > Euglenophyceae > Eutreptiales > Eutreptiaceae > Eutreptiella > Eutreptiella sp. 'Long Island Sound 2002'. Next base: position 34,017,656 of record OZ038388.1, read on the forward strand.
AGAGGGTCAAAAAATGGGTTTTCACCCTATGTGTCTATACTCAAAATACTCAATTTTTTCAGGAGAACCCAACTATGGATGAAAACCAATTTGGACGAAATATCAATACCACCCCTGTGTAGAGGTATGTCAGAGATGGCCCATATCCTAGTGGGTAAAGCAGTGCCTCTACATCTCTACGGTCATGGGTTCAATCCCCAGTAGAGGCAATTTGCAGGACCCCAAACAGGGTTAGGGACAAAATGGAAATTTTTTTCTTTGATTTTTTTTGTTTTTCCTTGTGCTTTGATGTTGTCTCCTTTGTTGGGGATACCCGAGAATGCAAGGGTTATGTAGCATTTCCGCCCTTTTGTGGCCCCCCAGAGGGCAGGGCCGAGGCAGCCAATTCTGATTTTGTCCCCCTTTGTTTGGGGAGCCCCGAGAATGCAGGGGTTATGTAGCATTTCCGCCCACTTGTGGGCCACTTCTGATTTTGTCCTCCTTTTTGGGGGGGACCCCCGAGAATGCAGGGGTTATGTAGCCCCCCCCCCCCCCCCCACCTTGTTGCAATTTTTTTTCTCTCCTACATCTGTACCTCAAAGTGATCAGTGTGATGAGGCGGCCATTTCACACCGTATTTGTAGGGGACTGCCCCCCCCCCTCCCCGCCCCCTCCAGCTGGCCCCCTACCCCTCCCCCCCCCCCCCCGCTGCCATGAAAGTGGCACCGAAGCGGGAAGGAGTCGGCGTATGGCCCATTGTCCCGACCCCCCCGGGTCCTTCGCGCCTTCCGCGGCATGTACGGGCAGCTCAAACGTATGTTTAAAATCAAGGGATCTTTAGGCGCCTGGTGAGCGGCCACTAATGGAGTGTTGTAGGAGTGCCCGCTCGGCGTCATCGTTATCAACACACTGGCGACCACAAGAAACGACTCATAGACGATGTACAGAAGCCGGTGACAGTCAATACAAAAGAGCTGCCGCCCGCCCCACAAGAAGAGGAGCTCCCTTCATACTACTGGTCAAGCTACGGAGCCGGTTTGGACCACGTATGGATTTGGTGCTACGTGCAACCCTGCTGCCGTTGGGAGCAAGGATGGATTGTAGATGGGGAGCGCAAGCCCCCACCGGACCCGGACCACGGGGGGGGGGGGGGGGGTTGCATCCCCCGCAGACCGAGATGTTGCCAGGCGGGCGAGCCCACGCCGGCGGAAAAGGTCTGGGGCCGCCTCGGGCTAAAGGGGATGCCAACCCCAGCCAGCACAGAGCACTCCAGGGCGTCGCTAAGAGAACCCCCATCTCCGGGGGGAGGGTCGGAGGTGACCGAAGAGGAGCCGAACTCGCCGATGTAGCCACGAAACCTGTTTGGAGCCGATAGCGAGGGCGCCCCCAGTGAGGGTATGGGCTCCACGGACAGCGAGCAAGGCAACGCGGACGTCGCCTCGGGCGTGGAAATCGCCATCTCGGCAGAGGGCTACACACATGACACGTACATGCTGATCATCCGCCTGCTCTCGCTCTTGGCCATGTTGGTGGCAACCAGCAAGTGGTTGCGGTTGACAGGCCAGGAAGTCAATGCCAAGAAGTCATTAGCCTTTTCGGCAACCAGCTCGGTGCGACGGAAGCCGGAGGCCTTGGAGGCAACACTGGACGGGGTGCAGATGCCGGTCCACCAAGAATTCCGGCAGCTGGGGGGGGGGGGGGGTAGGAGTACGCACAGTGCCGCGACGGGGAACGGGGGCAGTGCTCCAATGCCGCATTGAGGAAGCCAAAAAGGCGCCGAAGAAAACACGCACTATTCCAGGAGGCTTTGACCGTAAAGCCACGGTGGCGGCCGTCATGATTGTGGCGGCGGCCCGGTTCAGGATGGAGCCGGCGGACATTTCCAGGATGGACGCGAGCAGCTTGGAGTCGTCCATTATGGGCGCCATCTTGGGGCCAAGCAGGCCTTGCAGAGCGAAAGAGATTATTTTCTCGCTGCTGCTGCCACGGCACAGGGTGGCGCCGTCTATGGTGATACCCTACAGGGGGATGTGCTGGCTTGCGCAGCTTGCGCGCAACCCCGGAACGGCGTAGACGGTGACGTAGGCCATATGGGAGCAAACACAATCTCCGAAAGCCACGGGGGGCCGCTCGGCAGAGCACTGCGGGAATTCCAGCAACTCGGGTGGCAGAGCTTGCGATCATGGTGGCAGTGGTGTGTGCCACACTCGGGAACAGTGGTGCATGTGGTGCATGCACCAAAGGAGTATGTGGAACACCTCTTCCGAGAGTCCCTCAAAGAGGACCAGCTGGCATCACTGGAAAAAAGAAGACCGCGAATCTTCAGAGGTATGGGACCACGATTGAAGAGGATGCTGACGCTGAGCGACATCGCCATGTGTGACACGGAGCTAGACAAACCCCTGCTCAGGGGGGCGCTGGCGGGGGACATCCGGACAGCTGACAGGGCCCATGGGCGAGGCCTGCGCCCGGACGACCGTTGCCCCTACTGCCCCCAAGGGGTCAGGGAAGACGAGGAGCACTTGCTCTGGCGGTGCGCAGCATGGAAGACTGCCAGGGAACCCTTTTTAGTGGATGTCATGATCTTGGCTCGGGCGCTCAAAATTGGGGTCCCTGTCGGACTGGCCGCCATGCCTGCGCCTATGTGGACTGATGCCGGAACCCGTGGTCACCCGCAATGGGCTGGCGCAGGGACTGGGATGGAAGAAAAGATGCAGGGAATTGAATGAGATCTCTCGGCACTGGGTGCCGGGCCCCGGAGAAGACTACCATGAAGCCGGGCGGACCCTGATTTCTTACCTGCACCTGAACGCCAATTTGGCCGGAGATATATGCCCGTGGGGTGAGGCCAAACTGGCCTGCAAGCACCCTCCAAATTCATGATGTTAGCGGGTGGGGCATTGCCACAGTGACATCATGAACAGAATCCCCACCTCTGTAGATGACCGCAACAACTCATGATCACGTAGCACCCCATCCAACCATCACAACACCACCAAAAACCCGCGATTACTACATGTGTTTCATGCGAGTGTGGGTGTGTGTGTGTGTGGGTGGGTGGGTGGTTGGGTGGGTGTATGTGTATGTGTTTGTATGTGTGGTCTTGTACCCTCGTGTTCTGGGTGCCGTGCTCATGCCCGTGCTGCACTGATCCCTGTGCCTACGCATCCAGGGCCCTCTGTGCGCTGCTGCAAACTGCCCCGTCCCTGACAACATGTGCCCAGCCCCTCCACCCAGGGCTACCCCCAGGTGTCGGGACATCATGTGGGCCCTGTTTCTGCAGCTCAAAGTTGGGGCAGTTGTTGGTGTGGGACTGGAGGAGCGAGACGTATGTCCTGCGGCAGCAGGCGCACATGGCCAGCGACGTCAATTGCCTGGCGTACAGCCACGACGGGAGCATTGTGGCCACTGGTATGAGAGGCAAAGGCAGTCCCACCAGGGCTGAGGGAATGAGGGAATGAGGGAATAAATCGCATGATAAGGGGAATTAGATGTGGGATAAGTAGCACACCGCATTAACCGCATTAATTTTCCTCAAGTTTGGGTGAAGAAAGTAGGTCAAACAGGACACAATGGCGAGGCACGATACTCAAAACAGACAAAAATGTTGCGATCACCACCACTCCCCATTCAAAACTATGGTTCACCAAAGGAATAATTTCCCAGGTTCCATGATAAGTACCCAAATTGTGCGCCGCAGGATGCGCCGCAGGGGCCGCAGCCGACGGAGGATGAGCGTTCCCTGGGGGGTGCAACTTAAGGGGCGCGCGTGCCCGGCCCCAGCGATACACCCGAGGGCACACTGCTGCGCCGCCGCGATGGAGGCAGCAGGACCGCACCACATGCGACGCAGTTGTAGTGGGAAAGAGGGCCTGGGTCATGCTCGCAAAGAGGCCTTGCACGGCCATCGTGTGCCTGCGACTGCAGACCTCTTGTTCGAATGTGGTTTGTGGCCATGGCCGATGTGATGAGACGCAACGCGGCGGTCACATACCGCCGGGTTTTGTCACGCAGGGTACATGGCGCACAAGGAGGCGCACGAACATGGCCCTGTGCAGGCACGGGCTCCCCATTTGACAGTCGCTTTTGCCGGGCGTTGGCTGTGCTTGCGCATGAGGGGGGGGGGGACCTGCACCCGGTGCGTATGCATCGGCCGTCCAAACAACTCGGCAGGTGCATTGCACGGGAAGTGTTTTCGGGCACACTCTGATTTGTGGCGCGGAGTAGTGTGTGCCCTTGTCCTACTGAAGAGCATCGCAGTCAAGCCCGCCTGATGTGTGCTGTGCATAAAGGCCAATCGATGATTTTTGTTTGTTGGGGTCTTGCAAACAGCTCTGTACTGCGACCTACGCTTATTATGATACGCGACCTACTGCCAAAAAAAATAGAATTAAGGGGTGAGGCAGCCACTTCTGATTTTGTTCCCTTTTGTTTGGGATCCCCGAGAATGCAGGGGTGACATAGCATTTCCGCCCTCGTTTGGGCCCCCAAGAAGGCAGGGGTGAGGCAGCCACTTCTGATTTTGTTCCCCTTTGTTGGGGACCACTTCTGATTTTTTTGCTCCCCGTGCTTGGCGTTTCGGATGCCATGTGTGAAGGTGTCCTTTTGTGGCACATTGTGAAGGTTCCAGGCTTCAAGGTTCCCACCCAGTACTCCTGGGAATTGATTGCTCAACGCCGCTTCAAGTTGGGACGTGTGGAACGCTTGGTCACTGCACGTGTGGAACCACCAAAACGGTCTTCCTCAAAGAAAGCCCACAAGAAGGGCCTGCAACAACGAGGTCTGCGATCCAGTACGGATGGTGCAGCATCATATGCATCCGAGGATGCTCTGGCAGTGCCATCCAAAGGCAACTCCGCCCTGCATAGGAAGACGTGGCACCAATTGAACCTTTTTCGCCCCCCTTGGACTTGTGGGCAGTGCGAGCGAAAAGTGTACTTGTGGTGCATGCAGTGCGAAAGCTGTGGTTTTTATTTGCCCACAGTAGAGTGCCCGATGCAAGGCCACATCCCTCCTAATGAGGATGCCTGGTTGTGCCGCAAGTGGAAAACGGAGGTTGATGTGGATTCCCTCCTGCAAGCCACCTTGCCCCCTATTCCTGTTGAGGATGAGGTGGACTCATATGAGGCGTTCGTACTAGCTGGTGGGGTGAGCGAGCCTTCAAATGCCGCCACTCTAGAGCAAGATACTGTGGTGCCTGTCCTTGCCACTCCCTCCGTCGGATGCCGGCATTTCTGAGGTGGAGGATACTGCTATCCAGTGAAGGGCAATGTTAAGGCCCCTCCACAAACCCCGCAGTCCACTTCCTCTTCTAACCCCCCCACAAGTGATGATGCCCGTCCATGTGTGTTCATCCGTGGGAAGCTTTTCGAGGTGCTTGAGGCGTACCCAAAGGGCGCAGAGGGTCGGTTGGTGAACGACCAACGATTTATTCGAGAGCTGGAAGAGTTGCTTGCGAAGGACATCCGTGACGCTTGTGCGCGGAACACGGATCCGTGTGCAAAGCCGAAGGCATCGGACACAAAGTCTGATTTGATCTACAAGCATGTGTTTGCCTATTTCTTGTAGTTGGCCCCACGCCATTATGGTTGCATGCGAAGAATGTAGTTGGCCCGAGGTGACCGGATTCAGGTGGTATCGCTAGCTTGAGCTTTGTAGCCGGTGGCACCGGCAGCAATATAGTCATTTTGATACCGCTTGCCAAAGGCCAAAGGGCAAATTGCATTTTTCTGCGGTCATGATGAGTGTGCTCCACGTTACTTCCGCCATCTGCCGGCGATGAGTATAAAAACCACCCTTCACGCCACGGCTCCATGGCTTTACCCGTGCCGGAGGTACCCAAAATGTCCGTGGGGGCAATATGCTTCACCCCCTCCGGTAGCAATGGCGGTTGTTGGGTGCTTCTGGTGTTTTCTCAACTTTTTTTTTTTTGAAAAAAGGGTTTTTTTTGCCATACGTGACTTACGCCAAAAAAAAAGAAATTTCCGTCGAAAACAAACGCCAAAAAAAAAAAGCAAGTTAAGCTTATTTCCACAATCGAGCTACGCTTTCTTTGCGCCCCCAGCCCTGTGTTTGATGATGAAACAGGAACCGGTTGTCAAGTATTTGAAGGGTCTGTTAACGATGCCGTGCGATGCATTAGTGCCGCTCCAAGTTGTGGACAGAGCCTGTGGCAGTTTGCCCCACATTTGACATTCCTCGGACACACTTGCCAAATGTTTGTTGCCTTTTCTCCAATCCCCCCTCCCTGCGCCGCCCCCTTTCCTTTCACCCCCCTCCTCCCCTCATGCCATGCTCCGCGGCTGGTCAACAACCGCGCGGCGAATTGGGCTTCTTCTCCCTGGTGCAGATTCAGCGTTCGGCAATGTATGGCATCTGTGTGATGACCGCCCACAACATACCCGCTTTGTAGAGCGGGCAGCCCCCCCCCCCCCCCCACACGCTTTCGGGGGCGAGGGAGGCAGTAACAGTGTGTCCCAGCAGTAGCCGCATCACCCAACCGTCGGTTCCGGCAGTGGCGGTCCCGATCGCCTCATGAGTCCGAAGAGGCACCTGGCACCAGGCATCATCCCTGCCTGGCACCCACAGCCCGTGCGGCACCGTGGAGTGAGAGGAGAAGGACTTTACATACCCACCCTCATGCCCCCCACGCCTTTCTGCCCTGGCTGTGGGTGCCTCCCCCAGTACTCCCAGGGCAGGGCGGCCAACGGTGGGTCGCTAATTTTGGGAACAAGCTGCCGTTTGCACTTGCACGCCCCCTCGTGGTCCATGTCATGCATGTGGCAACAAGTTGACATGCGCAATGAGGGTCCGATGCACCCATGGAGCAAGCTTTCTCATGTTGGCTACACTACAGCCGTCCCTGTCCACCAAGATGGTGGAATAATTCATGATGTTAGCCTTGGATGCAGCGCCTTGCGAGCAATATGACCTCCAGTCAGCACAGAATATGGCCTGCAATAATGTAATAATGGGCGCTGCAGTCATTTTCGCATGGTTCAGGTTCTGGGGTTAAGCCTTGAGGTCACGGCCGGGCGGCCGGGCCCGGTCCTTGTATGCGACACCCCCCAGCCCCCCCCCCCCCCCCCCCAGGGTTTTGAGAGATAGTGGTGTTGGGGCCATGGCGCCAACGGCGCCGAAGTTTTTTTGTGCATGCTTCCCTTTCATCAAACCATCCATGTTTTGAGCGCCAGATTAGCAAGACGAGGCGCTCAACAAATGTCGTTTGTTGCAAAGTGAAAGATCACCACAACCACTGTGGACACACCTGCCCATCTGCAGCCCCTGCTTCACAACAGCCACCAGCAGCTTCCCCAAACCCACCCCAGACACACATCCCCCCTGGAGGTATGCATGTGGTAGTAGTGGGTCGCCCCCCCCCCCCCCCACCTTGGGACCCCCCCCGGGGGAACCCCCCCTCCTCCCGACCCTCCGGCCGACCCCCCCCCCCCACATCCTCCAGCCGACCCCCCCCCCAACTGCCCACCAGCCCCCCCCGCAGGTTTTAACAGATAGCTGGGGGGGGTGTCGCATCAGGTGTCGCATCACCGGTTGTAGGTCCCCCCCCCCCCCCCGTGCTTGAGGTCTCATTTTCAGCAGCTGCAGTGTGTGTGCTCTTGTGGCGACAGGCTGGGGAGTGAGTTTGTGATTCAAAGTGACCCTCAAACAGTCCACTGTGGAGATGTCAGAAATCTCACCATTTGGCTGGCTGCAGCTCCAAACGCAAAATTTGCATCAATCAGTTAATTTGTGGTGTTTGCAATTTGGGCTTATGTGCCGGTGGTGTACTGGGACCCATCCAACCAGAGGAGGGAATGCCCAATCAAAGGGCTTTCTTTTTGCGAGTGTGGCTCATGTCAATTGCATCAATGACCCTTCGGCAGTTGAGCAAGTGCGTTGCCCACGCAAACGACGTGGCGCAACGACCGTCTATTTTGCGTTGTGGCCTCAGGTGGCGATGATGGCAAAGTGAAGGCATGGAAGGGGGCGCATGGTTACTGCTACGTGACCTTCACGGAGCATACGGGCCCCATTATTGATGTGAAGTTCAATTCCACAAATGCGCTCTTCTCTGCCTCGGTGGATGGCACCATTCGGGCATGGGACATGATACGGTATGCTACTCCTCTGCAGAGCCCCAGGTCTGCCCTCACATCATTGGCCCATCAAGTCAGGCACAACCAGTCAGAGGTGGGGTCCATTTCATGACACCGCATTCTGTGGAATGTCAGCGGTTTTGTTGCGACTTTGTATGCCCATCCGATACAGTCGTCAGTCGTGAATTGTAGGGTAAACAGTGGGACAGGGGGTTTCCTGTTGGAGTTGCCATGAGCATACTTGGCCCTCGTCTCCGGCAAGATTTTTGGCCACCTCCGCCAGCCTCCGGCAGAAACATGAGGTTACATCCACCAGCCTCCGGCAGAAAATTGGTCCACATCCAGCACCCTCCGGCAGGGCAAACACCACTCTCCCAGAAGCGTAAATAGAAGTTTTTGGGAAGGCAGCGGGGTCGGTTGCTTTACAGGTATAGACAGCTCAGGCAGTTCAGCCATGGACTCTTCGGAATGGCGAGCCATTTTGGCTAAATGCATGAAGAAATGATCGGGCTGTCTAGACTGTCTTCATGGGCTGCACGAACCCCTGTCCAATGCATTGCCCTGTGTTGCATGGCCCCAGGGAGGAGGGAGGACTGTGTGACAGTACCTGCATCCTGCGCACTGGTTCAGCTAGACTTGTCAATAGTCGTTGTAATCGTCATCGGACTCTATGCTGCCCATGCACAAGTGGTGAGCAGAGTACTGCAGTACCTCAGTGGTATATGCAGAGGCTTGCAAATCGATCATCTCTGGTTGAAATCTTGTATGTGCAATGTGTTGTGGCGCTTTTTTGGGCCATCAGCCCATCTTCTGAAAGCCCGGGACAGCACCACACAATCGATTAAAACCCAAACACAGCAACACTCACATCCGGCACCCTCCGGCCCAAGAATAGGCCACATCCAGCTGCCTCCGGCAAGAGCTTGCCTTCACATCCGGCGGCCATTGGCATGCCGGAGACAAGGGGCAAGTATGAAGGGGAGACAGCATCTCCACTCTACAAATTTGTTCAAAACTGAGGGCTTACATCATTACGCAAATTTACAGGAATGGCAACCCGGTATGCCGATATGTTGATTTCAATTTCGGGGGAAAGGCTCAGTTGTACATTCTAGCAAATATGATCTAGGAGAGCGAAATCTTTGAAGGTTTTGCCCAAATCGATCCGCTCGAATTAGAACCTGTTTTGGTTTATGCGCAACACCTTTTGAATTCATCCGGGATTCATCATTTTAGGTCAGATCTGACCTCAAAAGGTTCGGTGCTAGGTATATGAGTACCGTAGTTCCGGGCCGAGTCAATTTTTGTTGTTTTTTCTTTGCCTGATGAAGAGAATGTGTCCATGTTTTCGTGAAACAACTTGGTCCCCATTCCATCAAACTGAAAAACCGATATCATGGATTCAGCTCGATTAATCTTCAAAAGTCCCGGCTTTGGATAGAGATAAGCAAAGAAACGACAACATCGAGCAGCTGTTGGACCGTCAGGCGTTCTCGGCCCCTGCATGCCACGGGTCCTATCTCCCACGTGCCATGTGGTTCCCGTGCGCTGAGAAGCTCTCCCTTGGCGCGTGCCATGCCCTACGCACTTTCTACGCTGTTCGTGTGCATCGGTCTCGTGCGCTCAGGTACCGCCATTTCCGGACTTTCACGACTGCCAAACCCGTGCAGTTCTCATGCATGGCTCTGGACCCCTCTGGCGAAGTTGTGGTCGCTGGGTGCTCCGACGTCTTTGATATTTTTGTGTGGAGTGTTAAGTCAGGTTTGTGTTTGTCCGTGAGTGAGCGAGCGTGTGAGTGTGAGTGTGTGGGTGTGGGTGTGTGTCTCTGTGTTTGACCTTGACATCCATTAATGGCTGACCACGGCTGCGCCGCAGAGAGGACTGCATAGCCTTCATGGTGACCTGCGCCCGACGGAACGGAGCATCGCTGCTCTCCCGACCGCTGACAGAGAGGCGCCTGGCCGCGCAGCACTCTTGTCTGCAGCCGGAGCAACGCGAATGGAATGGGAACTGCATCAAAGTGCGCAGGGACTGGGCACGTTGGTGGTGGTGGTATCGTTCTTGCGGGCTAGACAGCATTCTGCAGCAATGCCACAAAATGTGATGCTTTCCTCCAGAGGGATGGGCATGCAGAGGTATGAAAGTATTTGCATTCATTAGTGCAGCAAGCCCACGGTCTTTTTTCAAAGGACAGCTGTAGAGGGCCACAAGCCCCTACGCGGTCCGCATAAGTTGGGCCAAAATTCCTTTGCATAACCCCCCCCCCCTCGTCTTGTCCAAGATACGGCTTGCCCAAGGCCCAGAGGGTGCATGTGCTATGTTAATTTGGGAACTCATTGAATTCAGTTCCAATCTCCAAATGTGAGGAAACTTGCTCAGATTGCATAATTTTCAGAACGTTTGTTGCTGACACTGGTTGTATGTAAGTGATTTGGCCACCATCTTTGTTTGATGCCACAGCCCTTGTGTCCAGCGTTTGACTCCAGCATTGAACATTTTTTTATTGTGCCTGGCAGACATGGTAGATAGCTGTTCTACACGCTTACCAATGGGTATACCCGGGCCCATCACAGTGCAGTAATGCTTTTCTGGTCATTGATTACATGAACCCACACGACTGCACATCCCTTGTTCAAGATCTGCCGAGGTCCCAAACTAAATACGGTTCACACGCCCCTTGTACTTTGGACAAGCCGAATCTTACGTGTGGTGGTGCTCAACAAGTGCGGTCTTTGTTGGAGGAGCCTCCGCTACGGTTTCGCATCGTTTGGAGCTGGTTGCTTGAAAACCACTCCAGGCTGGCTCGCCCCAAAAATCTAGGGGATGGCAGACTTTAGGCGGGTGCCTTTTGGACAAGGTGTGGGCGCAGCTTTTGGCAGCACATAAAGCTCTGCCCTTGTTTGCAATGGTGGTGAGGAAGGTGGTGAAGGAGGTGATGGTGATGGAGATTGGGAATGGGGAAGGCAATGAAATTCATTGGTGTGCAGGAGTGCTCTACCATTTGAGGGGTGCCATTCAGGCCGAGCAAGTGTACCAGTTGGTACTGAAAGGTTTACGCATTGGTTTGAGTTTGAGGAGTAAAATGTTTGCATTGCCAGTCGCGAGCCGCAGGGGAAAAGTATTTTTGGTAGGCGTGTTTATCTGGTCGTTTCAAGTCACAATCAGAAAAGAACACCTGTGCAGCAGTCCAACAGCAGCAGAGCCTCAGTCGTCAAAGCGTTTCTAGATCATCGATTTGCATCACGTCCTTAGATCCCGGGCCTTCACTGCCTAGACCCTCCTCCATGTGCGGGATGGAGGCGCTATGGTGTCAACAAAGGCCCCGCCTATCCGAGAGGGATTGTTTATGCTCGTGCCAGCACCACTCCATTGGATGACGGCCCGTGTGGCCCCCTACCTTTTTGCTTTTTGTGCCGCAGGGCGTATCTTGGACACATTGACAGGCCATGCAGGGCCCGTCAGCCGGGTGGATTTCTCCCCAGTGGAAAATGTGATGGTGAGTAGCTCATGGGACAAAGTCATCAAGGTATTGCCGCCATTCAAGGATATAGGCAGAAGGCAATGCACGTCTTTTGTGTTACATTTCACATGGGCGAATGATCAATTAAGTTTCAGGTGGGTGTATCTGATCATGCAGCTCAGGACTCTTGGGGGTATGTTTCTGTGTATTTATGCAGGTCTGTACGGCTGTCTGTCTGTATGTTTGCATTTATCTACGACAGAAAGGTGCCTAGTGGCAGACAGGTCCTTTGTTTGACTCCACCTGATTGAATCGGAGCATTCAGTCTGTCTAATTGACTGGTGCCTGTTTACTACGCCAATTGTATGTGTGCATGTGTGTACATATGTATGTAGTGCAACGTACCCCAGCACCATGGCACTGCGGCAGGGTGGGGACCACCCACACGGTCGCGGTGGCCGGTGACACCAGTAGACGACATGATGACTGATCTATGTCTACGTCTATGTCTATGTGTGTATGTATTATGTTTGTATGTATTTATCCATCTATGTATCCATGTATGTGTGTATTTATCAGCGCAATGCAATGCAATGCAACGTAGCATAATGCAACACATTGCAATGCAACGTAATACAATGGAATGGCATGCACTGTAATGTCATTTTATGCCATGCCATGTCATGTCATGTCATGTCATGTCATGTCATGTCATGTCATGTCATGTCATATCATGTCATGTCATGTCATGTCATGTATTGTGATGTGGTGTGATGTCGCATCATGTCATGTAATATAATGTGTATGGTATCGTGTAGCATGCCACGGTTGACCCCAGCAGGCAGGTTCTGTTTGACCAGTCCAGTCCCAGCAGATTGTCTCACACAAATCCAGGCAGGCAGATTGTGGGCAACCAGTCCAGACCCTGGGGCCTCACGGCCAGACCAGTCCCAGCGGGTCACCACTGCAGGGTGTCCTCGCAGGCAAGTAGATAGCGTCAGTCCAGACCCAAAGGCATTGCTTGTGGGGTTGGCCTTGGGGTGCCCTCTCCTTTCTGGTGTGCTTTTCCTCGACTATCCTGTGGTTGTCAGTGTCGCCTTGTTTCTGGATTGCATCCATACGGTGGCTATATTGAGTGTGCCCATGCGCAAGGCAAAGCATGATACATGATACACAAAACCTGCTTGTTTTTACATTCTTACCATGGGTTCGCAGGCTTGCATGGAAACACACTCAAGCAAGGAGTGGTGTGGTGTGGTGTGGTGTGGTGTGGTGTGGTGTGGTGTGGTGTGGTGTGGTGTGGTGTGGTGTGGTGTGGTGTGGTGTGGTGTGGTGTGGTGTGGTGTGGTGTGTTGTGGTGTGGTGTGGTGTGGTGTGGTGTGGTGTGGTGTGGTGTGGTGTGGTGTGGTGTGGTGTGGTGTGGTGTGGTGTGGTGTGGTGTGGTGTGGTGTGGTGTGGTGTGGTGTGGTGTGGTTTGGTGTGGTGTGGTGTGGTGTGCCGAAGGCGCTGTTACCAGAAGGCAAAGGCCGGGATGTCTACCCACGGGTACAGGTAAACGGGAGGGCTGTGTGTGTCGCGCGCACGCTGTGTGGGAGTGTGTTTTCGGCGGCGGAAAGCGGGGATAGGAGGGCCTGGAGGCGTACCACAAGGCCTTGGCTGTCAGCCCAGGAGCTCCCGCAGGACTCCCTCCCGTTCCACCTGCTGGTGTAGGTGTAGCTCCTGCAACACCCGCGCCATTGTGCTGTTCGGGCCGAGCTGGGCCTCCAGCAGTGTGGCACTTCTAGCCCCTGTGCCCGAGCGCACTGGGGCCTCATGGAATTCATGGCCCCCGTGCATGAGCGCACTGGGGCTTCATTGAACTTCTGGCCCCTATGTGTGACTGCACTGGGGCCTCATTGAACTTCCGGCCCATGTGCGTGAGCGCACTGGGGACTTATTGAACTCATGACCCCTGTGTGTGAGCGCACTAGCGCCTCATTGAAATCCTGGCCCCTGGGCGTACTGGGGCCTCATGGAATTCATGGCCCCCGTGCATGAGCGCACTGGGGCCTCATTGACCTTATGGCCCTTGTGTGTGAGTGCACTGGGGGCTCATTGCACTCTTGGCGCGCACTGGGCCCTCATTGAACTCCTGGCCATGTGCACGAGCGCACTGGGGCCCCATTCAACTCTTGGCCCTTGTGCAGGAGCGCACTTGGGCCCCATTGAAATCCTCGGCCATGTGCACCAGCGCAAGTGGGGCCTCATTGAACTCTTGGGCCCTGTGCGTGATTGCACTTTGCCGTCATTGCAATCCTCGCCCCTATGCATGAGCGCACCCCGCCCTCATTGAAATCTTGGCCCCCGTGCCTAAGCACACCGGGGCCCCTTTGAACTCTTGGTCCTTGTGCGTGAGCGCCCTAGGGCCTCATTGAAATCCGTGCCCCTGTGCACGAGCGCACCCTGGCCTCATTGAAATCTTGGCCCCCGTGCGTGAGCGCAGCGGGGCCTCATTGAACTCTGCCCTGTACGTGAGCGCACTAGTGCCTCATTGAAATCCTGGTCCCTACGCATGAGTTCACCGGGGCCTCATCAAAGTCTTGGCCCTGGGCACGAGTGCCTCGGGGCCTCATTGAACTCTTCGCCCCTACCCATGAGCGCACCCCGGCCTCATTAAAATCTTGGCCTCTATGCACGAGCACACTGGGGCAGGGACAAGTACAGATTACGATCGTAATATTTCGTAATTTTCGTAATTTTCGTAATTTTTCCGTAATTTTTGCAATTTTTGCCATATTTTGGGTGGAATTCTTTACGCACAAAAGGGCAGTTTGCCCCTTATTTGCCATTTGTATATGTGGATATAAAAGGAAAGCTGGCCTATGGTATCAATTGCACAAGAAAGGGTAGGAAAAGGACCAACGCCACCATATCTTCCATCCACATTGCTTGTGTTGTCACAGTCATTTTCCCGTGTTTGTTGTCTTTCTTTGTTCCCGATGGGCAAATCAGCAAACAAGAAGAACACCAAGAAGCGGAAATTGGATGACAAAGCCCACTATTGCTGCATGAGTGCTTCCCAGAGGGCCGCACAGTACCCTGGTGTGATGGAAGCACGTGGTGATACAATGTGGTGCATACATTGTGAAGTACGCGTGCAACACTCTCATCCCAACTTTGCCAACACACATATAAAATCTGGGAAACACCAACGGAAGTCAAACTCGCCATCCAAACCTGATTTTGGGGCAGCCGAGGGAACACCACCTTCATCGGATGCTACAATCGAGGAGCCGGTACATACTTCTGCCTCAACGAGCGATCGGACGGTGATCATTGATGCAATCAATGAGGATGTGATGGCTGCTCTTCTTGGCGCGGGTATCCCGCTCGAGAAGATTGATCACCCATCTTTCCGTGGGTTTTTGAGGAAGTACACCACGGTGGAAGGGTGCATCCGTGAGGCGTCAAATTTGCGGAAGAAGGCAAACTTGCAGCCTTTGTACGATACTCATTTGGCTGCAATCCGGCGTCGCCTGCACCGTCCACGGTTGAAGTATGTCCCCCACGTGTGGCTATCGTTTGACGAGTGGACGGACGATTTTGGCAACGCAATCGTCGACGTTATTCTCGGTGTTGGTCGTGAGTGTTTTGTCATCGAGACGGCCACACTCGAGTGCAAAGGACCCAATTTAGGTGTGGAACACAGTGAGCTCGTCTCTGTGCTGGTTGACACTCTTGGACGTTTGGGTATCTCCCCGCAGGATATCGGCTTCTTTATCACCGATGGAGCTTCCGTGGTGAAGGCCGCAATCACTGCAGCACTGCCTGTTTTCCCTGCTGCCATCCAAGTGATTTGTTTGGCACATACGTTGAACAATTGTGCCAAGGCTATGCTGGGCGCTGCAGGCTTTCAGATGGTCTCGAACTTCTATACGTCTGCACGGTCATTCGTCAATGCAAAGCTACATGCTGCCCGCCGCCGACGCTGGTACGCTTTTTTGAAGGCACGGGGTATTCGCTGCTCTATTCCTTCGAAATGGGTAATCACACGCTGGACAGTATGGCGCGTGTGCGCAGAATATTGGTGCGAACATATCCAGGTGCCTGAAATGTCAGGCCTGAGTGGGATGCAGGGGCTGCAGGGTGCATCAGACCAAAAATTAAAAATTCCTGGTGTGCCAGCAGGGGCTGCAGGGTGCAGAATTCAGCACTGTGGGTCACGTGGGATGCATCAGACTAAAAATTAAAAATTCCTCGTGTGCCAGCAGGGGCTGCAGGGTGCAGAATTCAGCACTTTGGGTCACGTGGGATGCATCAGACTAAAAATTAAAAATTCCTGGTGTGCCAGCAGGGGCTGCAGGGTGCATAATTCAGCACTGTGGGTCACTGAAATGTCATGCCAGAGACCTGAATTTTTGTTGCGCAGGTGTGGTCCGAGTTCGTTGAATGGGAATGGGGCCGGCTGTCACCCAAAGAGAGGGAGAAGAGCATCCAAACAAAGAGTATGCTTGAGCTGATGCAGTCCCACAAGCAGGAGCTAATTGTGCGCATGGCCTTTGCTGCTGACCATCTACAAGAGTTTGCCGCTGTCATCAACACTCTGCAATCGCGAATGAAACTGGTGGCTGCGACAGCCGCACTGAAGTGGGCGCAACTCGCCCGCAGCATGAAGCAATTTTCTGATGCACCACAATGGTCCCCTCGTGTGCTTGAGGCGTTGAAAGGCATGCCTGCATCGGAGCTGCAAGCACTGAAGGAGGCTGTGTGTCTCATTGTTAAAGAGATGGATGTGCAAACTGTAAAGCATGCCACCACTTTGAAGGCTTTCCAAAGATTGGAGGTATTGGATCCGAAACTATTGACGATGGTGAATACGGACTGGCTGCACATCAAGGAGCTCTTCCATCTACCCGATGAAATGCAAGATGAGTGGGAACAATATGTCCGCATGGATCCAACGAAGGTATGCCTCCAGTTTGAAGGAATCTGTCAAGTGCTGAATTGTTGACACCTCCCATATAAAAAGGATGCATTTGAGGACCACAGTCACCACAATTCACCTATTGTGCATCAGGCCAAAAGTGTTGAAGACCCAATAGGCTTTTGGGAGCAACACGCTGGTCCCCTTGGTGAGTTGGCTGTGGCTCTATTGACTATGCCGGCAACAAGTGCGGATGTGGAGAGATCATTTAGTTTGGCGGGTTTATTGGACGATCCGAACCGATGTGCAGTGATGTTGTACATAAATGGGGACGTGGAGAAGCGCTTCTAGGCCAAGCCATTGCTGCCCAGGGACCCGCCTTAAACAACCCTGGGCAGCACCATATGCAAATGTTCACCACCGCCGACATTCCATCGACGACCGTTGACGACGAACTGTGCCGAGAAAATCATCAAAAAAAAAAAGCAAAAAAACCAAAAATAAAAAAAAAGGCGGGGCCACATTGGACGGCACATGGGGTAGCATCACCAAAATGGTGAGGCTGGGAGCCGCGACAACCCTTTTGGTTGTGTAAACCCGGGAGAGCGCCATCGAAATTTCACCGAAATTTGTCGTAATTTTCCGTAATAATTTTCGTAATTTTTATCGTAATTTTCGTAATTACGAGAATCGTAATCTGTACCCGTCCCTGCTGGGGCCTCATTGAACCCCTGGCCCCTCTGTGTGAGCGTACTGGGGCCTCATGGAATTTTTGGCCGCTGTGCATGAGGGCGTGGGGGCCTCAGTGAACTTGTGGCCCCTGTGCGTGAGCTCACTGGAGCCTCATTGAAATCATCTGCACGAGTGCACCCAGGCCTCATTGAACTCATGGCCCCCGTGTGTGAGCGCACCGGGGCCTCTTTGAACTCTTGGCCCCTGTGAGTCCGCGCACTCGGGCCTCATTGAAATCCTGGCGCTTGTAAGTGAGTGCACAGGTGCCTCATTAAACTCATGGCCCTTGTGCGTGAGCGCACTGGGGCGTCATTGAACTCGTATTCCCCATGCATGAGCACACTGGGGCCTCATTGAACTCATGGCCCCTATGCGTGAGCGCACCTTGGCGTCATGGAAATCCTGGGCCTCGTGCAGGAGCGCAGTGGGGCCTCATTCAAATCTTGCCCCTTTGCGTGAGCGCTCTAGGGCCTCGTTGAAATCCTTGCTCTGTGCACGAGAGCACCTGGGCCTCATTGAAATCCAAACCCCTGTTGCATGAGGACACCGAGGTCTCATTGAACTCCTGGCCCTTGTGCCCTAGCGCACTAGGGCCTCATTGAAATCCTGGCCCCTAGGCATTAGCGCACCAGGGCCTCATTGAAATCTTGGCCCTTGTGTGTGAGCACACTGGGCCCTCATTAAAATCTTGGCCCAGGCGCACGAGCGCACTCGGGCCTCATTGAAGTTATGGCCCCTGTGCGTGCGCGCACTAGGGCCTCATTGAAATCATGGCCCCCGTGCGTGAGCGCACCGGGCCTCATTGATGGTCTAGCCTTGTGCACGAGCGCACCCGGGCCTCATTGAGATCCAAGCCCCTGTGCGTGAGCGCACTTTGGCCTCATTGTAATCCTGTGCATGCGGGGCACTGGCGCCTCATTGAACTCCTTGCTCCTCTGCGGGAGTGCAAAGGCCCCTGTGCGGCAGCCCAATGGGGCCTAATTCGAATCCCAGTCCCCGTGCGTGATCGCACCGGGGCCTAATTGAAATCTTGGCCCCGGTTCGTGAGCGCCCTCGTGCCTCATTGAAATCTTGGCCCCGGCGCATGAGCGCACTGGGGCCTTGAAATCTTGGCCCCTATACAGGAGTGCACCGGGGCCTCATTGAAATGCTGGCCCTGTGCACGAGCGCAGTACGGCAGTGTGTGCTCATGCACAGAGGCCATGATTTCAAGGAGGCCCCGGGCCGGTCACGCACAGGCGCCATGAGGTCAAGGAGGCCCCACTTCGCTCACGCAGGGGGGCTAGGAGTTCAATCAGGCCGGGGTGCGCTCGCGCACACGGGCCAAGATTTCAAGGAGGCCCCAGTGCACTCCTGCACAAGGGCCAAGATTACAGTGAGGCCCTAGTGGGCTCGTGCACAGGGGCCAAGATTTCAATGAAGGCCCAGTGTGCTCATGCACAGGGGCCATGAGCTGAATGAGGCCCGCATGCACTCACGCACGGGGGCAAGGATTTCAATGAGGCCCCAATGCGCTCACGCGCAGGGGCCAGTATTTCAATGAGGCCCGGGTGTTGTTGTGTACAGGGCCAGGATTTCAATGAGGCCCCGGTGTGCTCGTGCACAAGGGCCAGGATTTCCATGACGCCACGGTGCGCTCACGCATAGGGGCCATGAGTTGAATGAGGCCCGAGTGTGCTCACGCGTGGGGAATAGGAGTTCAATGCGGCTCTAGTGCGCTCGCGCACCGGGACCATGAGTTCAATGAGGCTTCCGTGTGCCCAGGCACGCGGACCAAGATTTAATTGAGGCCCGGATGCGCTCGTGCACAGGGGCGAGGTGTTCAATGCGGCCCCATTGCGCTCCCGCACAAGGGCCAGGGTTTCAATGAGGCCCCGGTGCACTCTTGTATAAGGTCCTTGAGTTCAAGGAGGCAGGGCCTCATTGAACTCCTAGCCCCCGTGCGTGAGCGCATTGGGGCCTCATTGAAATCCCAGGTTTCCCCGAAAACCCCAGTTTGGCATCACTGCCTCTCTTATCCACAGTGTGCACTGGGCCGCGCACTCCCGCCCGTCAGATGGTTGTTCGACTTGTACTGTGCCCGTGTCTTGAGGGCAGGGAGGATCCAGAGAACCAGCCAAACCTTGCCCCTATACGTCAGCGCAGTGGGGCCTCATGGAACTCATGGCCCCTATGCGTGAGCACACCGGGGCCTCATTGAAATCCGAGCCCAGGCGCATGATCGCACTAGGGTCACATTGCAATCGTTGTCCCAGTGCACGAGCGCACTGGGGCCTCATAGATAGTGCGCTCATGCACCGGGGTCAAGATTTCAACGAGGCCCTAGGTGCGCTCGTGCACAAGCTCCGGGATTTCAATTAGGGGCCAGTGTGTTGATGCATAGGGGCTATGAGTCCAATGAGGCCTCCGTGCGCTGATGCCCGGGGCCACGAGATAAACCCCCCCCAAAAAAATAGGAACCGGTTCTTATTTTTGACCCAGTTGGTGGCGGTAGCAGGGGGGGTTCTTATTTTTGGGGGCGGTTCCTATTGCGTTTGACACCTCCTCCTGCCTTCAGAAAAAATGGACATTTTTGATGGCTTGCACCCACAGTGTGCGGACTCCATTGACGTGGAAAAATCAGACACATCTGAGGACTCGGATATGGAGGTGATTGAGCAGTTGGTTGAGCCTACGGAGGCTGATCTCACAAGACTCATTGTGGACGTTGCGGAGAGTGAGCTGCGTACTCCAGATGCCATTGTCCCTGCAGATGTTGCAGAACCTGGGGGTGCAGATGTTGTGGACCTTGTGGAACCTGAAGGTGCAGATGTTGTGGACCCTGAAGGTGCAGATGCTCTTCTGCCTGGAGGTGCAGATGCTGTGGAGCCTGGGGCTCCTTCTGTCCCTGGGGCTGCTGGAGATGTTGGTGTCCCTGCAAATGCTCTCCCAACTGGTGGTGTTGATGTCCCTGGGGCTGTTGTGGTACCTAGAGATGGTGCTGTTCCTGCCAGTGCAAGTCCAGAGGAGCAAGTTCAAAAAGTGATTGATCCTGTCTGCAACCTGCCAGCAGCAAAGCGCCAAGCTACCATCACTTCCTATTTCCGCAAGTAACTGATGCACAAAAAACTCTTCAGTGTTCCCCGCTTTTGTCTTGCTTGTGTCCAAGGTGGTTCTTATTTTTGGCCCGCTCGGTGGAAAGCCCCAAGTGGTTCTTATTTTTGGGGCGGTTCTTAGTTTGGGGCCAGTTCTTATTTTTGGGGCGGGGGTTTAGGGCCTCATTGAAATCCTAGCCCTTGTGCAGAAGCGCACCGGGGCCTCATTGAAAACCTGGCCCTTGTGCGGGAGCGCACTGGGGCCTCATTGAAATGCTGGCCCCTGTGCACGAGCACACTGGGGCCTCACTGAAATCCTGGCGCTTGTGCACGAGCGCACCGGGGCATCATTGAAAACCTAGGCCCCGTGCACAACGGCAACCCGGCCTCATTGAACTCCTGGCCCCCCTGCGTGAGCGCACTGTGGCCTCATGGACCTCATGGCCCCTATGTGTAAGCGCAACTTGGCCTCATTGAAATCATGGTTCCTGTGCACGAGTACACTAGGGCCTAATTGAAAATGTGGCCCCTGTGCGCGAGCGCTCTGGTGCCGCATTGAATTCCTGGACCCTGCAGCTGAGCACACCGGGGCCTCATTGAAATCCTGGCCCCTGTGCATGAGCGCACCCGGGCCTCATTGATATCGTGGCCCTTGTGCAAGAGCGCAACTGGGGCCTCATTGAACTCCTAGCCTGCGTGGGTGCGTGCATTGGGGCCTCATTGAACTCATGGCTGCTGTGCGTGAGCACACCGGGGCCTCATGGAAATGCTGTCCCAGGCGCATGATCGCACTGGGGCCTCATTGACATCCTAGCCCCCGTGCACGAGTGCACCGGGACCTCATTGAAATCCTTGTCCCGGTGCATGAGCGCGCTGGGGCCTCATTGAAATCTTGGCCCCTGTGCGCGAGCACACCGGGGCCTGACTCAAATACTTGCCCCATGTGCATCACTGCACTAGCACCTGATTAAAATCTTGGCCTTTGTGCATGAGCGCACTGGGCCCTCATTGAACTCCAGGCCCCTGTCCGTGAGCCCGTTGGGGCCTCATGCCGGCCCCTGTCCGTGAGCCCATTGGGGCCTCATGGAAATCTTGGCCCCTGTGCACGAGCGCACTGGGGCCTCACTGAACCTTTGGCCACCCGGGCCCGCACCCGCACCCGGGCCTTATTGAACTCATGGCCCCGGTGCATGAGCGCACTGGGGCCTCGTTGAAACCTTTGCCCCTGTGCATAGGCGCACCGGGGACTCATTCGATTCTTAGCCCCTGTGCGGGAGGCACTGGGGCCTCTAGGAACTGCTGGCGCCCGCGCATGGTTGCACTAGGGCTGCATTGAAATCTTGGTCTCTGTGCATGAGCGCACTGGGGCCTCATCGAACCCATGGCCCTTGTGTAGAAGCACACTGAGGCGTTCATCAAACTCCCGGCCCCTGTGCATGAGCGCACTGGGGCCTCATTGAACTCTTGGCCCCTGTGCGGGAGCACACTGGGGCCCCATAGAACTTCTGGCCCATGTGTGTGAGCGCACTGGGGACTCATGGAAATCACGGGCCCTGTGCATGAGGCCACTCGGGCCTCATAGAAATCCTTGCCCCTATGCGGGAGCACACTAGGGCCCCGGTGCACTCCCGCAAAAGGGCCGTGAATTCAAGGAGGGCCCGATACGCTCATGCGCGCGGGCGAGGTTTTTGATGAGGCCCCAGTGCGCTCACGCACAGGGGCGGGATTTCAATGAGGCCCTGGTGGACTCGAGCACAGAGGCCAGGAGTTCCAGGAGGCCAAGATGCTTCGTGCCAGGTTTTGAATGACGCCCCAGTGTACTTAAGCACAAGGGCCCCGGTGCATGATCGCACTGGGAACTCATTGACATCATGGCCCATGTGCATGAGCTCTCTCGGACCTCATGGAAATCCTAGCTCCTATGCATGAGCGCACTGGGCCTCATTGAAAACCTGGCCCCTTTGCATGAGTGCATTGGGGCCTCGTTGCACTCCTCGCCCCTGTGTACGAGTGGACTGCGGCCTCTGCGAACTCCCGGCCCCTGTGCATGAGCGCACCGGGGACTCGTTGAACTTCTCGCCCATGTGCGTGAGCGCACTGGGGCCTCAATGAAATCCTTGCCCTTGTGCTAGAGCATATTGGGCCCTCATTGAATTCATGGCTGTGCGTGAGCGCACCGGGGCCTGATTGAAATCACGGCACGTGTGTGTGAGCGCATCAGGGCCTCATTGAAATCTTGGCCCCTGTGCGTGAGCACACTGGGGCCGCATTGAACTCATGGCCTCATTGAACTCTTTGCCCCTGTGTGTGAGCGCATTGGGGCCTCAAGGAATTCTTGGCCCCTGCGCATCAGCACATTGGGGCCTCATGGAACTCTTGACTCTTGCACGTGAGCGCACTGGGGCCTCATTGAAATCCGCCCCAGTGCGTGAGCGCACTAGGACCTCTGGGAACCCCCGGCCCCTATGCATGGGCGCAATGCGGGGAGGCTAGAGTCCTCTTGCTGCAGGTGCACCGGCTAGGGGGAGACGGGTTGTCTCTCCTTGCCGGTGGTTGCTGCTAGGGACGGGTGGTTGTTGAGGGGGGGCCTAAGCCCCTTTGCTGCACGTGCACAAGCGATGGGGAGACGGGTTGTCTCTCTGTGCTCGTGACCACTGCTCGTGAGGGATGGTCGCTGAGAGGAGGCTAGAGCCCTCCTACTGCGGGTTCACCGGCCAGGGGGAGACGAGTTGCCTCTCTGTGCCAGTGGTTGGTGCCTGTGAGGGGTGGTCGCTGATTGAGGCCATTCACCGGCCAAGGGGAGACGGGTTGCCTCTCCGTGCCGGTGGTCGCTGCTCGGGAGGGGTGGTCACTGAGGGGAGGCCAGAGCCCTGCTGCTGCTGGTTCTGCGGCTAGGGGGAGACAGGTTGTCTCTTCGTGCCGGTGGTCGCTGCTAGGGAGGGGTGGTCGCCGAGGTTTGGCCAGAGCCCTCATGACGCGGGTTCGCCGGCGAGGGGGAGACGGGTTGCCTCTCCATGCCGGTGGTCGCTGCTCGGGAGGGGTGGTCACTCAAGGGAGGCCAGAGCCCTCCTGCTGCTTGTTCTCTAGCCACAGGGAGACGGCTTGTCTCTCCGTGCCGGTGGTCGCTGCTCGTTGCCTCTCCATGCCGGTTGTCGCTGCTCGGGAGGGGTGGTTGTTGAGGGGGGGTCAGAGCCCTCCTGCTGCGGGTTCTCTGGCCAGGGGGAGACGGGTTGCCTCTGCGTGCCGGTGGTTGCTGCTCGGGAGGGGTGGTCGCCGGAGGGAGGCCAGAGCCCCCCTACTGCGGGTTCACGGGGCAGGGGGAGACGCGTTGCCTCTCCGTGCCGGTGGTCGCTGCTCTGGAGGGGTGGTCGCTAAAGGGAGTCCAGCACCCTCATGTTGCGGGGATGGTAGCCCCCGATGGTGTGTGCCTATGGGCTGGGGGGACGGGGAATCCTGCTTAGTCAGTGGTCGCAGCCTGATACCTTACCCATACTGGAATCTCGTTGATCTAGTCATGCGCGTCAATAACCAGTCAACGAGGCATTTGGCTACCTTAGTCTCAGCTACTCCTGCCTTGGCTAAATCCCTTTACATTGACAATCAGAGCACTGGGTAGAAGTCACCTCGAGGAACCGGCCAGCAGGTCCCATCACAAAGCTTTCTTTCAATTAAACAGTCAGATTCCCCTGTGTGGTACATAGTTCCGAGCATACCACACATGGGTGCCACGGATGGGGTCGACGTCTCGATTCGTGCAGCACCTTCGGTCCGCGGCCTCAAACCGCTCCACTAGCGGGGCCGCGCCGCCCTTTCCGTGGGGTCCTCGGGTTTGTTCTTGTTCTTGTTTTTGTGGCATGTTGATCTTTGCGTGACTGCTTGTAGGGGCTCAAGCATCAAGCAGGAGCCTTCGGGCCCATTAGCGCCTTTCCTTCGGGTTGTCTCTCTTCTCCTTGTTCATAGGATGTGAGAGATGAGCGGCGCCACAGCGCCCCAGGAACCCAGAGGCGGTCCCTCCCTCCCCGGCTGGAGGGTGTCTAGACGCCCACAGTCCACGAGGACGTCCCGAGGAGGGGGGGAACCCTCCAAATACGGGAAGGGGTCCGGGGACCCCATGGAATGGGCGGCGCCCCCCCCCCCCTCCCCCTGTGCAGCCGAACTTGTGGGTGGTGCCCTATGCCGGGCGGAACCCTCCCATTCTTGTGGGTTGTGCCCCATGCAGGGCGGAACCCTCCATATGTGGGAAGAAGATCGCCGGCCCCGGCGCAGGCCGACTCCTTGGGGCCCCACACTCACCCACCTCGCATACCCAGCGCAACAGCACTAGTGCAGGGGGGAGCGCGTGCTTGGGTGCGGCTGGGGGCCGTGTGTGGGGTGGGCGTATGTGGGGGAGAGGAGGGGGAGGCTGTGCCAGCCGTCCTCGCTAGGGGTCGCTAGCCGTTCCCAATGCCTAGGCGGCCGGTACTAGGGGGCCGGGATCCCCGGGGCTGGTGTTTGGCACTGGGGCGTGCGCACACCCCACACTGTTAGTACACCACCCATAAGGTGGCGCCCGGGCCCTGTCGTGCGGGGCTTCGCACCCAGCTCCCAGCCCATGGGTAGAGCTGTGGAGTACTCAGGGGGTGGTGTTGTGGTGTGGTGTGCAGTAGGGTGCTGTGCTCTGCTGTGCTGTGGGGTGGGGTGGAGTGGAGTGGGGTGACCTGTGGTTTGTGATCTGTGATGTGTGCTGTGTGATGTGTTCAGAGATGAGCATTTGTTAGTCATGATGGTCATCAATATCATTGGTCATCCCTGTCAGTGACTCCTCTTGGGATATTTGTGACATTGAAAAGTGTGCAATCACACAGATCATATCGCATTGTAACTGTGTTTGGTTGTTGCACCCAAGTAGGGATTTAGTGTGAGTGATGGCATCTGCACAGCCACATGAAGTGCTCTGGCCTGCGGTGCAGCAAATGGCAGCAGACAATGGCAGGCCACAGGACATCAGGGTAGATGCCGCACGGACGCATGAGCCGCTTCACCTGCCACCCATGGGTGCATGCCCCCAGGTGTGGGTGATGTTCCTGGGAGATCAACGGGGCGGAGACAAGGCAGAGAATCTGCAAAGCAATAACGAAGTGTTGCACGTCTGCTTCAACCATGCAGGCACCGAGATGGCTCTCATTACCATAGCAGGTACGTGCAGTGGCTGAGCTGCAGCGGGCGATGTTTGGGTTTGTGGACATCGAAATTCAAAGGCGGCTCCTGCAAAAGGGCTCCCTACGGGGCCCTTTGGTGGGTGTATGCGGTGCAGTTGTGATGAAAGTGTTCCCACTCACATGACGGCGTTGAAGGGAGTTCCAATGCCGTATGTACGTTTCGTCTGGTGACAGGGCAAAAGGTGGCGGAAAGTGCGTTGGGTGCCAATATTTGACGTCACAGAAGCCCCATCTTCGGCGGGGGATGTGGCATATCACCCTCTCCCCTCACCCCCCCCCCCCCACCCCCCATCATGCCAGCAAACAGCATGCTACTACGCCCAGGACAGACTGGGATATGTGGGCCAGCAGAAGCAAGTGGCCAAAACCACCCACACCAAGCACACCGACACCAACAAGGAGCCCCCTTGAGCCAGGATCTCCCTCCTCAAGGGGAAGGAGGGGACAGGGAGAGACGAACCCACCCCCACTCCCCCTCCCTCGCCCCCTCCTCTACCCCCTCCCTACAGCAACACGCACCCCCGCCACCCAATGCCCCCCAGGGCAGACAAAACGGAGAGGGCGGGGAAGAAACTGGGCTGGGGGAAAGGGACGAACCAAGGAGGGTAACAGGACAGGGCAGACCGCAGAAGAACAAGGAAAGGAAGAACGGGAAAGAAACATTGTGGTAGTTAGAAGCCCCTGTCAGGAAAATTATCCTGCAGATGCACACCCCAGCGCGCTCAAGTCAGTGCTGGAGTCGGCAAACCCCGCATGGACTCGGAGGGTGCATCTGGATGCACCTGGTCAACGGCACGGGCAACAGCCCGTCTCCGGGACAGCCGACCCCGGAGTAGTCAAACAGGACAAGTCATCCAGGGGCTCTGTTGACACAACCAAAACACGTTCGGGCCCACAGAGGGTCAGAATGAGCAGTGGCGAGAGGCCAATAGGTGCCGCCAAAGGCAAACAATCAGATACCGAGGCCTTGTGCCAAACCCCCCCCCGCCCCCCCGCAACAGCCAAGAGAGGGTGAAGATCAATCCAGCCCGGACCCTGCTCGGCCGAGGGGAGACGCGTTTGAGCTACAGTGGATCCGGTTTCCGGGACGGCGCATACTGCAGTTGACCACTGGCAAAAGAGTATTGCAGAAGGATAGCAGTGCGGATGGAGCCAGCAGAGTTTGAGTTTGCCAACAGGTGCTGCTGGATTGAACGTGTGCGCTTTGAGCGTAGACTGATGCTGGGCAGATCATCCCTGCGAGGCCACACTACCATATGTGCACAGTGACCCGCTGGTACATCGGCTGGTGAACCCACAACCACAGGGATCTTCCAGGCGTCACGGCACCAGCAGGGGCTTCAGCGACAAAGATTGAAAATACATGTGAGGCGGCATTTTGTTGTTGTGTTCTTAGAAACATTGGTCCAGTTTTCCCCTTCCTTTGTTTCAACGGATCCCAAAGCGGATTCGGGGTCTGAAGCCATTATCTGCCCATGTTTCCTCAACCCAAGAGAAGTATCTAGGCATTGTACTAATGCTTTTTGAGGCATTCTTCTGGGGTGGCCACTGTCATCAGGGGAAATGCCATGAAGAAAATTGGATATTCATTCACTTGTCATTGCTGTACCCCTCCCCCCCCCCCCCGCATACACCCAGAAGAACCAAGGGACACATTTGCTCAGTCTTCATCGCAACCCCGGCCTTTTTTTGCTTTCAAGGCCCTGCGTGAACCATCACATTTGGGCGAAGAAGTGGGTGAGAAATGTAAGGGGCTGGGTACATCAACAGGACCAATTGAGGGTGCTTCCAGTGCGGCACCTGCAGCGCCTCTGGCATATCCTATGGCGCGAGGGAAAAGAAACCTACCCGTAGTGTAGCCTTTTGCCTATTTGAAAATGACTTCAGTCCTCGGTGGCCTAGTATGGGACTACTAGTGGTCCATGTTGAATTTTGCAATGGGACATGGCCTTCGCCCCATGGTCCGTGATGTGGTACCCTTGCAGCAGTTTATTCCAAAAAAAGGATATCGCGTAGCCGTATGAGACCTATGAGGTTGGTTTGGACACATCTATTGCTTCTTCATCATCGTCCTCTCACATGTCGTTTTTGACGCCAGGATTGATATGCTGCAGTGATGACCCAGTGAACCAACTTGCTCATCGGGTTGCTTGATTGGGGATTGGGGGTTTTTATGAATACACGGGTTTCTCTTCCCCTGCCCACCTTGTGGCACGGTAGAAGCACCTCTATTCTTCGCTCTTTAGGATGCCACTGTGGTTACAATTGCTGTGGGGTGATGTGCCATTCATTGACCCAATGATCGACGTTTTGCAGAAGCAGATTAGGGTGAAGACAGCAAAAAACCTGTGTAAGTGGGCTTTGACTGCACAAAAGGGCCTGTCTTGCATTGAACATGTTTGCGATGGTTGCCGACAGGGGTACACCACACTGCTTTGCTTTGCACTGCGATGATTGCTGCCCTGTTTCTTTTTGGCCGATTTTGGATGAAAACCCATGTATCAAATATGTTGTAAGTGCCCACGTATGGCATCGCCCCCCCCCCCCTCCCCCCACCCCCAAATGTGCATGATACCCCGTCCATGCACGGTACTGGGCCCATAGGCCCAACAAGGCCGAACACGAGGACTTAGAAAAGTAACCATTTGCCCAGAAAACCAACCATTTGTCCGTTCTCCAGCAAATCCAATTCAAAACAAACTGCCAAATCCCTCATAATGCCCCCGCCCCCATGGGTCTTTTCTAAACCTCCTGCTGTGGAGGCCCCCTTCCTCCCCCTGCTCTGCTTGCACTGTAGCCACGGCCAAACACAAGCATGTGGTATCGGATCATTTCTCCAGGAATCATTGATTTCTATGATACCTCTGATTCCAAGGAGATCAAGCCGGCCCGTGCGGGCATTAACTGTGCATTGGATATTGCAGGTCTGTTTTTCTCTCAGTGTGAGTGTGTGCATGTTGGGGGCAGGTCTGCTCACAGTGTGCGGTGCTTGAACACGGTACATTGCATTCACTCAGTCTCTTTGTTTTCTAAGTGTCCCCGGCAATAGCTTTGCATGGCTATTCGCAATTCTCCACCCAACTTTTCGCCTGCCAGTCAAACCTCAGCAGCCAACGCAGCCAAAGCATTCAAACACCCGTCATGATCGCCATGACCGCCACCCTTTCACTGTCTTTTGTTGACGGATTCAGGGGAAGTTGAATCCTTTTTTTCGATTGCGGGGAGAAGGGTCACTCGAGCCCCCAAGAAGTGGCTTCGCAGGGGCTGGGGGGCTGGAGAATCCAGGCGGAGGTTCATTTGACAGAGACTTTGGCCGTTGGCCCTGAAATCGGCGCCGAAGGGGCCGAAAAGGATTGGACCAAAAATGGGCCAAATAATGGCGCATTGAAGGCAAATGAGGTACTTTTCTGGGGCCTTTCCGGAATTCTATGGGGCCCGCCCATTCAGGCCCCTTCAGAGGCGGAGGGAGGTCCGGCGCTCTATCGCCCCCGCCATCGAACGTTTACCTCGATCCGCAACTTCAGTCATGGCGAGTCTCTGTGTTTCTTTGCGGACAGCCCACTCTTCGTGAACGTCGGTACACATTTACACAGGGCCGTGCCCCGTGTTGTACAAAGGCGCATGCGACCGTAAAGGGAGGGCTGCACATCGGTGAAGGGGAGCTGGAGACGCTGGAGGAAGAGGGAGTTGCAGGGCCCCAGGGGGACGTAGAGTACGTACGGATGGCGGCTGCAGTGCGGTTAGGGCGGCGCGGGCAGGGTCATGGCGCTGTAGGCGCAGGCGTGGGGGCCGCAGATGTGCGAGTGTGTGGAACGCGTTGGGAAGCACATGGGGTCTGATGCGTGCCGAGCCCTCAACATTTGTCGATTGATGATATGTCCATTTTGCAGGAGGATACAAAGCGGAGGACCTCAACAAGCAGTACAGTAGGTATGCCCCTGCGCAGGAGACCCCATGTTGATGCAATAAACATGAGTTTACTGCCACACGTTTGGCCCCTGTTCTGTCTTTCACTCACTGAGTTTTTGCCGGGCCCTCGCTAACCCCGAACGCAATTTTGTCGAGTGGAGCATCTGTGCCTGTGCGCGGGTGAAGCGCTCAATATTAAACCGTCGCATATCGTCTTCCAGCATCTCCTCCCAGGGTCTGTTGTGGGCTGTGCCACCGCCACTGTCTCTGTCGATGGAGGGGCTTTTTTTTTTTTGGATATTGTTTGCCCAAAGCACTTTTTCCCCTGGTTTGGTTGCGGACTGTTCCACAGGTTGGACAACAGACATAATATTTTTGAGCGTTTCAGAGAAAAGCCAACCAACGGGTCATGTCTGTTTTGCTCAAAGTGCCTGTGCGTGAAAAGATATTGCGTGCTCGTGCTTTATGGTGATGCGCTCTTGTTTGCCGCCGGGTTTTGCACTCCGCCGCATACAGTCAGGCAAAGCAACCGATGACAAGAAACAGAAGTGCGCAACGCTGAGGCACCGGAAGAACATACGTTTGTTTTTGTCTTGGGCCGGGGTTTAATCTTTTTACATCTGCTTTCCATCAGAGTGCCCTTTGACATGGCATAGAACGAAGCCGTTGCAACCAGCTCATAGCCCTCCCCCCCCCCAAAGAAAAGGACTTGGTGCACCCCCACCTGCGGATACGCGTCCAAAGGGGAAATCTATCCGGTTTCGACCCTAAGGCCCGATGGCCAACGCACAGCGGAGGGTCCAGGATGCCACATAATACAAGGTACACGCAATCCATGCACAGCCCTGATTTCTCCAGCCCCTCCCCCATGCTCCTCCTCCGACGAAGCCAGCGCGTTGGTGCATGGTTTGGCCAAGGTGTCCAAGGGGCTGGAAATGTCCCTGTTTTCTGCTGCTTGAAAATTCCCCATAGCCCTGCTTTGGTGCATGCTCAAAATGGGCAGAATGTCATGGGGATCTTAGAATGTGACACAAGAGATGCAGAAATTCGTAGTGCTAGTTTTGGGCCTGGATACCCCACCCCACCCCACCCCATCTCTCAACGGGGCCAAAATTGTTGGTGGGGGAGTCAGTGTGAGGATGAGGCCTGTGTAACCCCCTTTGTCGGAAGAGCAACCGTGCCCACAATGTGTCTTGCCCATGCCACTGTGATGGTGCCCCCCCTAAAGAATATGTCAGGACCACTGTCGTAGAGTTGTGTTGTTTTGCCTTCGAGCGGTACCTTGTATCAGATTCCTCGAGGACGCACCACCCACAGGCACGGCCGCCCCCTCCTCTGTGATGCAGGAATGCTGGGCAGTATGTGAACACTGCCTGCTACACTCCAAACGACTTAGCCCTCCTTGTCGCTGGAAACACCAAATGGATTTGCATGTACGACCCCATCAACCGCGTCTTGCTGAAAAAGTGGCCGGTATCATGCCCCTCTGGATCACGTCCGATTTCCTTTCAAACCCACTGGAACACCCAATACGGCACGTCATGGGCCGCTGGTTGGGGTGACAGTACTGGGATGGCTCTCCGCTTTGGGTGCGTTTAGCTGACCAACCTCTTTGCCTTGTGTCCGAGGTTGGCACAATCATCTCTGCGCTGTGCTATGAAACAATGCTGCATGTGTTGTGCAGTTGTTTGCTGGGTCGGCGTTCGGATCCACTTCCCAAGTCAAAACCAGTTGGGGTCATCCATGGCTGGATGCCACTGGCCGCCTCCAAGCGCTGGCAGGATTGCTCTCTCGGTAACAGCTGCTGTGCGGGATGATGAGTCCCACACGGGGCACACCGGGCACACATAATGGGACTCCAGGCTCATGCAACCCAAGGACCCGGCCCTCTCACCCCCGAGGGCCCTCCAGGCCTCGGGGAATGGCTACGTCAAGCGCTTAAGCCAACACTGACTTTCGGTGCCAAAGATAATGGAGGAACATTTTTGCAAAATGCATGATGTGTATTTTACATGTTTACTCAGATGTTGAGATATCTGCTCTTCATCCTTGCCTTCCAATCTGCGGGTACCAAGTACAATTCCGGGTATACACCAAGCTTACTGTCGCAGGCAAATAAGCCAAACGCCTACAGGTCGGTGTAAACAAAGGTATTGATCTTCTTTGTAAATCACTGTCCACACCACTGGATAACATTTTCGGGGCAAATGAAAACAGAATAGTGCCCTGCCTTGAAAATGGTGTCGATCACACAAACGGTTTGGTGGCTCTCACCCATAAAGCCCCCCCCCCAACCCTAGCCCCCCTCCTTTAGGCAGACCCTCCCCCAAAAGGCCCTCCAGACCCAGGATAGTGCGGATGGTCGGGTAGACCCACTGAGCCGGAAGTCTTGTGGGCACACACCTTGCAATTTAACACATGTATTTCCCACCAAAAGGACAACCCAACCGTGATTGCTGACAGGAGGTGACAACCCGCATGGACATTGTAGGTACCTCTGACATCAGATTTGCGGTTCCCCAATTTGGACTGTGCGGCTGGATGGGTGTTCTGCGTGCATCTTCATGAAATTGCATTTGAGGTGGTCTGTTAGGCTGCGAATGAAATTGGCCATGCTGCACCCTACCCAGGGCATCTTTAGAATACCACCATGGCAATTTGTGCCACTTTCCACGGATTAACATTTCCTTTCTGCTGTGCGACAACTGTTGGAAGTTTCAAATTTTTGCACAATTTTGGGTAGCTTTGCGCCATCTGCAACATGCTTCGTCTACAAGGTTGTTTTGTAAGAGGCTTCCTTTTACTAAATGAGCAGTTCACCAATTTCTATTTGGTTGTATATATTTGCTCGATATGTGTTCTTTTTGTTTTTGTTGTGTTTTGTAAAGACTGCTCGGGTTACCCCGCCCTCCCCACCCCTTTGTCTCAACAGGGGCCAGGTTCGGCAAAAGCGTGGGAACATGGGGTCGCAGTGTTTGGACAAGCACATGGTTGTGTGCAACACACACCACAGAACACACATTGCAGATGAAAGCCAACCCTACCCCCAAAAACACAAAGATACAAAGCATTTGTCCTCATCCCCGCAACTCTTGGGTCCTTGGGTTGTGGAGTGGCAAGGGGATATCATTGCACATTCAGGCAAGAAGATGGAGAATGCTTTCTCTTTTCCCTCCAGTTTCAGCTCCAGCACGCATCATCAGTACTCCAACCACTGCATAGTTTTGTCAAATTTTGGCTTTTGAGAACAGTGGAAACAGCATACGCGGATTCACTGCCTATTTGAGGTTGGAGGGCAGGTCATGTCAGCTTTGTTTTGAAAGGGGTTGCTTTTCGCCCCACTGCGGGTGGGGAGGGAGGGGGGGTTAGGCAGCGAATGGAATTTTTGCTTCTGATACACATTTGTGCTGGTCACTGATTTGAATGATGTCTGTGTTGACTGCGATGGTGAACCCACAATATGCCACATGCCACATTGTTATTTGTGTACAGATAAGTATTAACATTTCTCTTGACGGCATCCGGGAAGTGTACGATTGGCGAGCACAAACCGAAGCAGGAGACGTCAACCTCCTCGACGATGAAGACTCAGATACTGAGGTATCACATCATGAAGCCTTTGCATTGCTTTGTCCACCCTATGTTTTGTGGCATTATTGTCTCAGAGAGTTCCTGTGGCCCTGGAGGGCTACACCTGTGCGCCGCAGGCGCTGCGCCGCAGGGCAGGAATAATCCTCTTAAGCTGCAGAAACAGTGAAACTTGCAACAAGAAGGAAAAAAACAATTCCATTACCATTTGGAGTACCTGCCTATACAAAACCCACTGAGTGGGAGGGGGTTGGGGTTGCGGGGAGGGCACGGGGAACCGCCCCTTGCCGCACTTACCTAACAAAACGCGGAGAAACGTTGGGCCTAGAGTTCATCTCATGCACAAAGAAGAGCACAACATTTATGCAACAACCACAAGGCGTGCAGATTGTGAGTCCATATCCCCAACACCGGCACTAACTTAGACAAAGGGGGTGTGCGTCCCATCCACGCTCCAGTGCATGGGCAGAGAGGCACGTGAGCAAGGGTGGGTGCCTCCCATCCACGCTCCGGGGAAGAGCTCCGAATGCAGGATCTTCACTTCTTCATTGTATAGCAGACAACACGGGGCCAAAGTGTAGAAGGGTGGAGTGTGAAAAAGTCGGGAATACAATAACAATGAATTGCCTGTCTTGTTTGCTGTCGGAATTATTCCTAACGCGCGCTGCAGGCGCCGCAGGGGTGTAGCCCTCCTGGGGATTTCAGCCCTTCTCTTGATTTTGATCTTGCAAAGTTGAACCTGCTGGTGGTTTGCTTGAAGATTTCAGCCCTGCTATCTAGTGTATTGAAGAGTTCAGTCTTGCTTTTCATGGTATTGGAGATTTCAGCGTTGTACATTTTGGTCTTGGAACTTCCCACCGTGCCCTTTATGGCTTGTGAAGTTTCAAGCCTATTCTCTGTTGGTTTCACCTCTTCTGCGAATGGTCGTGTTAAATTTAAGAGCCGGGCTACAAAGGTTAAGGCCATAAAGAGCTGGCTTCAGATCCCCGCAATGAGCAATGAGCAATGAGCAGGGGCTCAACTCTCCCAGACCATGAAGAGTCTGTCTGAACTCTGAAGTCTGCATGACAATGAGGAGCAGGTGTGAAACCTCCAGCACATCAAAGAGCAAGAGCTGAAATCAAGACCATCAAGAGCAAGGTAGATATCTCCAAGACCAAAATGAGCGGGGGGCAATAAACAGCAGGGCTGAAATATCCAAGGGATCAAACCCGCAAGACAACGAAGATAAGGAGTTGAAATCTCAAAGATCAAAAGATCAGAACCACAATCTGCTCCCCTCCTATGTGTTTTTGAGAGGGGACATCTGAATTGCCTGCGGCTGCACTTCGCATTCCTGCGCCTCCAACTGGCTGCAGTTTGCAAGAACAAAACTTGTCTTCCGTCAGATACCTCCGTATCTCTCGGTTTGACATGGCTTAGCGCCCGGCAGAGTTACACATTCGCACGTGCCAATATCTTGAGTCACATTGAATGCTGCAGATTATGCAGTTTTCTTGCACTGATTGACGCCTGAAACACCCGTTCATTTGTGCTCAGGACAAAGGCCTTCTGAAGTTACCCGGAGTGCAGAAGGGACGAACAGCAACAGGCAAACGCTCTACCCGCCCAGCAGCACGAACCAAGTATGTCAAGAGGGTCTACATGTGCTCAGGACAATTTTGGTGTGAGCCGTTTCTTGTTGGTGCACGCACAGTATCCGGATTCAAATTTTTTGGCATGCAAGTTTTTTGTGTCGTGCGTAAGAACCGCCTTGTCTAAAGGGACCATAATTTTTTGGAACTTGGGCAGTGCTTAGACGGGGCGGGGGATTGCTTGGAGGATTGTCGCACGGTACACTCCCTGCAGCACTCATGCTTCCTCGTGACGTCCCTTTTTCATCTGATTTACCATGGGGGGTGCCCAGGGTGTGGGTTTACCCCCCCCCCATCCTTTAAGTCTGTCTGACATGCAGACACGGCAGGGAGGCTATTTAGAAGTTGGGCAAGGGTAATGCAGCCACTTTCACTCCTCCCTGCTCTTAGTA
Source organism: Eutreptiella sp. 'Long Island Sound 2002' (assembly GCA_964036045.1). Classification (NCBI taxonomy): domain Eukaryota; phylum Euglenozoa; class Euglenophyceae; order Eutreptiales; family Eutreptiaceae; genus Eutreptiella; species Eutreptiella sp. 'Long Island Sound 2002'. The sequence goes on from OZ038388.1 coordinate 34,052,621, forward strand.
TCCCCGATAAGGCAAGGATTATGCAGCCGACTCTAATCATCCCCGCTTTGGCGACTTTGCACGGCATGCGCATGCATGTGGGCAGGCATATCCTGTCTACTGAAGGTGTTCTTTTCGGAATGAGTCCAACCGTTGGTCACACTGAAAAGGCCATTCGCCTTCTCCTTTTGTGTGGGATGGGGTGAGGTGAATGCAATCCCGGCTACCATTCGCACCCCGGGCTTTCAGGTTTGTGGTCTTTGCCCCAAATGGTCGCGAATGGGCAGCTGCTACGACTGTCGGGGTTCTGGTCCACTCTTTGGACGGGGCTGCTGCAAATTTCCGTCCTGTGAAGTTGACCTACGAATTGACTCCTCAGCGAGTGTACCAGACGTTGAAAGAAGGGAATTATGCGGAGGTATGGAACGATTGTCACTGCGGCCAAACTGCTACCAAAGGTGCAGTTGCAGGCCCAATTATTACGAAGCTGTGACGGTTTTCGTTATGCCATGCACCAGGGTGCTCATGCTCATCTGCAGTCTGGAATTGCGTCCCGGACCCAGAATGTGGCGATGGTGCACACCCAAACCCAAACGCAGACTCCCGCCAGACTAGACTTTTCAGACCATACGTTGGCACAGCAATCATGGTCTCCATGCTATCGTCCCCATATCTACCGCGGTCACCCTGGCTTCTGGTCACGCCCTGCATTCTCTCATAGGCGATGTTGCAAGCCCTGCAACTGAATGATGACGACGTACTGCGTTCAGTGTTCTATGGTGTGGCAGGGAATATGATTGATTTTACCTCAGCACAGATTCCTGCTGGCAATCTGGGACAAATGCTGGAGCTGGTTGCTGCTGAGGTGTGCAAGGGGCCCTGACCTCTGATAGAACATAGTCGTACATGCAAAATGGAAAAGGGTGCTTTAGCTCATCCATCCTGCGAGCCTAGGATGCAAACAAAGCACCAATGGGCAGATATTGTTGGTTGTGGTTGTTGGGAGGGACGGCAGCAATTGCACTGCCCATTTCAATCGGCCCACAGACGATTACTGATTGCGCATTGTCGACTCCCAGCCATCAGGATGGTCTTGAATTTTGCGCTGAAACGTCAGTTCACTGAGTGTGGTCTGCTCAATTCATTCATGCACCTCAATTTGTGTGATGTTCCTCATCGTCGTTTGTCTGTTCACGCGAGTGTTTGACGTGTTCCACGGAGTCGCCTACGAACAAGAGACTTGCGATCTTGGGCTGTGTTGCCCTTGGGGAGGGGATGCCAAAGCACGCAATACCAAGGACTGGTCGTGTAACAATTTGGTTAGAATGACGGTTTGCTGCAGCATTCTGCTTCAGGCTTCCAGCATACGCAGTGTCATCAAGAGCCACCTCAGCAAGGCCATTACATGAGATAGGTTAAGTACCGTTCCCTCCTGAATTTCCCTCCTGGTTCTGCTGTTTTCAGATGCTGAGGGGCAAGCATTTTGAGTTCTGTCTGCGCTGGACTTTGGCATTGATGTTGAAGCACGCGCTAACGATTGAGAGAGTGGGGCTGGTGCCGCAGGTCTTTGCATCTACCGCAAAACTCAGGACTCGGCATTCGGGAGAGATGCTGGGCTGTGCCAGTGCACTTCAAGCACCGCCCTGTCCAACACCCAGCCCTTGTTTAAGGGCCTTTATACTTGTTGGTAGCACTCAGTCGCGTCCCTCGGCAGTTCGGGAGTCCCCATCCCAAGCAGAGTACAGTGAGCCTTTGGCGGTTCATAATGCAACTTGAATAATCCCTTCTTGCAATGGAAACCATGGAAACCATCTGCAACAGGCCCAACGGCGCAATAGGCAAAAGGTTCAAGCGTAGTGTGTAAGTCTCAGGACCCAGAGTACGCATTCAGCCACCCACCCTCACACAGAGCCAGAGTGTCACCGCGCAACCTTCAACATGCTGGCAGCAGTGGTTGGTGGTGTACAAGGGTGTAATATGCGTTGATTGAGCTTTCAAGGATTGATTTTTCGGAAACAGCAGTTTGCCAAACACATAAAGGCATCTAGCGTTGGCGTCCATCACACCCACCCCTGTATGCTTCTCATATTCTCCATAGTTTAGATTTCAAATGGTGAAACACCACAGCCTGGTTGTTTCCTCCCCAGGATGCAGTTTGCAGTCTGGTAGTAGTGGTTTCATGGGCTGCAAAGGTGCGGTACGTGTTGAGGTCCCTCCAAAGGGTCGGTTGCGGTTCCGGCTTTTTGCCTACAAGCACATGTGCATTCTGCTTGAATGCACATCAATTTGAGAGTCTTTAAGTTGTACCACGTTGGAGCTCACTGCCCTCTGCTGAGGATGGAAACAGGAAGCGCAGCACACTGGTAGCGATTGCATCCATTGCAGCCATGGTTTCCTGGGATGCAGAGATGCAGTAAACACCCCCCCACCTAAACCCCCCCTCCGTTGTTTGCAGTCATCCAGGGACCTATAGCCCTCCCTTCTCACCAAACTTCAAAGACTGAGCTGTGCAAAGATATGGAGCAGCAAAGTGTGTGGGCCACAACTCCAGGATAGCTTGCTGCCCGTTACTTCTTCCACATTTGCATCAAAGAGGGCTGTGCCCTTTCTTTTTTTTGCTGGAGGTTGGTCAGCAGTTTTGTTTGCTTCAAGGACACGCTTAGCCCTGAACCGAATCAAAGAGGTGAGCTCATATTTATAGTTTAGGAGCTCCCGCAGATGAATGTGGCTGCCATATGGTGTGGGCCAGATGTAACCACACCTTTTGAATGGTTCAGCCAAATTCACAACAGAAATAGCACATTTATGGGCACCAGCGGTGAAGTGTGTGCCTAAAATCCGCCTCTGCGCTGCCGTGGAAGCCCACTCATCAGCCACCTTCTGTACTGATGCCTGTATACAAAATGAAATCACAGTCCAGGCTTTGCAAAATAGCCGTCAAGCCCCCAGGTTCCGCCAAGATCATGAAGTTCATCAAAAGGGTCATCACCCTCATCATCATCACTGTCATTAGGCATGGCGTGGGGCATATCTAAATCAATATCCATGAGGGAAAAATAAGTGGAAACTAAACCCAAGCAAACCCAAGCAAAAAACAGATGGCGCAAAGCGCCGAAGGCAAAATTGGACAAAATCGTGACCTACAACCCCCCCACCACCACTTACCCTCAGTTCTGACAATCATCTAGAATCATATAGCCCCCGGGGGGGGCTATAGGTGGGGGAAGGGGAGTTTAGTTTGATCACGTGGTGCTGGCATTCATTATTGTGGAGCACATGGGATGAAATTTAGGCGGGGATGAATTCGAGGTATTTACGGTGGGGGTGGTGAACGCACGTAGGACAAAAGCTCAAGCACTGGGCACACAATGTAGAGCGCATCCGTCTTTATTTGTTTTTTATTTTTGGCCCTATGTTTATTACGCCTGACACATTTCATTTTACCACCACTAATCGACTCTTCTTACCCCTGCAAGGGGACAGGGGACAGGGAGAGTGCTGGTGAATGACAACCCACAGCAGCCAAGGCGAGAAATCCCGATCCGGTTAGGGGGCTTCAGTGGAGTTATTTTCCGACCTTCTACGACCAGTCCATGTTTGCTGCATATTGAACGCAAATTTTCATGCGGTGCCCACATGGGACCTGTTGTGGCACCACCGGCACCACCAGTGGCAGGTGAGGAGAACAAATCTGGTGATCCACCTCCTCCCCCAATACCACACCGCAACAGGGGTGAGTCGTGGCATGCGGATGCGTACCATCTCCTGTATGTGTGCCCTGGCGGGCCTCCTGCACCAGAATGTATCGCATGCCGCAGCACTGCCTGGGAATGCCCTGTTACCGCTTGGTGGCGTGATGCCTTGGCCACTTGGCAAAATGAGCGCTTCTATGGGGGGCAAGGCACCCCAGTGTCCTGGCATAACAATATACCTCCGGTGTCCCTCCATGTGAACACCTTGCCCTTGAGATGGTGCGTTTTGTGCTTTATTTTGACATTTGGATGTTCCCAGGCAGAAGATGTACAACGCATTTGTCTCTGCAAATGCAGTGCATTTGTCTCTGCAAATGCAGTCCAGATGTACGAAATAGTGCTCCAGTTTTGGGGGGCGGACAACGCCAAACTTATGTTGTTCGACCCAAACGTCCCAGAACAATGGCTTTGGTTCTAGTGCTGCTGGGGTCACGTACACAAGCCCATTTCCCGGGGAATCCAGAGAAATGCACTGAGGACCAAAAGACACAGCACTTGAAACTGGACGGATACGGTGGTGTACCGAATGCCAACTCTTGTGGGAAAGGGGGGGGGGGGGCTCAATGCACCTGCCAACAAGGGATTTGGTATACTCCTTGACAGCTTGCACTTCTGGTGGGCAGTTTCGCAACCTCCATTGCCTCAGCCTAGTAAGCCCTGGCAAAGGGGATTGAACCAATCCATTGGGCCAACAACTTCCCAATTTTGTTGGAGGTGGCGTGGTAATCGACGGATGCAGTCGTTAACGGATTGCACTCTCTGTAAATTCCCTGTCCCGAGCAGAGAGCAGTGAGGCTTCAGCAAGTCATGATACAGCTAAATGAACCATTCTTGCAATGGAAACCGCGGGCATAAGAAGCCAACTTCAAACCCGAAGATGTTCTTATCATGTATTCGGCCAACACGCTCTGGGTCGGGCGGTCGATCGTCACCGCCGACGGATGGCGTAACCGACAACACATGGTGCGCTACTGACGGCAGGAAGCACGCAGCCCATTGCCATTGGGACGTCATATTTGCCTGCGATGGGGTGCAGTATGCTGGCCTACGACAGATATTTTTTCTTGCACCAGAGCAGTGACAGGGACAGTCACACAGTGAAATTGACACTGACGGTGGTGCAGAGGTTTTACATGTGATGTGTCCAGGATTCATTCGAATCTCTTATTTTACAGCTCCTCATTACCGTATCTTGCGGTTGTGGGGCGCCCCATTCGTCACACCCACGGCACAGTGTAAAATATCTCGGCGGATTTTGTGCTGTTTTCGGTGTCTGGCACTCTCTATTGTACCGATGGGGGGGAGTGGGTCGTGGTTCCTTGGGGCAGAGAGAAACGGATTGGCGCGAAGCATTTTGTCTCCGCGAGCAGCAAAGGCTGTGCTCCGTGTGTGGAGGCGTCGGTGTCTAAGAAGTGGCACAATCAATATCATTTCTGCCCACAGGGTGTGCAAACTGGCCTTAGTGGGGCCCTGCCCCTGTCATTCACGACGATGATCCACTGGCCAATTCACATTCCTACAAGTGAAGCGTCCAAGAGCAAGTGACAAGACACCATGCAGCGACGGGGGGCAGGGAATCACTAGAAGAGCGGGTTGCGTCAGGAGGACACACACCCTCCCTGGAATCCCTTCGCTTCCTCCGCCCTTCTGGTATCCATCAGAATTGGCAGCTGTGCGCTGGTTCACATTCCTTGCCCTGACAGCTCCGTGAAATCGCTCGTGCCATTTCGGACAAATCCACCGACCTCAAGCGCATCGGGGACCAGAATAAGTACACAATGCAGTACTTGCAGAGCATGGCTTCGCAAAAGCGGAGGCTGGAGGTCATTAAGGAAGAAGATGAGGCAGAAGAGAAGAAGCGGAAACTTGAGGAGCAGGCAAAAGTAGCGCAAGAATCGGGTGACAAGGCCGTTGCAGCAGAGGCCAAGCCGGGGAAGGCGAAGAAGAAGCTCAAAAAAACGGTGTCGGAGGAGAAGGCGGAGCAGAACGGGACCACAAACACAACGGACATCGATGCAAGACCTATCAAGAAACGAAAGGTGGCGGTTTGTGCTGTGGGTGCAGTCGCTGTCGTGTCTGCCATTTCATGTTGGCTGTGTACCCCCTCACAAAGAGGCATGTGATATGCGGGTCGTGTTACCATTGAGACGTGCTTTCCAAAGCACGGGAGGAGCTCCGGCGTGGGTGGGCGAATGAAGGAATGCTTTCGCAGATGCCCCCTTCATTGTGAGTGGGTGGGCACTTCGGCTCCGCGTGACACAGTGACACAGGCAGACTGTGGTCCATGCGCACAGAATCATCTCAAATAGTGGTGCTCCGGATCCGCATGCCTCCCACGGTTGGGATTGCATGTTCCAGGCAATACATCCCGTGCCCACTCCCCCACCAACGCTTGTTTGCATAGCGGTGTCCCTTGTGTCCGGTGTCCAGCCTGATGTGTCAGCGAAGTGGTCCTCCCACTTTTGGATCCTCGCTCCTGTTTCTATGAGGCGTGGGGAAGCGGGGGGGCAAATCCAGGACCCTCCGTTCTTGCAAACGGGGCCTATGTTTGTTTGTAGTCGGACATTTCGGGGGATGGGATCCATTTCTGGGGTCCTTGCACGACTCACTAGCGCACAACAAGGCAAGCCGTAGCCAGCAGAGGCAGGTGGAAAGACAGTACGTGGCAAGGTGCACATATCATGCCCATGGGAGGGATCACATGTGCCTAGTACACAGCGCAGCCACAAGGACACCGAAATGCCCTGCCTACACCCCCTGTGCCGCTCACCAGTCTCCTCATACTGCATTCCGGTTGCTGCGAGCGAGCTAGACATGGGGCATTGATGTGCACTTGCCATCACTAAAGCAGCTGTGCCTCGTTGCCCGGCGGTGCTGGTGGCCCTCCGATACTGCGATTTTTTCGCACTCCCACAATGGCTGGGGTGTGAAGTTCTCATATTGCCAATTTGCCCAGTATTGGAACCAGACATCCCACGGGCGATGGAGGCGTTGATCACATTTTGCATCAATTGGATGCCCGCGGCTCTGATATCTGGCACGGTATAAATATATTGCAGTGGACCGAGGACCCGCCAAGGAGCACCATTGCACTTGGACCAGACCTGGCAGTGCTGTCCCCAGGCCATAATGTGCTCCACACCAAGTCTTTCCCAAGACAGCAGAGTTTGGAGGGTGCTCACTACCACTGATGTGCCAAGCGGTTCCGGATTATCAAGTGCTACCCATGAGTGGTGTGCAGCATACTTGGGCATTTTGCCAGTTGCCTCGGGGGTTTTCTGCCTATGCAGTGCGCCACTTTGCTCCACCAAGGCACTGGGGTCTAGGTACTTAGATGCTTCTAGGGTTTGCTCCACCAGGGCCCTTTGTAGATACAGGGGGGGGGGAGACCTATTGACCCCACAGAGGGGTCGGCCGGGAGATCGGACTCCCAGTGGACCAGCCGGACCCGGGAGGAGTTACGTAAAGAGGTGAGTGCGCGCAGGGGATGGGGCACCCAGAGGGCCAACCCCTGGGCCCCTGCAGCGCAACGTCCTTGTCTGTCCATGCTCAGGGGAACCTGCACCCAGTGGGCTACCACTGGGCCCCTGATGCCGTGCAGCCACCAGTGCGCGCAGAGGATCAGGCACCCAGGGAACCAACCCTGGGACCCATGCGGCACAGCGCCGTTGTTCGTCTGTGCCCAGGGGATCCCGCGCCCAGTCGGCCACTGCTGGGGCCCATACGGAGCAGGGCACCTGGGGCTCACGCACACGGAAACACAGAGAGGCAGGTTGTGGACGGCCTGAGGACGGAGGTGTGTGGACAGCAGTGTGTGGAAAACAGTCCAACAACCCCCACAACAACCAACACAACCTCCATATGCCAACTACTGGGCGCCGCTGATGGCAAACGGCACACCATGCCACATGCAGCACAGCCCCAGCACACCAACTACTGGGCTCCACAAACGCGGAAACATCACCAGCAGGAGCACCGGCTGCAGCGGCCGACAGAAAGCAGCAACCCGACGCAACATGCGGAGGGAAGATCGGGTGACTGTCCAGGGCCCTGTAAAGAAACAACAACCAGACGGACTGTCACACAGGGGGGATACTTTCAGGCGGGGACAATTTCGTAGGAAAACTTCGTCTTTAAGGAAGGTGGCGAAATCTGGGGGCTTCGGCAGTGCAGTGTGTGCGTGAGGCAGTGTAAGCTTTAGGATTTGCAGGGGTGGCGAAGTTTCCCCCCTCCGAAATTTTCCCCGGCAAAATAATCCCTGCATGGCATTATCCCCCTCCCCATGCACGCTTCCAGCATGTGCCTATCAAGGTCTTTCACTGGGGCCCAGTTGGTTGCCGGGGAGGGTCGCAGAGCCTCAAGCTGTAGCCGCTATGTGCTACTGCTCACTCTCCTACCCCAAAGACGTGGGGGGGCAACCTTTTCAACACCTCCACAATACAATCAAGTATGCACCCCTGGTGCCGCATGTGGGTGGGCCTCAAGCGGTATCCGAGGGATCACGGCTGATTTGCCATTTGCCAGCAGCCACCCAAGATTCTTGTAGCGTATGCATCCCCATGTGTTTGTCAACAGGGGCTCAAGAGGAAAGCTGCCACATGAAGCTGCTTGTGTTGTGTTGAATTGTTGTGGGGTAGCTACGGTGGGCCACCAGTGCGCCGACGAATGGGTGGGATTGCACATTGAGGAGGTCATTGATCCTGCCAGGATGGGCTTTGAAGGGTTGAGGTGAGCTAACCTTCGAATGACTCCCGTTTCATGGGCCACGTTTCAAATTGTTTGTGTTGGGCTACAGAGGGATATTGGTTTGCATCATCGGAATTGAATTGAGTCATAACGTGGGAAAGAAATTCTTGCTGTGGGTGTCGAAAAGGCGGGTTTTATGAACTTTACCAAAAGATTCTACAGATGTTTCGGTTTTCAGTGGAGCAGAAATGCAATTAATCGGTTCAAAAGCCTTCCACATGATCACCATCACAAAGTCTCATTTTCTGACTACACAGGCAAAGTGATTGGCCGCTGGGGCTGAGACCAACGTTGGGCGTACATTCAGGGGCACTGGAAATAGGCCCATCTCATACACGGAAAGCACACACAGCATCGGGCCATGATTTGCAGCAGTTGGGCAGTGCCCATTGCTTTTCATAGGCATAAGAATCACTGGGAATAATTTTCAGCTTATTCTGCCAAGTTGAGTGCACTGGCAGTAGTTGGACTGTTGGCCGGGAAGCTGGGACCTGGGGACCTGGGACCCTTTGGAACTCCAACCCCTTTTCAAAACTTTCTAACCTTTGTTTTTGCGGCTAGGCCGGGTTGAAAGGCTCTTGCGCATTGCAATGCTTTTGGGGCTGCAAACAGGGGTTTCTGGCCGCCAGGATGTCGCATGGGTTGTCCCATCTGCCTCATTTACAAGGTCGGGGTCTGAAGCATGGGGTTTGGTGCCAGTCAGTGCTGCAGGGAACAGTTCTGGAAGTTCCCAGGTTTGGTTTTGGGTTAGTTTTTGCATTGCAGCTGACGCTTGCACTGCCTTTCCATTTTCACACGGATGTGATTAGAATCAGAGCCACACAACTGAGGATCCCTTTGGGGTTCAAGGCTTGGTTCCCAATCAATCTTGTGGTGGGCTTGTTGCAATGGGCTTCTTTGTCAGGGTCCCTTTCAATCACATGGTGAGCACCAATTGGGGTGGCAGAATAGTGATTCGGAGGATGGTAGCCGAAGACAACTGCTGTGAATTTTCATGTGCAGGTGCACACTGTCCGTATGAAAATGCTTATTTTCCACTGGATTGCTTATTGCAGCTGGAACACTCCCCATAGGGGAGGATTCTATGGGGTAAAGTAGACGTTCGCAGGCTGAGATTGACCCAGTGATCCCCCATATGATTCATGCTAACCTCCAGCACCTTATTGGGAACTAGGATCCTTTAGACTGCAGGATGCTGTATAATGCGCTGACTGCACATGCCAGACAAAGACAAAGAAACATGTGCAAGTGAGGGGAATTGCCCCAATGGGAAGTTGCAAATGATGCAGAGAAGCAGAAAAGGAATTGACAGTCGGGGATTGTTTTCACAGCATTACATGCCACTGACTCTGTTGCGGAGTTTGTGCTTTCATTACAGGATGCTTTGGAATCAGGGTCTGCATTAGTCAGGAACCTATTTGCATTCCACTTCCAGTGCATCCGTACAAACAAAAACCCATTTTTTTTACCAAAAAACCCCCCCAGTTCCTACCATTTTGTACCAAAAAGAACCCCACCCCAGTTTTTATCAAAAAGAAAAACCTGACCAAGGTTGGGGGGGGCGGGGGGTTCGGTAAGGTTTGGGGTTTTTTGGTAAGATTTTGGTTTTTTTTGTCAGGTTTGGTTTTTTTGGGTAAGAACTGGGGGGCGGGTTGGTAAGTGGGGGGGGGGGGGTATGATTTGGCGGGGTTTATGTAAATTTGGGGGGGGGGGGGCTTTGGTAAGAACTGGGTGTTGTTTTGCTACGGTTTGGGGGGGTTATGGTAAGAATCAGGGATTATTTTGGTGAGATTTTTTCTTGGTAAAAACACCGGATTTTGGCCACTAACCCCCCCCCCCCCCCAATAGCTAAGCCTTTGTCCAAGCTACAGCAGGTGTAGGGACCGTACTAATTTGGGACCCAATTAAATTTGGTACCAATGTCGTGCAGCCACATAAGATATGGGTTTGGTGACGAATTTGCCAGCTACGTAGAGTCATGGACGCATTTGTACTGAGTGCTTGCCCAATTGAACCCACATAGATTTTGGGGATTTTCAATCTTCTCTTTTTGAACCTGGGCATCTGCGACTTTGTCCAAGCTATAGTAGGCGTCGGGGCTTTATTCATTTGGGATCTTTGCGTAGCTATGACAATGGAGGGCGGGGGGGCCTGAGTTGGAGTGATGGACTCCCACTGTTCGTTGCGACCCTTCAAGTTGGCAATATGGACTCCCATGCTTCTGATGAACACTAAAAAAAACCCCCGTTCTTATACAAAAAAAACCCCTTTTGTACTAAAAAAACCCCCGCTCCAAAATGCACAAAAAAACCACCCGGGTTATACTAAAAAAACCCCCCAGGGGGTTTTTTTGTATTATTGGGGGTTTTAGTACATTTCGGGGGTTTTTTTAGTACATTTAGGCGGGTTTTGTAGCACATTTCGGAGGGGTTTTAATGCATTTCCGGGGGGGGGGGGGGGCTTTTAGTACATTTCGGAGGGGTTTTATTGCATTTCGGTGTGTCTTTTAGTACATTTGGGGGGGTTTATAGTACGTTTTGGCGCATTTCGGGGCAATGTGAGCCATGAATCTCAGTCCCAGAAGACAGGTTGTGTATATGTTGTGCTGCACGTAGAACACCCGTGGGGATGGGGGGGGGGGGTGGCCCCATTTCCATTTCAGGTATGAAGGTAGGAGAGGCAACGTAGGGTCACAGAAGCACATGTGATTGTACATTTAGTGTTTTGCTTCACATTGCTCTTTGTATGTGTATTGCATTCTTTGTGTGTCTCCCTGGAGGGGCATTCTGCTTTGCTTCACGCCCCCAGATGTGAGTGGGGTCCCCCATCTAGTGTGGGAGACCCAAGTTTTCCATTGTCTACAGCCTACTCCCCCTCCCTGCGCTCTCGACTCTTCCCCTCTTTTTTTCAATGAAACGGGGGCCCGCAGCAGTGTCTCTTCTGCCAAAAACAAATTTTTGCAGGTGCACGTGCTATTTTCCTGTTCTTGTTCGCCAAATACGAATCAGCGAACACAGAAATATTTGTCATGAGCATAATTTGTCGTGGAATGAAGGTTGGGGGGGTTTGTAACGCAGCTCAGCATGGAAAAAATGCACTTTAAAACATAGAAAAATGGGACAATTCGGCGTGAAAAACAATCAGTGCCTTGATTCAGTGATTCAGTAGTGCTCCCAACTCCAAGTAGATTTCTTGCAGCAAAGCGATATTTCGTGCTAAAAAATTCAACAGATGACCACCAAACGAAATTGTCTGGAATGCATGCACTCACTGTGGGATGGATCATGGATGACAGGAGAGCGATGCCCACGGTCAGCAGGTCGCAACTTTGCAGAACAAACAGAAGTAGTGAGAAAATATTCTGCCAGAGTTCTTGCAGCTCCTGGTTTTTTGAATCAATCAATTGAAGACGCATACATATGTCGAAACCACACACATTACACATGTCTCTTGCACATGGTTACACATAACACAACATATGATAACATAATATAACATACTGGGTTGGTATGGGCTGGGGTTGGTTGGTAGAGCTGGATCCTGTGTCGAACTTTTTGTCTTACTGTTCCACTAGACGTATCACGTCTTCTGCAACAAGTCTCGCATCTTCTGGAACAGTATGGACTGTTCCAGACTTAATAGTCTTACTGTTCCGCAAGACGTATTTTGTCTACCACTCGTGTGCACCCCTTTCTGCACCTTGCTTCACTTCCAAATAATATGTCATCAGTCAGGGACCAAAGATGAGAGGATCGGTGATTATAAGGGTGCCAGCCAGGGATTTTTGGGACGAATTTGCCAGTTTTATTCGGTCATGGACACAATTGTTGTGAGTCTTTGCCCGATTATGCTAATTTACAGAAGTAGACTGAGGTCACAAGTGGGTCAAAGATAGTTCTCGTTGGTGAGGCCTTGCTGCAATTTCCGGGGCGCGGGGGAGGGGGGGTTCATTGGGTACCAGATTCAGTGCAGCCACACACGACATGGGTGTCAAGAAGAATTTGCCAGTTTCATTGAATCATGGACACATTTGTTGTGAGTGTTTGCCCGATTGTAGTGAAATAGAGAAGTATAGATTGAGATCACAAATAGTTCAAAGACGGTGCTGTGTTACACTCCGATTGGGTACCAAATGTAGTGGAGCAACATAAGATATGAGTTTCGGAAAAAACTTGCCGATGTCATTGAGTGATGGACACATTTGTTGTGAGTTTTTGCGCAATTGTGCCGAATTACAAAAGTAGACTGTGATCAGAGGTGGGTCAAGAACAGTTCTCGCTGGTGAGGCCGTGTTGCAATTTTGGGGGGGGGGGGGTTCATCGGGTACCAGATTTAGTGCAGCCACATACGACATGGGTTTTAGGACGAATTTGCCAGTTTCATTGCGTCATGGACACATTTGTTGTGAGTGTTTGCCCAATTGTACTGAACTAGAGATGTACACTGAAATCACAGATGGTTCAAGGATAGTACTGTATCACACTCTGATTGGGTACCAAATTTATTGTAGCAAAATAAGATATGGGTTTTACGACAAATTTGCCAGTGTCATTGAGTCATGGACATATTTGTCGTGAGTCTTTGCGCAATTGTGCTGAATTACGCAAGTAGATTGAGATTGTAGGTGGGTAAGCGACAGTTCCCGTTTGTGACGCCTTGCTGCAATTTCCGGAAGGGGTGGGGTTCATTGGGTACCAAATTTAGTGCAGCCACGTACAACATGGGTGTTAGGACGAACTTGCCAAATTCATTGAATCATGGGCACAGTTTGTTGTAAGTGTTACAGATATACAGATTGAGATCACACATGGTTCAAAGACACTGTTGTGTCACAATCCGATTGGGTACCAAATGTAGTGCAGCAACATAAGATATGGTTTTCAAGAAAAATTCGCGACTGTCTTTGAGTCATGGACACATTTGTTGTGAGTCTTTGCCCGATTGTGCTGAATTACAGAAGTATACTGAGATCACAAGTGGGTCAAAAACAGTTTCCGCTGGTGAGGCCCTGTTGCAATTTCCTTAGCTCGGGAGGTAGGGGTTCATTGGCTACCAGATGTAGTGCGGCCACATACGGCATGCGTTTTAGGACGAATTTGCTAGTTTACTCCTACACTTGGCCATTAATACCTTGGAGACTTGAGCATTCGTACCCAAAATGCATAGGGATTCTCGCTTCATAGTCCCACCGATTGCCCCTTTCAAGGGGACAAAAATAGAGATAAATCACATCACTGACCCTTTGTTACGTTGGGTAGCATGTTGGGTGATGGATTGAACCCTTTGTCCCTCCGCGCCATCACCTCCTTCTCAGGCAGACTTGGAGTGTGTGAAGGCGGATGGGTACAAAAAGGACTCCGTGCTCTCCTACAATTAGCAATGCAAACATTGTCCATTGGGGCATAGCACCGTGCAAATCCCTGCTGACACACAACTTCTGGATCCATTGGGGACAACTAACTGACAAAGCAGCAAAGCAGCAACTCTTCGCTCACAACAGGCCATGAAAGAGCCTAGACAGGGAACGGTGAAGTGTGCTGGATAAAAGTGCTTGCCTTCAAGTGTAGGGAAAGGTCAGGCCAAATCCTCTCTGGCTAGCTTTTCGCACGCACAATATTTGCTTCTTCCTTCGTATGGTATGCCTTTGCCACAGTCTGTTTGGCCGGTGCCTTGGTCTGCTCTTGAGCAGTCCCTCTATGCGGTGCATTGGAGTGGTCCGTTGCGCTCTTGGTGTCCAGTGTTGTGGTGTGCTCCGCTGCACTCTATGTGGTTTTTACTCGAGACGATGCATGTTACGCCTTTGTGTCCTCCTCATCACCATCCCATTCTTCTTTTATTGGGATCCATTCGTGTCGTTCCTTTTCCTGTCCCACTACTCCTACAGACTACTCTAGGCTTGCACTTACTTTTGGCACACTTCTGCCGTTTCCATGCTGGCCTCGATCAGATCATCAACCCTCTCATCTACCCTTACGTCTATTTTATCCATTCCGCCGTGGCTTGTCCTTGCTACGCCTCCCTTATGCGTCTCATCAGCTCCTGGCGGCCCTCCACGTTGGGCTCGATCCCACCTCCGTGGCCTTTGTCAGCTCCGGCAAACTTGGGCATCTTGGTCTCAATGACCCTCCACTGTGCCTCCATCATGTCCTCCTTATCCTTGAATTGCGGTATCACGCGATTCACTGCGGCATTCTCATGAGCCTACTCTGCGTCTTCTACCACGCGTTGCTGTCAGTACCTTTCCAGCATTTCCACTCTTTTTAGCCCCCATAATGTGCGATTGTGGTTACGTGCTCCTCCGGGAGGCAAGCCAGCAACCTTGTCAAAAAGAGGCCGTGCGTGGCTGGGAGGCTTTGGAAATCCCCCCCCCAAAGCTGGCTTGCTAGCTGGCAGGCCTCCGAAAAGCAGCGAAAATACGCGGGGAGGGGGGGAGCAGTCAGCCACCTTCCAAGAGCACCTCTACCTCATACTTCAATATGCCTTGCCTTCAGAACCTCCCATGAGGAGTGAAAACACAACAAAATGAAACACGGCATCAGATCAGCATTAAACTACAAATGTTCTTCTTAGCGATGTTAAGAGGTGGCCTCCAGTACCTCAAAATACACAATTGTCTTCAATCCAAAATACGCGTGCTGCCCAAATTATCTTTTTTGTTTGATGATGTATCCCCTGGTATGACCTTTCTCGTGCATGAGCGCATTCAACGGCATTGCACCCTACACACATCACGCAACAAGTATGGCATGACGCTACGTGCCGATCCTCCGTGGGTCTTAGCGCTTCTGGGATTGAACCAACGTGGACCGGTTACCGTCGCAAAGATTATTCGGGATGGATACCTCCCACTTGGTGTTGGTGCCGTATGGGCCATGTGTGCCGTGCCCGTGCGCAAGTGCACCTCTTGGAGACAAGCGCACCTCTTGGAGACAAAGTATAATTGGCTTTGACGTTGTGGTTTCTTGGAGCAATTTGCCCCATTGCCTCCTGTTCAAGTGTGGTCCTCCCAAATTTAGTGAGAGGTGTATAGGGCAGGCTGGGGGAGAGTGGTACCGAACATGCGCGCCTATAGCATACATTTGTGTCCGTTTGCAAAGAGGAGTCAACACTAGCAGGGGGCACCAGCAAGAGAAGAACAAGGGAGCACATCAAAAAAATTAATTGTCAAGTCGATGGTTCCCCCCCCTTGGGGGGGGGGGGGGTTGCAAAGGGGGGGATATTGCAAGGGGTGGGGGGGTACTTTTCAGACTCCCAACTGCAGGACTCTATGGAAGGGTTGCAGCACGGCAGGTACACTGCACACAACTTTTTGATAAAGACAACCACCATAACCAAAACTGGCCCCCCTAGAGGGATGCCCAATTGGCTGGCCCAAATTGTTACCTGGTAGGAAGCATTATTGACACAACCTCCCTGCAAAACAGCAGCACAGAGGCAAAGCGAGATCAATACCCTTTTTTTCACAAAGCATCCTGACCAGAACAAACTGATTTCTGCCCAAAGAACACCCGGGGCCCATGACTCCCCCCACAATGTGCCACAGTCCCCCTACCCCCAGAAGGAACCACATGACGCCCCCATGCACGAGGACTCAAACCTGACCTTTCCACTGCAACTCCAATGTAACAAAAGAAAATTCATTCTTTGGCGCCTTTGGCACTACGGAGTTTTGAGGCAAGTGTGGGGGGAGGGGAGTGAGAGTAGTGAGTGGAGAACACATCAACCAGGATCTTCTTCTTGCGAAGATCAACCCACACGGATGCAAACCGCAGCACCTATGACGCCGGCAGTTCCCATGGAATCCTATGGAACAACATGAGACTGGAGATGTTGAGGGAGATGGCCCACAGTTAGCTAGTGGCAATTCTGGCATTGCTAGAACACTAGACCCAGAAAAGAGAAATGGACAATTGCACTCAAAGAACAAATGGCAAAATGGAGTGAGACCAAACCTCTACCATCCTAAAAGTTCTATGCGCACAGCCCATGCGGCCAAAACCCCTAAATATCCTTCATATCTTGCAATAATCAACATGATTTCTAGCCATTTGCTTCTCCGACATGCCTTACTTCTGGCACTGCACAGGCACTGTGTACACCACGCCGCCTACCCCTTAGAAATGCCCCAAAGCATGCAACACTGAATGTGAAGGATCAGAGTTCAAAATCACAAGAACACGGCAAACTGTTGCTGTGCAACTCTGCAAACTGGCACATGGGAACATCATGCTGCACGAGTATGCTTGATGGAAACAGTTGCACTGTGGTTGCATAGTGTGCGGAGCACCCCCGCCCCCAGAGACTTCCTCAGTATGCTTGATCTCAGCTGGACTGAAAAATGGCCAAAGATGGCGGTGTGGTTCAACTCAGCACCCAAAATTGCTTTCCACCACAAAGATGAGCAACCACAAATCCAAACACAGTGAAAATAGGCTACCAAGGAGGCGTGCAAAAACAACGAGTACCACAATTCCAAGGAAAGCAACCACCTGCATCACTGAGGCAGGGACATGGTTGCCTATCCTGCAGTTGAACTGATTTCCATTGGATTGCGACTGGCAAAGGCAAAATGGGGACGCAGGAGCCGAGGATGGTGAACGAATATTGAATGCTGCCAGATTTGCTGTGATTCTCACATGTATATGAGCAGGTCGACAAATATTGTTTACATCTCCACCATATTGGACTGTTAATGGGGAGGGGGCATAAGGCTAACATACGGAGGAAGATCTGTGAACTTCAATGTTGTCTCAATGTTGTCAATGTTGTCAATGTTGTCGACAGCATGGCTGGTTGCGAGTTGCTGCACAAAAGTAAACCCTGCTGCACCCCACTGCAATCCGCAGATCCTCAGCAACTCCAAAGGTCAATGCTGCCCACAAAAAGCACATCCACAGAGCTCCACGCACATGGTGCTCAGTTGCCCAGAGGAGAGGAGAACAGTGGCATCCTTGACCTGTGGAACTATCATTGGCACACTTTGAAACACACTGCTGGCCCAGCCCTAAAAAGAATTGAAGAAGGCCATCATACATGGGCGGGCATGCACCTCTCATAGATTTCTGGGGGAACAGGGAAATTTGTCTGGTTTCAAAAATGTTTCAAAAAAAGGGCAGCAGAAAACCTCAAGTGCCTCAGGTGCCTCACCTGCCTGAGGGGCCTCAGGCGCCTCAGGTGCCTAAGCTGCTTTGACTGCCTCAAGTGCCTCGGGTGCTTGAGGTGCCTCAAATGCCTCAACTGCCTAGGTGTCTCAGCTGCCTCGGCTGCCTCAAATGCCTCAACAGCCTCAGGTCCCTAATCTGCCTCAGCTGCCTTAGGTGCCTCAGCTGCGTCGGGTGCCTCAGGGACCTAAGGTGCTTCAGTTGCCTAAAGTGCCTCAGATGCCTCAAGTGCCTCTGCTACTTGTGGTGCCTGAGCTGCTTCGGGTGTCTCAGCTGCCTAAGGTGCCTCAGTTGCCTAAAGTGCCTGGGGTGCCTCAGCTGCCTGAGGTGCCTCAGCTTCTTCGGGTGCCTCGGCTGCCTTAGGTGCCTTAAATGCCTCACCTGCCTCAAATGCCTCAAATGCCTCAGGGCCTCAGGTGCTTGTGGTGCCCCCCAAATGCCTCAGGTGGCTCAGGTGGCTCACGTGCCTCTGGTGACTCTGGTGCCCGAAGCGCCCCAGCTACCTCAGCTACCTCAAATGCCTCAAATGCCTCCGGTGCCTCGGCTGCCTCAAATGCCTCAGGTGCCTGAAGTGCCTCAGGTGCTACCTCAAATGCTTTTTTTTTGCGTTCCGGCGCCACATGAGTTCACAGTTCGCGAACGAGCTACGAACAAAGAAGACACTCAGGCCATTGCCTAGTACATGTACAACTACTGAAACCATAGCCACAGACTTCATGCAGGTTATGCATGTCCACAAGTGGACGTCTCTGGGGACAGGTGACGACACGTGTCCGTTGTCATGTTTGTGCAGATGAGGTGCCTAGGCTGCCTCAAATGCCTCAAGTGCCTGAGGTGCCGCAAGTGCCTGAGGTGCGCCACGTGCCTCAAGTGCCTAGGGTGCCTCGGCTACTTCGGGAGCCTCAGGTGCCTAAGGTACGTCAACTGCCTCAATTGCCTAAGGTGCCTGATGTGCCTCAACTGCCTCACCCACCTGGGGTGCCTCAAATGCCTCAGGTGCCTCAGGTGCCTCACGTGCCTCAGCTGCTTCGGGTGCCTCAGGTACCTCACGTGCCTCAAGCACCTTAGGTGCTTGGGGTGCCTCAGCAGCCTCAGCTACCTCAAATGCCTCGGGTGCCTGGGCTGCTTCTATTGCCTTAGGTACCTCAACTGCCTCATTCGCCTCACATGCCTCACATACCTTAGGTGACTCAACTGCCTCAAATGCCTCAGGTGCCTCGGGTGACTCAGGTGCCTGAGGTCCCTCGGCTGCCTGAAATGCCTAGGGTGCCTCCAGCGCCTAAGGTGCCCGAGATGCTTCAGATGCCTCATGTGACTGAGGTGCCTCAGTTGCCTCCAATGCCTCAGGTGCCTCAAGTGTCTCGGGTGCCGGAGGTGACTCAGCTGCTTCAAATGCCTCAGTTGCCGAGGTGCCTCGGGTGCCTCAAGTCCCTCAGGTGCCTCCGGTGCCTCAGCTGCCTCGGCTGCCACAAGTGCCACACGTGCCTCGGCTGCTTCACGTGCCTCAGGTGCCGGAGGTGCCCCAGCTGCCTGAGGTGCCTCAACTGCCTCCAATGCCTCAAGTGCCTCAAGTGTCTCGGGTGCCGGAGGTGACTCAGCTGCTTCAAGTCCCTCAAGTGCCCGAGGTGCCTCGGGTGCCTCAAGTGCCTGTGGTGCCTCACATGCCTCATCTACTTCGGGTGCCTGAGTTGCCTCGGCTGCCTCGGCTGCCACAAGTGGCACACGTGCCTCGGCTGCTTCATGTGCCTGAGGTGCCGGAGGTGCCGGAGGTGCCCCAGCTACCTGAGGTGCCTCAGTTGCCTCAAGTGCCTTAAGTGCCTCAGGGGCCTAAGGTGCGTCGGGTGCCTTAAATGCCTCAAGTGCCTCAAGTGCTTCAAGTGCCTCAGGTGCCCGATGTGCTTCGGGAGCCTCAAGTGCCTCAGGTGCCTCACATGCCTCAGCTACTTCAGGCGCCATATGTGCCACACGTGCCTCGGCTGCTTCAGGTGGCTAAGGTGCCGGAGGTGCCAGAGGTGCCTCAAGTGCCCCTGCTGCCTGAGGTTCCTCAGTTACCTCACATGCCTTAGCAGGCCTAGGAAGTATCCATATCCGGAGTATCCCAGTATCCAGCAGGCCACTGGAAAAATGGGGGAAATGGGGAAATTGAGGGAAAATGAGGGGAAATGGGGGAAAATGGGGGAAAATGGAGAAAAATGGGGGGAAATGGGAAGTTGTTGCAAATACATCATGGAAAATGTATGAAAATGTTCCAACAAGAAAGAAAAATGGAGGAAAATGGTGTAGAAATGGGGGGCAAATGGGTGAAAAATGGGACACGGGCAGGTCCCATTTTTCCCACTTTTCCTAACTTCCCCACAGGGCCGTGAATAAAAAACCTAGTATCCAAGTATCCGGATGGAAAAATGGGGAAAATGGAGGTATCCGGAGTTATCCGGAAATCTGGATACTTCCTAGGCTTGCCTTAGGTGCCCCAGGTGCTTGAGGTGCCTGAGCTGCTTCAGGTGCCTCAGCTGCCGCAAATGCCTTGGGTGCCTCAAGTGCCTCAACTACTTGTGGTGACCCACATGCCTGAGGTGCCTGAGGTGCCCCACATGCCTGAGGCGCCCCAGGTGCCCCACATGCCTGAGGCGCCCCAGGTGCCCCGGCTGCGTGTGGTGCTGCAAATGCCTCAAGTGCCTCAGGGCCTTGAAGCGCCTGAGCTTCTGCAGGTGCCTCCAAAGCCGCAAGTGCCTGAGGTCTGTCAGCCGCATCAAGTGCGTGAGGTGCCTCAGCAGCTTCGAGTGCGCCAGGTGCCTGAGGGGCCTCAACTGCCTCAGCTCAATCTGGTGCCTCGGGTGCCTCAAATGCCCCGGCTGCCTGAGGTGCCTAAGATGCCTTGAATGCCTCAGGTGCCTCGGGTGCCTAAGTTGCCTCGTCTGCTTCACATGCTTCAGGTGCCTCGGCGACCTTGAATGCCTCAGGTGCCTTAGGTGCTTCAATTGCCTCAGCTGATGAGGGTGCCTTAAATGCCTCAAGTGCCTCACGTGCTTCGCGTGCCTCAAATGCCCCAACTGCCTCAATTGCCTCCAACGCCTAAGGAGTCTAAGGTGCCTCACCTACTTCGGGTGGCTAAGCTGCCTTAGCTGCATGGGATGCCACAATTGCCTCGGCTGCTTCAAGTGCATCGGCCGCCTCAAATGCCTCGGCTGCCTCGGCTGCCACAATGGCCTGAGGCGCCTCAGGTGCCTAAGTTGCTTCAAGTGCCTCAGGTGCCTGAGGTACCGCGGATGGCCCAACTGCCTGAGGTGCCTCAGCTGCTTTAGGTGCCTCAGGTGCCTTGGGTGCCTCAGCTACTTCAGGTGCCCCAAATGCTTGAGGTGTCTCAAGTGCCCAAGGAGTCTGAGGTGCCTCAGGTACCCCAGTTGCATGTGGTGCCTCAAATGCCTGAGGTGCCACAAGTGCTGGAAGCGCTTTAACTGCTACAGGTGCGTCCAGTGCCGGAAGTGCCTGAGGTGTGTCAGGTGCGCCAAGTGCCTAAGGGGCCTCAGTTGCCTAAGCTACCTCTGGTGCCCAAGCTACCTCAAATGCCTCAAGTGCCTCGGTTGCCTCTGCTGCTTCGGGCAGGGGCCTGAGGTGCCGAAGCTGCCTCACGTGCTCACGTGGTTGAGGTGCCTCAACTACCTCAGTTGCCTAAGCTGCCTCATTTGCCTCAAATGCCTTGGGTGTCACGGGTGCCGAAGGTGATTCAGGTGCCTCAGGGACCTGAGGTGCTTGAGATGCCTCACATGCCTTAGGTGCCTCAAGTGCTTGAGGTGCCTGGGCTACTTCGGGTGCCTCAGCTGCCTCCAACACCTAAGGAGTCTAAGGTGCCTCACCTACTTCGGGTGGCTGAGCTGCCTTAACTGCATGGGATGCCACAAGTGCCTCAAGTTCTTTAGATGCCTCGGCCGCCTCAAATGCCTCATGTGCCTCAGGTGCCTCGGCTATTTCGGATACCTCGGCTGCCACAATGGCCTCAGGTGCCTCAAGTGCCTAAGGTGACTCAGGTGCCTCAGGTACATGAGGTGCCTCAGGTGCCTCAAATGCCTCAGGTGCCTCGGGTGCCTCGCCTACTTCGGATGCCTCGGCTGCCTTAGCTGCATGGGATGCCACAAGTGCCTCGGGTGCTTTAGGTGCCTCGGGTGCCTCGGGTGCCTCGGCCGGCACAAATGCCTCAAGTGCCTCAAGTGCCTCAGCTACTTCGGATGCCTGAGCTGCCTCGGTTGCCACAATGGCCTCAGGTGCCATAGGTGCCTCAATTGCTTGAAGTGCCTCAAGTGCTTGAGGTGCCGCAAGTGGCCCAGCTGCTTGAGGTGCCCGAGCTGCTTTAAGTGCCTCAGCTGCCTCAGCTGCCTCTAGCGCCTCAAACGCCTTAGGTGTCTCAGCTGCCTCAGCCGCCTCAACTGCCTCAAATGCCTCGGGTGCCTAAGTTGCCTCAGGGGCCTTAGGTGCCTAAGCTGCCTTAGGTGCTCAGATGGCTGAGGTGCCTCAATGGCCTGAGCTGCCGAAGCTGCCTCGGCTGCCTCAAATGCCTTGGGTGTCATGGGTGCCTAAGGTGACTCCAATGCCTCGCGCACTTGAGGTGCCTCAGGTGCTTGAGGTGCCTCAGCTGCTTTTGGTGCCTCAGGTGCCTTGGGTGCCTCAGCTACTTCAGGCGCCGCAAATGCCTGAGGTGCCCGAGGTGCCCTCTGTGCCTGGGGTGCCTCAGGTGCCCCAACTTTATGTGGTGCCTCAAATGCCTCAGGTCTCGCAGGTGCTTGAAGCGCCTTAGCTGCTACAAGTGCCTCTAGTGCCACAAGTGGCTAAGGTGTGTCAGGTGCGCCACGTGCCTAAGGGGCCTCGGCTACCTGAGCTACCTTTGATGCCTCACATGCCTCAAATGCCTCAAATGCCTCAAGTGCCCCGGCTACCTCAAATGCCTCAAGTGCCTCGGGTGCCTCGGCTGCTTCGGGTGCCTTAGGGGCCTTAGGTGCTTGAGTTGCCTTAGGTGCTCACATGGCTGAGGTGCCTCAATTGCCTAGGCTGCCTAAGCTGCCTCGGCTGTCTCAAACGCCTTTGGTGTCACGAGTGCCTAAGGTGACTTAGGTGCCTCAGGTACATGAGGTGCCTCAGGTGCCTCAAATGCCTCAGGTGCCTCGGGTGCCTCGCCTACTTCGGATGCCTTGGTTGCCTTAGCTGCATGGGATGCCACAAGTGCCTCGGGTGCTTTAGGTGCCTCGGGTGCCTCGGGTGCCTCGGCCGGCACAAATGCCTCAAGTGCCTCAAGTGCCTCAGCTACTTCGGATGCCTGAGCTGCCTCGGTTGCCACAATGGCCTCAGGTGCCATAGGTGCCTCAATTGCTTGAAGTGCCTCAAGTGCTTGAGGTGCCGCAAGTGGCCCAGCTGCTTGAGGTGCCCGAGCTGCTTTAAGTGCCTCAGCTGCCTCAGCTGCCTCTAGCGCCGCAAACGCCTTAGGTGTCTCAGCTGCCTCAGCCGCCTCAACTGCCTCAAATGCCTCGGGTGCCTAAGTTGCCTCAGGGGCCTTAGGTGCCTAAGCTGCCTTAGGTGCTCAGATGGCTGAGGTGCCTCAATGGCCTGAGCTGCCGAAGCTGCCTCGGCTGCCTCAAATGCCTTGGGTGTCATGGGTGCCTAAGGTGACTCCAATGCCTCGCGCACTTGAGGTGCCTCAGGTGCTTGAGGTGCCTCGGCTGCTTTTGGTGCCTCAGGTGCCTTGGGTGCCTTAGCTACTTCAGGCGCCGCAAATGCCTGAGGTGCCCGAGGTGCCCTCTGTGCCTGGGGTGCCTCAGGTGCCCCAACTTTATGTGGTGCCTCAAATGCCTCAGGTCTCGCAGGTGCTTGAAGCGCCTTAGCTGCTACAAGTGCCTCTAGTGCCACAAGTGGCTAAGGTGTGTCAGGTGCGCCACGTGCCTAAGGGGCCTCGGCTACTTGAGCTACCTTTGATGCCTCACATGCCTCAAATGCCTCAAGTGCCTCAAGTGCCCCGGCTACCTCAAATGCCTCAAGTGCCTCGGCTGCTTCGGGTGCCTTAGGGGCCTTAGGTGCTTGAGTTGCCTTAGGTGCTCACATGGCTGAGGTGCCTCAACTGCCTAGGCTGCCTAAGCTGCCTCGGCTGTCTCAAACACCTTTGGTGTCACGAGTGCCTAAGGTGACTTAGGTGCCTCAGGTGCATGAGGTACCTCAGGTGCCTCATGCCTCAGGTGCCTCAGGTGCCTCGCCTACTTCGGATGCCTCGGCTGTCTCAAACGCCTTTGGTGTCACGAGTGCCTAAGGTGACTTAGGTGCCTCAGGTACATGAGGTGCCTCGCTGCCTCAAATGCCTCAGGTGCCTCAGGTGCTTGAGGTGCCTCAGCTGCTTTTGGTGCCTCAGGTGCCTTGGGTGCCTCAGCTACTTCAGGCGCCGCAAATGCCTCAGGTGCCCGAGGTGCCCTTTGTGCCTGGGGTGCCTCAGGTGCCCCAACTGCATGTGGTGCCTCAAATGCCTCAGGTCTCGCAGGTGCTTGAAGCGCCTTAGCTGCTACAAGTGCCTCTAGTGCCACAAGTGGCTAAGGTGTGTCAGGTGCGCCACGTGCCTAAGGGGCCTCGGCTACCTGAGCTACCTTTGATGCCTCACATGCCTCAAATGCCTCAAATGCCTCAAGTGCCCCGGCTACCTCAAATGCCTCAAGTGCCTCGGGTGCCTCGGCTGCTTCGGGTGCCTTAGGGGCCTTAGGTGCTTGAGTTGCCTTAGGTGCTCACATGGCTGAGGTGCCTCAATTGCCTAGGCTGCCTAAGCTGCCTCGGCTGTCTCAAACGCCTTTGGTGTCACGAGTGCCTAAGGTGACTTAGGTGCCTCAGGTACATGAGGTGCCTCAGGTGCCTCAAATGCCTTAGGTGCCTCGGGTGCCTCGCCTACTTCGGATGCCTCGGTTGTCTCAAACGCCTTTGGTGTCACGAGTGCCTAAGGTGACTTAGGTGCCTCAGGTACATGAGGTGCCTCAGGTGCCTCAAATGCCTCCGGTGCCTCGGGTGCTTGAGGTGCCTGGGCTGCTTCAGGTGCCTCGGCCCCCTCAAAGAGGTGTGTCAGCTTAGCTGTTTCGTGTGCGTCAGGTGCCTGAGGTGCCTCGGCTGCCTCTAGTGCCTCGGGTGCCTCAAATGCCTCAAGTGCCTCAAATGCCCCGGCTACCTCAAATGCCTCAAGTGCCTCGGGTGCCTCAGCTGCTTGGGGTGCCTCAGTGCCTGTGGTGCCTCGGCCGCCTCTGCTGCCTCAAATACGTCAAGTGCCTGCGGTGCTTCAGGTGCCTCAAGTCCCTTAGGTCTCTCAGATGCCTAAAACGCCTTAGGAGCCTCTTGCGCTGAGGGTGCCGAAGGTGCCTCATCTGCTTCGGGTGCCTTAGCTGCTTCAGGTGCCTCAACTGCCTCAGCTTCCATAAATGCCTCAGGTGCCTCCACTGCCCCAAGGGCCTGAGGTGTGTCACGTGCCTCAAATGCCCAAAGTGCCTCAGCTGCCTCTAGTGCCTCACGTGCTTCGGGTTCCTCGGGTGCCCGAGGGGCCTCAGCTGCCTCGGCCGCCTGAGGTGCGTCTGGTGCTTGAGGTGCGTCAAATGCCTCAAGTGCCTCAAACCAGCTACCTCAAATGCCTCAAGAACCTCGGGTGCCTCGGCTGCTTCGGGTGCCTGAGGTGCCTGCGGTGCCTCAACCACCTCTGCTGCCTTAAAAACGTCCGGTGCCTAAGGTGCTTCAGGTGCCTTAGGTCCCTTAGGTCCCTCAAGTGTCTCAAATCCTTGAGGTGCCTCTGGTGCCACAGGTGCGGAAGGTGCCTCATGTGCTTTGGGTGCCTTAGCTACTTAAGGTGCCTCGGCTGCCTCAGCTGCCTTAAATGCCTCAGCTACCTGAGATGCCTCCGGTGCATCAAATGCCTCAGGTGCCTCTAGTGCCGCACGGTCCTGAGGTGTGTCACGTGCCGCAGATGCCCAAGGTGCTTTAGCTGCTTCGGATGCCTCGAGTGCCTAAGGGGCCTCAACTACCTCAGCTGCCTCGGCTGCCTATGCTGCCGGAAGTGCCTCAAATGCCTCAAGTGCCTCAAGTGCCCCGGATGCCTCAAATGCCTCAAGTGCCTCGGGTGCCTCAGTTGCCTAAAGTGCCTCACTTTCTCGAAGTGCCTCAGCTACCTGTGCTGCCTCAAATGCGTCACGGGCCTGAGGTGCTTCAGGTCCCTCAAGTCCGTTATGTGCCACAAATGCCTTAGGTGCTTAAGGGGCCTCAAGTGCCAAAGGTGCCTCATCCACTTCGGGTGCCTCAATTGCCTAAGGTGCATCCGATGCTTGAGGTGCCTCAACTACCTCAGTTGCCTAAGGTGCCTCAAATGCATTAGGTGCATGAGGTCACTCTGCTGCTTCGGGTGCCTGAGGTGCCTCAAATGCCTCAACTACCTCAGGTGCCTCGGGTGCTTGAGGTGCCTCAGGTGCCTCAGCTACCTCGCCTCACCTACCTCGGGTGCCTCGGCTACTTTGGGTGCATGAGGTGCCCCGGCCGCCTTAGCTACCTTAGGTGCCTGAGGTCCCTCGGCTGCTTCGGGTGCCCCGGCTGCCATAGGTGGCTCATCTGGCTGAGGTGCGTCAAATGCCTCAGGTGCATGAGATGACTTGTTTGCTTCCGGTGGCTCATGTGCCTAAAATGCCTCGGGTACCTCAAGTGCTTGAGGTGCTTCAGGTGCCTCAGCTGCCTGAGCTACTTGCAGCCTCAACCGCCTTAGGTGCCTAAGGTGCCTTAGCTGCTTCAAGTGCCTCAGCTGCCTCTGCCTCAACTGCCCCAGCTGCTTAAGCTGACCTCAGGTGCTTGAGGTGCCTTAGGTGTCCTAGGTGCCTCATGTGCCTGGGGTGCCTCAGGCACTTCACTTGCCTCAATCGCCTCAGCTGCCACAAGTGCCTCGGGTGCCTCAAGTGCCTCAAGTGCCTCAGCTACCTCAAATGCCTTCGCTGCCTCAAATGCCTCGGCTGCCTGAGCTACCTCAAGTGCCTCATGTGCCTCAAGTGCCTCAAGTGCCTCAAGTGCTTGAGGTGCCTCGGCTGCCTCGGGTGCCTTAGCGGCCTCAAATGCCTCAGGTGCCTCAGCTAGTTTGGGTGCCTCAGCTACCCCAGTTGCCTTAGGTACCTGAGGTGCCTCAAATGCCTCAAGTGCATGAGGTTACTCGGCTGCTTTAGGTGCCTCATGTGCCTAAAGTGCCTCCGGTGCTTCAGCTACCTTAGGTGCTTGAGGTGCCTCAACTGCCTGAGCTGCCTCGGGTGCCTCAGCTCCATGGGTTGCCTCGGCTAGCTCAACTGCCTCAGGTGCCTCAGCTACGTGAGGTGCCTCAAGTGCCTTAGGTGCCTCAGGTGCCTTAGCTACCTCAAGTGCCTGAGGTGTCTAGGGTGCCTCGGCTGCCTCGGCTGCCTCAAGTGCCTCAGGTGCCTGGGATGCCTCAAGTGCCTTTGGTGCCTCAGCTCCTTCGGTTGCCTCAGCTGGCTCACCTGCCTCAGGTACCTGAGGTGCCTCAAATGCCTCGGGTACTTGAAAGGCCTTGGGTGCCTGAGGTGCCTTGGCTGCCTAAGGTGCCTCGGGTGCCTCGGCTCCTTGGGTTGCCTCAGCTGGCTCACCTGCCTCACGTGTGTTGGCTAGCTGAGGTGCCGCAGGTGCCTCGGCTGCCTCAGCTGCCTCAGCGGCCTCAAGTGCCTATTCCTGAGGTGCCCCAGGAGCCTCAACTACGTTAGCTACCTCAACTCTTGGGGTGCCTCAGCTGTCTCAAATGCCTCCAGTGCCTAAGGTGCAATAGCTGCCTCGGGGGCCTCGGCTGCCTCTACCTCCACTACCTCAGCTGCCGAAGCTGCCTCAGATGCCTTGCCTCAGGTGCCTTAGGTGCTTGGGGTGCCTCAGGTACTTCAGTTGCCCCAATTACCTCGGGTACCTCAATTGCCTCACGTGTGTCCGCTATCTCAAATGCCTCAACTCTTCAAATGCCTCAGGTGCCTGAGCTACCTAAGCTACTCCGGGTGCCTCGGCTGCCTCAGATGGCTCAAGTGCCGCAGGTGCGCCGGCTCCTTCTGGTCCCTAAGCTGCCTCGGCTACCTCACGTGCCTCGGCTGCCTCGACTGCCTCACTTGCCTTACGTGCCTCAGGTGCCCTGGGTGCCTCAGGTGCTTAAGGCGCCTCTGCTGCTTTGGGTACCCCAACTGCCTCAAGTGCCTCAAATGCCTCAAGTGCCTCAGATTGCTCGGGGCTCCAAGGTGCCTCATCTCCTTCCGCTCCCTCAACGGCCTCAAATGCCTCGGCTGCCTCACACGCCTCAAGTGCCGCAAGTGCCTGAGCTCCTTCCGCTGCCTGGGCTGCCTCTGCTGCCTCAGCTGCCTCAGCTACGTGAGCTGCCTCAGGTACCTCAGGTGCCTCATCTGCTTCGGGTGCCTCGGCTGCCACTGCCTCAGGTGCCTCACCTGCCTAGGATGCCTCAGATTCCTGGGGTGCCTCACGTGCCTTGGGTGCCTGGGGTGCCACAAGTACTTCAAGTGCCCCAATGGCCTAAGGTGCCTCAAGTACCTCAAGTGCGTCCGCTACCTCGGCCGCCTCAAATGCCTCAGGGCCTGAGCTAACTAAGCTACTTCAGGTGCCTCAACTGCCACATATGCCTCTACTGCCGCGGCTGACTCAGCTCCGTCGGGATCCTAAGCGGCCTCGGATGCTTCAGTTGCCTTAGCTCCCTCGGGTGCCTCAGGTGTTTCAAGTGCCTCAAGTGCCTCAAGTGCCTAAGCTGCCTCCGCTACCTCGGGTGCCTCTAATGCCTCGGGTGCTTCACGTGGCTCAAGTGCCTCAAGCGCGTGAGGTGCCTCAACTGCCTCGGGTGCCTTGGCTGCCTTAGCCGTCTCAAATGCCTCAAGTGCCTCAGATTCCTCAATTGCCTTAGGTGCCTCAGCTCCTTCTTGTGCCTCAACTACCTCGGCTGCTTGAGCTGCATCAGCTGCCTGAGGTGCCTCAAGTGCCTCAAGTGCCTTTGGTTTGACAAATGCCGCACCTCCTTCGGGTGCCTCGGCTGCCTCAGCTACCTCGGCTACTTGAGCTACATCGGCTGCCTAAGCTACGTCAAGTGCCTCAAGCGCCTCAAGTGCCTCACGTTTCTCAAATGCCTAAGCTACTTCGGGTGCCTTGGCTGCCTGAGCTACTTAAAATGCCCCAGCTGCCATAGATGCCTCAAGTGCCGCACGTGCCTCAGTTGCTTCTAGTTCCTCAGCTGCCTCACCTGCCTCGGCTGTAACGCAGACTGAGTGTGCCGGACATCAAACAGTGCCAGGAGGGCAGCACTGCACAAAGAGTCGCACTCACCAGGGCCCGAAGGCGATAGTTGCAAACATCTCCCCGCCTGATCAGGGGGAGATAACACCAGACAAGGTGACAAATCCCTATCCCCCCGTGGGTGTGGGGGTGGGTAGACAAACAAAGGCAGGCTCTACCACAGACCCTAGTCGTGGTCGTGGGGGGGGGGGGGAAGGGGGGGGGGTCCACACATGCATGGTCTCCGGAACCCCCGGGACCCGCCCAAACGCAAGCTCAATAGAGCAACACAACCAGCCACAGGCACCCACCATGCAGTCCTCCCCAGATGCCCCCCCCCCCCCTACCCCATCCATTCCCAGCCGCCCTAGGCGGACAAAAAACTGCCTGATAAGGACAAGGCAAACAATTCTTTGAGCACGGACAAAGGTTTGCCAAGGAGGGAAGGAAACACACTGCACTAATTCTGGACAATTCATGTAACTCAGACTGGGTGCACTACCCTCTAGGAAGATCAAAGCAAAACAAGACTACCACCCCCTAGGGGATTAGTGCATAGTCCAACATACCACAGACGTCACGCTTGATCTCGCAGAGAAAAAGCGCCCAAGCGAAGCGCGGTACAAGAGAGGGCTAGAGCAGTCCCCTAACCCCGGAAAACATGAACCCAGAGCACCGGGCAAAGATGAGCCCGCCCGCAACAAGTCCCCAGTGCCCAAAACAAAAGAGAGCCGCCCGGCGCCATTGTCTCCACGCCGGGCATCGAACCTACACCCTCCGGGACGAAGCCCCCGTGCACTTCCAGTATGCTACGCTATCGATGTGGTAGTATAACCGGTACGGAGACCACCACCAGACGAAGGAAGTCCCATGACCGGCGTACCCGGCGTGCTCAACCGGTACATGATGAAGAGGAGCTCTTCATGAGCCGGCCAGCGCCGTCGCCTCCACGGTTCGCGACGGCTTGCGACGACGAAGTGCACTGCAGGGCCGGGCCCCCGTGCACTTTCAGGTATGCTCTCACCCTGCCACACACGCGTGAAACGGCAAACACTCAGGTGAATAAAAAAAAACCTCCTAGAAGATACCGAAGTATTCAACAACCATACCACAAGTACAACGCATGTCGGGCCGCCGCAAGCCAGGCCGCCCCGGGTGTCGAACCACCGCCCCGCGCCGCAGGGCCAAGGGCGCTACGGATAAGCTACGCCGACGAGGTTAGGTATCCTTCCCCCACAGCATAGGCTCCATTCAGCACTTCCGAATGGCAACACAAAACGCACCCACTGGGGCTCGAACCCCCCCCCCCCCCCGGGGAACGGTAGCGCACTGCTAACACCACTTGTTTAAGCTGGAGCCTGTGCACTCACCCAGGCATAACACCCCACGGTACTGCACCTTATCCCTCCCACCAGCGCCTCAACGAGACCGGGTCAGACCTGTGCAGCCCCAGCTCAAGGCACATGGTCTGGACGCGCGCCACTGGCGCCCGCCACGGCTGAGCAGCCACTGTCTGTAGGACGACCTGTGACTCAAGAACAGCCACAGGAGTATGCCCAGCCCGTTCCCCGTTAATCCAACAATAGACCTCTGCAGCAAAAGGGCACACCACGCCTCGTCGCCGCACCTGCCAGTGAAGGAATCCCAAAAAAGATTGCACAAGCCTCTTTTGTGACCCCCATACCGCAAACTGGAGCCAGGCCACCAACATTTGAAGGTGGGCAACCTCATGCGACCAAACCATCCTTTCCAAAAGATCCAGCCATTTCCCGAGGAAAACCAACTGCGTGGCAGCATCAACGACACTCCTTGGGCTCACAACGAAACCCTCCCGCCCCAGGGCGTCGACGGTGTTCCCAGCATTATCCCGCAAGTACCCCTTGTCATGATGAATCAAAAGGAAGTCATCCAAGTAATGTACCAACAAAATATCGGTTGGTAGTACCCTCTCGACGATCCGCGCCAGTGTCCGCTGGTAGAGAAACAGACTATATTTCCACCCAAACGGCAACCTACCTAAACCCACCACCCGTCCACTGGGACCGGAACGCAGGCGAAAAACGGTGCATGCCGAATCAAGGAGCACAAAGCTCCAAAAGGCATTCTTTAAATCAATGTGTGTGCCATACAACGGCACCCCCGGGTAGAACGTGACAAGCAGCTTACTGAACTGCTCCCATGACCGAAGCGAGAAGCTCGGGGGGGTACACCCGTCCAAACCGTTTTGTTTAACACAACTAAGTATTCAAGAAACCTTCTCCGAGGTTTTCAGGATGATGAAGGGTCAACAAGTTGGGGGCAGGTCCTGAGACAAATCATAAAGAAGCCACTGCCTCTTAAGCACGCCGAAAAACTTAGAAACCCCATCAAACACCCATGGGGGGGCTCCCGGTTGGGCATTACCCCGTGCATCAACCCCGGGGGGTTTCCACATCAAAGTCCCTCAACCCCTGACCGTAGTAAGCAAGACATCGGGGTTCGCCTTACCCGCGCGTGGGGTGGAGGATGTGGTAACATGCAGCAGGCCTCTCCAGTCATCATGCTTCAGGCCCGCCTTGACTAGCGTCGAAGCCGCCGTAGGCAGGCGGAAATCCTCAGCCGAATCGAAGACACGGTCCAGGAACAAGGTAAGCCGCTTGACCAAGATCCAAGGGTTACAGCGTAGTTCCGCTGAAAGCCAACCCAGGTGGGGAGTGCAGGCCCTAAGGAACTCGAGGAATAGGGGGTCGTCAGACCCCTCATACCCCCCCCCCTCCCACAGCTCAGGTTGCATCACGGGATCACGGGGTGGTCGAACAAGTCCTCCGGACCTGGCAGCCAGCCTTGCAATGTCAGCCAAGCTGGGGGCCGACGAGCTCGCCGCCTGCGCGATCTTCGGGCCGACCCTCCTGCGCTTCGCCTGCGCGCCAATCTCGGCTCGGGCTCGGGCCACTCCAGCGCCCCCAGCCACACCGATCCCGCCAGCATCAGCCCCGCCCCCCTCCGTTGAAGGACCCACCGCCAGCGGCGCGCGAGCCTTGCGCGCCTGTAGACGCACAGGACTGCCCACCACTGTAGAGGACCCGCTTCTCGCCTGGAGCACCGGGTGTTTAGCCAGTCACGTCCCCGTGTGCGCACCCTCCCCACGGCGTCCCTGGAACTTAGATCTGGATATCGGGGGCCGGACATGGGTTCCGAGGGTGAAGGCTGATCGTAGCCCATCGGGGCTATTCTGACCATCCCCCCCTCCCACATCAGACCCGGAACTGTCACTGGAATCGACAGTAACGAAGCCACCTCCCCCCCCCCCTGGGGTCCCGGGGGCGCTGGGCAACCGGTGGAAGGGGGGGGGGGGCGGAAGCGCTTGCGACCCCTGTCCTTGCGGAGGAACCCCCTCCGGCAGCGGCTTTAGGTCTTTGGGGGGGGGGGGGTCCAACAAGTCCTCAAGCAAGGCAGGGGGGTGGAACGCGGCTGGGGGCAGAGGCTCGGCCTCCGCTAGGTACATATTGGGAGCCCAAACCTCCAAGTGGTTTAGAGGGATCCATAGTAAGTACCCTGGTTGCCCCACCAACCCCGGCTTCCGTAGGCAATCAAAGAGGCCCCATGACGGCAGCGTCTTGGAACGATGTTGCATACCGCAGGGCAGTGCCGACACTGCGCCATCGTCCCCACCAGAGGAAAAGCTGCATTTGGGGGTGGCGAGCGTAACACGCAGCGCTGCCGCCCTTGCGCAGAAAATGCCACCGTCGGTGTCTCCAAGGTGTTGAACCCAAGAGTTCCAGGAACTTGTGTTCCAGCCAAGCACTTCCTCCAGGAAAGAGTTGGTCGCTTGCTCGCAGGTCTTGGGCCTGAGCCCATCTAAGCACGGACTCTTGGTAACGATCCACCCATGGCGATATGGGCCCTGACTCCCAGCCCTCCTCACCAGTTTTGGAGTTCCAGAACCGCAGCCATGGGAGCAATGATACATCCCCCATACGGAGGCCAGATACTTCGCCAACCCGAAGCCAAAGAACCCAACAGAGAACCGCCACGCAAGCCATAGGCATCGCACCAGGTTGGAGTGCCGCTCTCTCCACGAGGACGCACAAACCCTCAAGGGGCAAATAGGGTTGGAAGCCCACCTTAGATGCAGCGTGGGCAATGCGCTTGTGCTACTGTTGGACGACAGGCCCGATCCATCCAAGATCTTCGGCGGCCCGTACCGCCGCATTGGATCCACGCAGCGTGGACTGTCTCTCCCCCACCTCCGCTCTGGCGGCCAGGAACTCCGCCAGTACCCAAGCCATCGACGCCTCTCAAGAGGCCTCCTCTAATTGGCGAACTTCTGCGCATACGTTATGCGGGTCCCAGCCCTCCACGATCGGGCGGCCCAAGCATCAGGACCGCTGGGCTCGTCCTCGTTCCCTAGCATGCGCCAGTGCGACCACATCCAGCGAAAGGAGCACTCAGACCCCTCCGCGGAGTCCATCTGGTTCCCACCACCGGCTCTTGTGGTTGCGTAGGGCAGGGCACCAGGGACCCCAACCCCCACTCCCGGTGTTCAGCTCCAATGGGGACACCGGAAGTGCCAGTGTTTCGCTGGCATTGCCGCCGCTTTCTGCACGCAGTGCCTGCAATTGGCCGAGGACTCGGAGTCGACGGGGATCCATTCCCTTGCGCTGGTTTGCCAGCTCAGGACCCCTCCTATGTCCCTAAAGTGCACGTTTTTCGAATGAAAAGCACTGCCCAGGGCACCCCTGGCTTCCTCCACGACCCATACGGGGAACGCCCTTTAGGCTCCTTGCCAGCCCTGGCAGAATACCGCATCATGTACGCAGTGTGCGACTTGCAGAGCACTTCCTAGATGCGGTACGCCAGCACGTGATCACGGGGGGGGGACCCCTGGTCATTGGCCCCTGCAAGATCCAGACGACGCTGCAGCGGCCCCCCTGCCTTGTTGAGGAATTCTTTAAAGGCTCCGACGCATAGCCGCATCCATTGGGCCACTCTCTCCTCCTGAACAAACTCCTCTAGTGCACCTGATGTCAACTCCGGAATGTCTTCCTGTTGCTTAATGTTGGTACGCTGCAGTTTCATGCGCAGCCGCTCAATTTCCTGGGCCTGCGCCTTCATGGCCGCAGCCATGCTCTGTACATCCGATGCTGCCCCATTGTCTACGTCACTCATCCGGATTGGTGCTCACACGCAGTACGCAGAACAAAAACAAAAAGGGACGGAAAACTGCCTAATAAGGAGAAGGCAAACAATTGTTTGAGCACAAACAAGGGTTTCTTCTTTCGAGACGGGGGGTCCACTAGCAAGGGGGGCCATGTTTCTTCTTTTGAGAGGGGGGGGGCATTGGCATGGGGGGTCCATTGGCATGAGGGGGGGGGGGTAGGCTGCTTCCGGTACCTCAAGTGCTTGTGCCGCCTCAAATGCCTCAGGTGCCTCAGATGCCTAAGCTGTCTTAGGTGCTTCAGCTCCTTGGGATGCCTCAGCTGCCTCTAATGCCTCGACTGCCTCAGATGCCTCAAGTGCCGCAGGTGCGTGAGGTGCCTCAACTGCTTCGGGTGCCTTGGCTGCCTTAGCCGTCTCAAATGCCTCAAGTGCCTCAGATTCCTCAATTGCCTTAGGTGCCTCAGCTCCTTCTGGTGCCTCAGCTACCTCGGCTGCTTGAGCTGCATCAGCTGCCTGAGGTGCCTCAAGTGCCTCAAGTGCCTTTGGTTTGACAAATGCCGCACCTCCTTCGGGTGCCTCGGCTGCCTCAGCTACCTAGGGTGCCTGAGCTACATCAGCTGCCTAAGCTACGTCAAGTGCCTCAAGCGCCTCAAGTGCCTCACGTTTCGCAAATGCCTAAGCTACTTCGGGTGCCTTGGCTGCCTCAGCTACTTAAAATGCCCCAGCTGCCATAGATGCCTCAAGTGCCGCACGTGCCTCAGCTGCTTCTAGTTCCTCGGCTGCCTCACCTGCCTCGGGTGCCTGAGCTGCCTCACCTGCCTCCGGTGGGGTGCCTTAGGTGGTTAACGTGCCTGAAGTGCCTCAGGTGCCTGAGGTGCCTCAGCCGCCTCAAATGCCTCGGGTGCCTCACATGCCTCAAGTGCCTCAAAAGCCTGGGCTACTTTGGGTGCCTTGCCTGCCTTAGCTAATTCAAATGCCTCGGCTGCCTCAGATGCCTCAAGTGCCGCAGGGCCCGCAACTCCTTCTCGCCGCTCATACGCCTCAGCTGCCTCGGCTGCCTGTGCTACCTCGGCTGACTATGCTTCCTCGGCTGCATCAGGTGCCCCCCCCATGTCAACGGCCCGGGCCGTGTTTCTTCTTTCGACAGGGGGGGGTCGATTAGCAAGGAGGTCATGATTCTTCTTTCGAAGGGGCACATGGGGGATCAATTGACTCGAATTGTCGTCAAAAATAAAAAAAATTCTTTGCCCACGCGTTTTTCAGCTTGTGGCATCAGTGCAAACATGGTGGGGACCAATGCTTTGTACCTCTTGCATCTTTGTGGTGGCTGTGGAGCTCACGCTGGCCACCTTTTGCAATTGTTGCATGCTTTTGCACTTTTTCTTGCGCCCGCTGACCATTTGTTTCCCATGCCTTTCCTTCTTCGCACATACAAGGACACAATGGCAAACATGAAAAAAAAATGCGCAACTACACCTTTTGAAATGATGATGGTTGAAACTGATGACCGTAGGCGTGCTTCCAAAAACTTTCAGCACCATTGACTTCATGTGGTAGTCAATGAATCTAGCATTGAACCTGACGAGCATGGTTGAATGCTGCAAAATAACGGCGTGCATTGAATCGCAACATACTAAGGGGGCCAAATGTGGCCCTGATCAAAGGACACAAAAGACAACCAACGAATATACTCTTAGGAAACATGATCAGGCAACGGCACATGTTTTCAAGGCAGCATACGACCTACCATAAACTCGTGTCGAACCTACTGGTGGTTATCCCGCGCAAACACAACATTCTAAAGCAACCACCATGAAATTATGAATCAGTTTGAGACACCCGTGGACCGCAAATGTGCGTGTTTCCACATGTGCACCAACATAAAAATGACGTGTGTCCATGACATGCCATTGAAGAAACTAGGCAAAAAAAAACCGAATTTGCGTGCAATGTGGTGAAAAAATCTCAAGGGGGGGCTCTGTTTCTTCTTTCGAGACAGGGGGTCCATTAGAAAAGGGGGGCCATCTCTCTTCTTTCGAGAGGGGGAGGCCATTGGCATGGGGGGTCCATTGGCATGAGGGCGTGGGGTGGTTAGGCTGCTTCCGGTGCCTCAAGTGCTTGTGCCGCCTGAAATGCCTCAGGTGCCTCAGATGCCTGAGGTGCCTCAGGTGCTTCAGCTCCTTCGGATGCCTCGGCTGCCTCTATTGCCTCAATTGCCTCAAATGCCTCAAGTGCCGCAGGTGCCTCAACTGCTGGTGGTCCCCCTACTGCCTCAACTGCCTCAAATGCCTGAGCTGCCTCAGCTGCCTTACGTGCCTCGGCTGCCTCGGGTGCCTAGGGTGCCTCGAATGCTTCATGTGCCTCGGCTGCTTGAGGTGCCTCGGCTGCTTCGGGTGCCTCGGCTGCCTTAGATGCCTCAAATGCCTCGGGTGCCTCAAATGCCTTAGGTGCCTGAGGTGCCTCAGCTCCTTCGGGTGCCTCGGCTGCCTCAGCTACCTTGGCTGCTTCCGCTGCATCAGCTGCATGAGCTACCTCAAGTGCCTCAAGTGCCTCAAGTGCCTCAGGTTTCTCAAATGCCTCAGTTACTTAGGGTGCCTCAGCTACCTGAAACGCCTCAGCTGCCTCAGATGCCTCAAGTGCCGCAGGTGCCTCACCTACCTCTGGCCCCTTAGCTGCCTCAAGTGCCTCGGCTGCCTGAGCTACGTCAGCTACCGCAGGTGCCTCAGGTGCATGGAGTGCCTCACGTGCTTCGAGTGCCTCAAGTGCCTGAGCTGCCTCAAATGCCTCAGGTGCCTCGGGTGCCTCAGCTGCCTCAGGTGCCTTAGGAGCCTCAAATGCCTCAGATGCCTCAAATGTCTCAGGTGTCTCAGATACCTTAGGTGCCTCGGGTACTTCTTCGGGTGCCCCAGCTGCCTCAAATGCCTCAGTTGCCTCAGACGCCACTAGTGCCGAAGGTGCCTCAACTCCTTCTGGCCCCTCAACTACCTCAGCTGACTCGGCTGCCTGAGCTGCCTGAGCTGCCTCAGGTGCCTGGGGTGCCTCAAGTGTTTCAAGTGCCTCAAGAGCCTACAGTGCCTAAGCTGCCTTGGCTGCCTCAAGTGCTTCAGGTGCCTAGGGTGCCTCGAGTGCTTCAGGTGTCTCCAGTGCCTCGGGTGCTTGAGGTGCCTTAGGTGCTTCGGGTGCCTCAGTGCCTAAGCCGCCTCAAATGCCCCAACTGCGTCAAATGCCTCAGGTGCCTTAGGTGCCTCAGCTCTTTCGGGTGCCTCAGCTGCCTCAGCCACCTTGACTGCTTGAGCTGCATCGGCTGCCTGAGCTGCCTCAAGTGCCTCAAGTGCCTCAAGTGCCTCAAATGCCTCAAATGCCTCAAATGCCTCGGCTGCTTCGGGTGCCTCGGCTGCCTCGGCTGCCTGATACGCCTCAGCTACCTCAGATGCCTCAAGTGCCGCGGGTGCCTCAGCTCCTTCTAGTCGCTCAGTTGCCACAGCTGCCTCGGCCACCTGAGCTGCCTCAGCTACCTCAGCTGCCTCACATGAGTGGGGTGCCTCCAACGCCTCAAGTGCCGCAAGTGCCTCAGGTGGTTCCGGTGCTTCAGTTCCTTCGGGTGCCTCAATGGCCTCCAATGCCTCAGCTGCCTCAGATGCCTCAAGTGCCGTAGGTACCTGAGCTCTTTCTAGTCCCTGAACTGCCTCAGCTGCCTCAGCT
Organism: Eutreptiella sp. 'Long Island Sound 2002'; assembly: GCA_964036045.1. NCBI lineage: Eukaryota > Euglenozoa > Euglenophyceae > Eutreptiales > Eutreptiaceae > Eutreptiella > Eutreptiella sp. 'Long Island Sound 2002'. The sequence continues at coordinate 34,090,392 of OZ038388.1, forward strand.
GCCTGAGGTGCCTCAACTGCTTGAGCTACCTCAGCTGAGCTGCCTTAGCTGCCTCAGGTGCCTCACGTGCCTAAGGTGCCTCAAGTGCTTCACGTGCCTAGGGTGCCTCAGGTGCTTTGGGTGCCTCAAGTGCCTCGGGTGCCTCAACTGCTTCAGCCGCCTCAAATGCCTCAGTTGCCCCAGATGCCTCAGTTGCCCCAGATCCTTCTAGTGCCTTGGCTGCCTCAGCTACCTCAGTTGCTTGAGGTGCATCGGCTGCCTGAGCTGCCTCAAGTGCCTCAGGTGCCTCAGCTGCAGGTGCCATAGGTGCCGGAGGTGCCTCGGGTGCCTTAAGGTGCATGAGGTGCCTTAGGTGCCTCAGGTACCTCAAATGCCTAAGGTGCCTCAGGTGCCTCAGGTGCTTCAGGTGCTTCAGGTACCTCAATGGGGGTTTCTGCACAGCGCACGCACACAGCGCACGCACAGCACCCAATCATAAGCAAGCTTTCCTGTGACCACCCTGAAAACCAGCCACCACCGGGGGACCTACATCCACAAGGCAAAAACAGCAGTTTCAGACAGCAATCTGGCATTTTTTGTGGGAAATGTATGTTTTCACTGATTACCTGAGTTTTTGTACTGAGTAAGAATCTGAGTAGTCCTGTGTATGGGAACACAATAGTTACTGTGTCACCTTGGCCATCAGGGAAAATGGGTCCAAAATAGCCTACTTTTTGCACAGCGCGCGCACAGCACACGGTGCGCCCCCTCAGGTGCCTAAGGAGCCTCAGGTTCCTGAGGTGCCTGAGGTGCTTGAGGTGCCTGAGGTGCTTGAGGTGCCCTGGCAACAGGTGCCCCCTGAAAAACTGTGCTTGGGTCCCCTGCTTTGTCATACTTCACCAACTTGGCTCCCCTGTAGGGGAGCGCTGCAACGTGATATCGCAGACAGATTGCAACAAAGATATCGCAGACTTGAGTGTCAAAACAGAGGTAGGGGTCAACCTACCCTTGAAATGAATTTTCATCCGTAAATTGAGGTGAAAGCTGGCAAGGGTGAAATGCACAGGTGTTGGCCCCGCGTTCGCAAAGGCTGCTCAAACTCGCTGTAACACAACGAATGAGGGGTCACAAATGTTGTAATGTGGCATGAGTTGCCCAGGGACAAGATGGCTGGATCCACGCGTGCACACAGACACTCATATGCATGAAAATCACAAAAAAACCACACACTTAGTGTAGGAAATCTGAACCAACAGATACCCAACAAACACACCCACAAACACACACACACACACAGGACAGGAACCGCAAGAACAACAAAAGGTGGTGGAACACACACACAATACCCAACCCAACCCAACCCAACCCAACCCAACCCAACCCAACCCAACCCAACCCAACACAACACAACACAACTCAACACAACTCAACACAACTCAACACAACACAACACAACACAACACAACACAACACAACACAACACAACACAACACAACACAACACAACACAACACAACACAACACAACACAACACAACACGAAACAACACAACACAACACACCACACCACACCGCAGCACACCAGATTTCCCACACCCTAACTCCGGATGGTGCGCGTTCATTGAAACACAGCGCACCAAAAACTGCATAGCATGCAGCAATTCCGTCTAAGGAGGTCTGTCTTTCTGCACCTAAGCTCCCAAATGTATGGTGTGAGCACACCAAGACCAAGGCTGGAGAGAGCAGGATTGGTGAGATCTGTTGTATGGGAAAGCAAGGCTGCAGAGAGCAGTATTGGTGAGATCTGTTGCCTGGAAAAACAAGGCTGGAGAGAGCAGCATTGGTGAGATCATCTGTGGCATGGGAAAGAGGAGTTGAAATGGTTTTTTCTTCCAGTCATATTGTGTGTCTTCCCTTTGAAATTCATCCACATTCTTCTTGAGAGCAAAGGTGATGCTTTCCTCATCCATAGGATGATACACCTGAGTTGGGGTCGCGTAATAGCACTGATTTGTCTGGTAGAGTGTTGCAGTATGAAGATCTGAAACCGCCTCAATGGAAGGCATTCCACAAGGCAGAAGCGGATTCCTTCATCCAACCGCGTTATTTTGGGCAGAAATTGTCTAGTGACCAGACGTGGTGCTAGTATCCGGCATGCCATATCTCTAAGGGACGGTGCCGATTATGCCAACACGGAGCGTTTTCAGGGGTCGGTGCCATTGTTGCCTGATTTGTGCTCACTGAGTGTCCCGTAGGTAGGGGTATGTGGGGTATATTCGGAAAGCCCTTGAAAAGGGCTTTTCGGAGATGTATGGGTTAGGGGGGGTCCGGAACCATATTTTTTCAAAAAATGGCCGTTACCGTTGACAGGTTGGGTTTTTTTTGCCTGTTCTAGTCCGGTTTCAGACAGACTGCACCGCACCCCTACCCCCATTACTCCAACATATGGGCATATGAGGGTCACGTCAGTCAGGTGGATTTGTTGCATTTGATGTGTAGAAGACATGTGCAACATGGGTCCCCTCAAGACCCCAATATGTTGAAGATTTTGACCAATAACTACCTTTGACACCCGGGTGATGCCTGGTGCAACTTGCAGCATCAAGCTCACCAGAGTGCAAGAAATCAAAGATGGCAGAATTTCTCAAAGAGGCTGTCAAGTTGGGACATGAGACCACAATATTTGGATTCAGCACGTCAAAATGCATCCATTTACCTCCTTCCACTTTGCTCCAACTCCACAATATGTCGGAGCACCCAGGGGAAGACCTGTGAGTTGGTGTCCTGCACGCATGAGCGGAGCAGCCTGAGGCCTGAAAACCCTGAAACGCCGAAAAGGTCGGCCTCGGTACTCAAAAATATGGTCACCTATCCCCCCCCAACCCATACATTTCTGAAACGGCCTTTTCTCACAGATTTCGAAAAGCATACACATACCCCCCCCTACGGAATGAAATTTTGGTGCTTTGGACAAAAAATTGAGAAAACCCTGAAAAAACACGGATTTGCTCCGCGTTGGCATGTTCTGAATGTCCCTTAGAGATATGTCGGCACACGCGACCGCACGTCGTTGCCGGATGCTGCCGGATGCAAGCCCCACCCCCCGCAAGATACCGCGAAACCTGCCGGATGCTTTTTTGTTTCCAACACATGCAATGCTTTGGTTGAGTCGGGCACCTGGAATGCATTTGCAGGATACTTTCATGATGAGCTGTGTGAGAAAAGGGGAAAGAACAGACAAAAAAAGTGTGCACGCTGGGTATTGATCCACCAACTGAGCTATTGGCCCAATCTGTCATCTCCGTGTAACAGATCATCCAAAGCGTGCACATTATGTCCCGAGAAAAGTCCCAACCACGGTTTTGCCATCACTTTTGAATTCTCCGCAAAATTCTGACCATATTGGGTATAGACACAGAGAGTGAAAAGAAAAATGTGCACCCAGCATTGGACCAAAAAAAAAATCTGGCGCCTTCGGCGCCAAGATGCCAGCCAACAATGGTCAAGACCTTTGTGGTAGCGGGGGGGGGGGGGTCTGTTTCCTGCAAACATCCATTTGAACCGACCACTTGTACCTGCAATCCTGCCACGCTGCAATGTGGCCCAATCAACATGTGATGGGAAAATGCTGTATGCCAACACCTGAATCCCGGGGTAACACTTGCACTATGCATGCACTGTGCACTACGTTTCAGGTCATTCGCCCCGAGCCAGCCCCAAAATACATCCCCTCCCAAACTACCCCAACATAAGAAGCTCAGCACTACGCCAACATTCCCCACTCTCCCACAGCTTAGTACAACAAACAAAAGACAACATGGCAGCACTGCTGTATACAGCTTGTGCTTGAGTGCAAGGGGGTGGTGTGAGCACAATTCGTGAACAGAGCAACTATTTGGCCCCTGGCCAAACCCCATACCCGTGCGACCAATGATACCATCCCGCAAGCAGGGATGCCTGGAGTCCACCGAGCGCTCCTCGCCGTGCTTCCTCATGGGGCAGGGGGTAAACCAGTGTTCGCTCGGGTGCCTCTCACATGCGAGGCAAGTATCCTACTTCTTTTTCATCTTCAGGAACAACATGACGTAAACACTCAGCACTGAGAGAGATGCCTCCCTTTAAAAGGGGGCACAGTGGTCCGATTGTGGAAATATCAGAATGAACCTGGTATGTCTTGAGTCAGGGGTTGAGGGATCGCAACGGTGCGAAGCTCTGGGATGCAATTTGTAAGCAGGCATGCAGCAAAGAAGCAGCCCTAACAACCGAAAAAATGAGGTGCTATTGATTAGCCTCCTTTCCTCTTTTCTGCGCGCTGTATCAACCCCCAGACCAGAAAAGGGTGCAAGCGTATGTCAGGCCATGGCAGTCAGGATGGTTAAAATACGGAAGTGGGGGAATAGCCCATTATGGAGGGCACTGGTCTATTAGGGTCCAGCACCTTGTAGCGTATTGTGGACGAAGCCCAGTGTGGAACTAGGTGAGGCTGGGACGGGCTGGAGAAGGAGGCCGCCGTCCTGGTACTCTAGGAAGAAAGGCAGAGGTGACATGGTCACTTCTGCCTGACCCTGCCCTGCCATGGCCTTGTAGCATCGGGAGCTCTAGATGAAACTGTGATGCAACACTGTGGAACATCTTTCGCCCCCAGGGGTGTAGTTCCATGAAGGCTGGTCGTCACCACGCAGCACAACCAATGGTCGTCACCACGTAGCACAACCAATGTCCAGTGTCCATGTGTTTTGCTTGTTGGTTGAGGTCAGTCCTGGCGTGGGGTAATTTTGTGTGTGGGAGTGGAATGCCTGAGGTGGGAGATGTCTCGTGACGTTTACGCGTTTCGGCAAGGGCACAATGGTTGGGGGGTTTGTGGCAGTTGGGGGGGAGTAGAACATAGAGTACACGGAGGGGGATGGGAGCTGCTTAGAGAACTGCCCGGGTGGGGAGGAGGTTCAATGACCTGAACGTTTGTGTACCACCAAATGGCGCAAACACGTTTTTTGTCGTTGTGATCGGGGCCTTGTTCCCTATCCCCAGACACATCTTTTGTCGTGTTGGCCTCAAAAGGTCAGGTGTGGACCCACCATTTTGCTCCAGCCGCGCCTGCCTTCACACGGCTTTCACTGCAGTCTCAGTTCGCTTCATGTCCAAGCGTGGCGCCCATGCGGTATTGCTCCATCGACTGTTCTTCCCTGAACTCCTGAATGGGGTAAGAGTCTTTCCTTGTCCTTGGCAGTTTGTTGTGTTGGGGGGCTTCGTTGCCCCCCCAAAAATCCCCAAACAATCCCTCAAGCCCGGATCCCACACACAACTTGCACCGAAATCGGCATTCTTGGTCCCTAAACCCTAAAGCACCCACACAATCCAATGTAAAAAGATGATGCAAATCAGACGTGTCGTAATGCCCAGCTCCTGAGCTCTGGTGATATCAAACTAAAAATGGTCAAATGGGGACAAAGTCTGCAATTCGTCGTAGCACGCAGAAAAATGTGGGTGCTGCTTCTGGTTCACCGTGGCACTGAAGGCTCCCAGATCGTCCACCTCCTCCGGCTTGGTTTCCTCCTCCTTGTCGCTCTTGGGCTCAAGACCTCGTGTCCCCTTGGTGGATGGGACAGAAGTTGGGGAGGCCAGGGCATAAGCGGCTTGATAGGGCAATGTGATCCACTTTGAGTAGTGGCGCTTTTTGTCCTTTAATCCCATGAACACTGTGAACAGCGACTGCTTTGTGTTGCGAATGCAGATGCTGCGCACATCCACAGGGAGATAGGATGCCATCTCGTGGTTGCATGGCACAACGTGAAGAGTGACACGGTTGTGGATGTTGACAGATGCAGCCTGGATCTGGTTGGCAAAGAAGTAGATATTAGACAGGCACTTGAACGAGAGGTAGATGTAAAGGACATTCTCCAGGGGATGCTGAAGTTTCTCAACACTCTCATGGAGGAGGATCTTCATGAAAGCCTGAGCGGGGGTGTGAGCAAATGGTCACCTATTCTGCAGCGTCTGGGGCAGTACCGTTCCACCTGAGTCCATGGGTGACGCCAACAACCTCCCCACTGCACCAGCTTCAGGTTTTGGGGAAACGGAGTTCAGGGCACAAAAGGGATCTAATCATTAATGCGGTGTTTTTTTTCACCCACCTCCGACTACTTCTGCAACAGTCCAAGCAGGACTCCAACAGGGCATTGTCAGTGCTCTGGAACTACCCTGGCCCCCACCACTTGCAAGAACAACGGTAAAAGCACTGAAATTGACGGAAACAGCTTCCTACTGTTGCTCTGATAAGGACGCCAAGAAGCCACAAGCAGTGACCATTGCGTCGTGAAGGTACTAAGTGTCAGTCCACAATCTCCACCTCAAGAAGAAAAGAAGGGGAGAAAATGGGTGGCAGGACAGCAATCAGTATTCCTAAAATACCATCCCCGGCCCAAAATCACCAAAAAACCTTGATCTTCATGGACAACCACAAAAAAGGAGCCACCAAATTACATGGTTCCAAAATGTGTATGAAAAGTTGCGGAAACATGTCAGCCTTTTTGGGTCCTGCACGCTGTGCAGAAACAACACCTACCGTTGTTCTGACAAAGGCCTTGTTCTCGCAAGGGGGGAAGCAATTAATTCAATATGTGCTTAAGTTCCCGTGAACAACATGCTGAGCAATGTACAACTTGCATGCCAGGCCTGCTTTCAGCAGTTCAAGTGAAACAGAAACTGCGAACCATGCGACGTGAGTGTGGGGCCAATGTCCTTTGCTCAAGGGGACACGTAGGAGACATTGAGTGGCCCATGGAACATTCTGGATGAGTTCGCTCAGCCCCAAAGGGGGCTGGGGCGGGGGGGGTGGGGGATCTGTGTGCGTGTTGAAGTTTTCTGCCCAACAGATTCCAACACAGAGGATTCGCCCCAGCTGCAAACACACAAACCTGCCGTTGTGACATGACCTTCAGTAGCGTGTCAAAGGCCTGTTCCTCAGCAATAGAGTAATGCCACCACTCATCCAAGCATTTAGCCTTGTGCCGCTTCCAATCACGAGTCTGGCAAGACTTGCTGCAGTACACGTCACACCGGCAGTGTGTGCACCTTAGCGGCTTCTCAGGGCGGCGGCGGCACTGCTCATTAGAACAGAGCTGGAACGTTTCCAAGATCTCCATCAGCGCATCGATAAAAACTGCAAAAGACACATTGGTTTGCACACCAACACTTATCTGTCTGCCCAGGCAGGGCATGGGCCTGGAGCACGGGGGCGTACCGGCGGCAGGAGGTGGCAGGAGCAGGGTGCGGACAAGCATGAGCCAAGGGCAGGAGGTGGGACTTGGGGCAAGGGGCAAGGGGGGGGGGGGAGGTGGGACAGGGTGCATGGCATGGGCCATAGCCATGATGCAACGATGGTCATCACTCTGGGCATCACATCCCCAAAAAACTGTGAGCAGTGCAACATCAGGTGGCCATGCCGACTCCCACAAGGCGCTGGAGGCGCCCCCATGAATAAGGCATGTTTTCTATCAGGCGGAACAGCCACCCCCACAAATTTTGTCCATCAGTCTAAATCAGCCGCATACCCGTTGACATGAATTCAGCCGCTGCAGTTTCAGAGCGTGTGCGCCTCAGACCTTGTCTCTCCATTGGCAGGAAATACCAGGTAAACAGTGGTTGGAGTGCTTCTCCATCGGATTTCAAATCAGACCAGAGTATCGAGATACACCTGGTTCTGGATAGTGGGTGACTGCTTCACTATCATTTATTGTATTCAATGCTTTAATATCAGTGGTTGTCATTTCATTCAATGCCTCGTTCGGAGTGTGCTTTCAAACTAAATTTGGAGCAGGGCTGACCACACTCAAGCAATCTCATAACCATCACATTTACCCTTGCCATGAGGAGACCCCATGCAGGTAAGACACAGTGCTGCTCATTCCCAGGGCCACCTAAGGGAGTTGTCGCACAGTGTGCACACGGCATGCTCTTTTTCGATGTTTCCACAGATTTTGCCGGGTGATGAGGCCCTCTCAAACAACTGCGACAGGACTTCCTAGAGGAACCTGGATGGTTCCTGGAGTGTTCTAGATAGATGTTGTTACCCCGCCGCCTCTTGTCTGAGCTACGCAAAAGTACGGAATTAATAATGTAATTGGCAGATTTGTCACCAAAACCATGTCTTATGCAGTTGCACTACATTTCGTACCAAATTAAATTAGGTACGGAATTAATACGGTCCCTATGCCCGCTGTAGCTTGGACAAGGCCGTAGCTTAGCCATAAATCGACGACGGACGTCACCCCCGGTATCCCACCGGCAGGAAATCACAGTGCAAATTGTCTCGTGTCCCAAGCGGCAAAGCCGCGACACCCATTGTCCCGGGTATCCAACATGGCCGTAGCTTAGACAAGGGGGGGGCGGGGTACTTCCTGGTGGCTTCTGGGTGCTTGATGTTACTTCTTGGTGACTTCTTGGGGACTTCTGGGTGGTTGCTGCTAATTTGTTGGGGATTCTGGGTGGTTGCTGTGATTTTCCTGGCTTCTTGGGTGGTTGCCATTAATTCTTGGAGGCTTCTGGATGGTTGCCATGAATGCCCACAGACTTCATACTGGATCTGCAAAACGTCCCCAGACTGTGGTGAAGAGCCCAACACACTGGCTATCACCCAATCATTGGTCGAAAACATAGGTGACCCAGGACAAAGACATGGTAAATCCAAGCTGAGGGACAGAGAATAATGTGCATTATGTGGCAATAACTGACAACCAGATGCAGAAATAGCTGGAAAAATGTGAAAAAGAGTTGCACACACCCCACCACAGTGCACCTTGTGCACTTTTCCAGGGCCCAGGTGCACCATTTGTGAAGAGAAGGGGCCTCCCATTATTATGAAGGAATTGCAAACAAGGGGGGGGGGGCAAATTTATGAAACAATCCTGGTGATGTTTGCACAGCTACAATTTTCCCAGCCTGGAATATTTACCCAACTTCGCACTGCAAGGAAAGCGTTCTCGTGAATTTGGGTTGTTTTTGGAGTAGAGCTGCACACAACAACAGCAACAACTCAACCAGCTGCAAGCAAGTGAAACAATAAGGTTGGATAAGTAGCATGTACAAAAAAAAAACACCATTATGCACAGCGCACCCCATTCCCCTACAACACACAGGCTCAAAACAGCATTAGAACAGTCCCAGTCTCTGACCACAAGTTTCTCACTCAAAGCCACACACAGCAAATCAGCAACTCTCAAAGCAAAATGTTGCCATGCAAAACCATAAAACAGCCCTTTTTTCCCACTGCAAAGGCTTCTAAATGCTGCTCTCCCTGCGACCTTTCGGAGCTGTCCATTCTCTAAAATTACATTCAGGAGAAGAGCACGCAGCTAACTATGCATGCCAAGACCGGACCCCCGTGTCTGAAGCAAGCACAACATGCACTTCAAATGCACATTGACAACACATACCAAATGCAATTGTGCAGTTTCAGCGCAAATTTGGTGATACAACAATGTGACATCATGCTGGATTTTTACAGCGCTGTAACAACTAATCTGCAACATCAATGCTATCCTAAACACCTCACACTTGTTTCAAAATACATTTAGCCGAGTCCAGGGCCAATGCCCGACAATGGGTGCGCTCCACCGCACAGCCAATGCGCTGCATTTTCTGAGCACAGCGAATTGTGCATGTGCCACAGAAGGCCACACCATTCTGTGGATAAGATATGCACAATCAGTCGCCTGCACAATCCGCACACGCGTGCGTGTGCACAGATGCACGTGCACACGCACAAACGGACACTCAGCGACAGCTGCTGAATGCAATCCCTCTCCTTGTCCCGTGCCTACACACAGACAGGTATACACCAGACTGTGACATGGGTGTACAAATGACCCACACCAACACACAAACATACCCCACCACCATCACTCACAGGCAAACAGGCATTCTTGCAAGCCAACATTTTTCTCAACAGCCAGCCCAGCCCTACTGATAACCCCCTGAAACCAGCAAAACAAAACCAACTCCCTGTGCGCACTGCAATCAAACCTGTGCAACGAAAATGGAACAACATGAACAATGAAGAATCCAAAAACAGTGTGCAAAGGATGCACATGAAACTGGGAACAACAGGCTGCCGTCCTCAACACTACTGACCAGTGCGGTAGAGATAAGTAAATGGTCTTGTCTACGGAGGAAGGGGCACACTCATGAAGCATGGGGTGCGTGCAATCAGAAAGTGTGATGGGGGCTTGGGATGCAAGCGACACATTCTTTGGCTTGAGAATTTCAAGGGGCCAAGGGAGAGATCGCAGGTTCGCAGAGATAACGGGGTTAGAGACCAGAGGAAAAAAAGGTTCGGATGCAACTGAACACTTCGCCTTGAAGAGGCGCCAGAAAATGTGTTCCTGGCAGAAAGCACTGTGGATTGTGTCCTGCAAAAATGTGGAATAAAAGGTTTGGTAGAAAACACCAGGCAACCAGACATCAAATTGGTCGCACTCTGCACGGAGAAAGAGAGTTTCACAGTAGTGATGGCTGGAACTTCGAAGCATTGATCAAGCACCAACCTATCAGAAAGGAAAGCTGCAAAAGGTTCATGGATATGTACGAGGGCTAACCACACAAAAGGTCCATCCGAAGAAAATATAAACGAGAAATGCCATATCTTCCGAATGATTGACTGCAGCTTGCCATTCCAGGTTTCATTTGATTGGCAATGTGAAAAAGGCTTCACGTGGAGCGGGCATTTCCCCCCTCCCTCAACCAAGCAGAAGCAATTAATCAATTGACTTGAAAGAACAAGTTGTACATCTTGAGTGTGCCATCTAATATTCGGTCTGAGGCACAAAAAAATCAACCTTTGGAACCTGCCAACCCCCGTTTTTCTACTAACGACCTCAGACTGAATATGCTCCTCAGTTATTCAAAAAATGCAGACGCCGCCAGAGCTGTACTGCTGTACAAGAAATACCTGCATCCACAGTGAGACTACCCATCACCAAACCAACAACCCATGCCGCATATCTACACCTAATAAACCCAGGTCGTATCCATGTGAAACGCGGACCAAAGGTCTTAAGCTCGTGCACAGGACAGTTACACATGCAACATACAAACCAAAAGAAAAATCACACTGTCATGGCCGAAGCGGGTGAAATTTGCCAATGCTGCAGGGATAGAACGGAGCAAAACGAGCAGGGCATGAGAGGCATGGTGCCGGGGAAACGTGGGAGGTTAGAGGGTGCAGCTTTTGCTGCTGACAGAAGCCCGATTCGGATGCACACGTTCTGATCTTCAGTATTCCAGTGGTCTCAAACGCTGCGGTGGCCGACAGGCCCCATGAGCTGCATTATGTCTCTTGACGTGCACTCAGCCGGGCAGACCGCGCAGACCCCGACTCTGAATCACTGCACACGACAAAGATTGGGTGCGCAATAGACGTGAAACTCACCACATCCCTGCCTCCGACAGCACTTTTCTGGCTTCACCTCACCGTTACCACCAGGTGTCAAACACCTTAAACCATAGGGAACAAAGGCGTGACTGCGTGGCAAGACGACTGGTGACCAGCCCACACAGCTGTAACCCAAACAGACTTGATCTTCCTCTAAACTCCCACAAATATCTCTTTGATCGCAGGTGACATAATTCTGCCGGGTGTGGGGGTGACGTTAACACTGTTGGAATGCCACCTGTCAGCAATCACGGAACCAATGCCATGCTCATAATGCTGCTGCCAAGCCTCATATGCAAGCTCCCAATTACATCTTTCTGTGAAGGACCCAATGGTGGTAGAAATTCAAAATTTTGACAACGTTTTGGGGCGGTTCGGGAAGTCCGCAGTCGCCTCCAACTCAAAGTCCCCTGCAGATCGGTCCTAATTCCAGGTGTTGCTGCCGGTAACACAAATGGGGGAAAATGGTAGGTTGGTGCGATGGTGGTCGACCCAATCAAGTCGACCTAATCCTGACAGGGCTTCTCGCCCCTGCGTACTGGGCTTGCATTCTCGGATCGGGCCCCCTGTTGAATGTCACGCTAGCGTGCGATACCTGTGTTTCACCGGTTGCGTCACCAGTATCCACCCACTGCCATTCTATGGCTCTTGCGTTCAGTCTGTGGCACACCCAATCAATTTAAGGAAAACCCGCCTGCTTGATTCTGTTGCCCACTGATAATGTTACCGCAGAGTATTTAAGTCACCCCTCCAAGGGAGTGAGGTGCACTGAGATTAGTAATGGTGCCACCCCCTTCTCCCGCACCCCAGCAAAGAATCAAGCGGTGAAACACGTGCATAAAGCACTCAGGAAAGTGGATTCTGAAACATCCACCAGTGAGGAACATTAGTCCCTTTGGGACTCCAGAGCCACATAGCCATGAACCAATATCCAAAAACGCACATTTGGCCGGCCCAAGTGCGCCGGACGATGTCAAAATTTTTTTTTAAAAAAAAAAACCCGGTTGGAACCTGAAACCAAACCGCTTCAATGCACTGGACCCATGGGTACCATGATGCACCAACGACACGAAGCCAGAAATTCATCTGTTGTCTGCTTCAGAGCAGCTGTGGCAGAGAGACACACAATGAGGAAGGGGAGGGACTGATGCACCGGGAATTCACAGATGCAAGTGTCAAAGCAGTTTCACACCTGAAACTCCAATCCTTATCGTTGTAGACCATGGGCATATTCTGTCCGGGCTTGGTAATAGGGGGCACCGGCGCAGCCCCTTCAGTTCCATCCGTCATGGTGGACATCTGGGACTCAGTCAAGGGATCATCAGTTGTCGGGGGCTCGGTGAGATCGTTTTGATGCCCATCACTCAGCTGGCTCTCGTTTGCCTGATGGAAATCCCATAAGACTGCCACCAGCACAGGATTCAAACCACACGAGCAATAAAGCTTGAAACAAAGGTTCATAAAGATAATAAAGATAGCACACATCAGTCACCCCAACTGTTGCCACCAAGCGTCGCCTCTATGGTTCAACCCCCCACCCCACGCACGCACGCACCGCAACAGGACCGTTTTTCAGGGTGAAGCATGGGGCGGGGGGCGGGGGGCGGGGGGCGGGGGGATTCTTCCGCTCATTCTCTGCTTCCCACCTTTTTTAGTTTTTGGCATGCTGATGGGGAAGTAGATAATGGGTTGGGCAGAAAGTTTAAAGCGGAACCTGCAGTGTCGTCGCGCAAGAACCTGAGCAATGACCCTGTCTTTTGACCTTTGTCCTGCATTGTTAGCCTCCTTTGGCTTTTGGACGCAGGATTCTACAAACTGCAAACACGTGGCACGACTATGCTTAGTACAACCCTCATTTGCCCTTCGTGGCAGTGTGGTACCCCAATGCGGACTTTGAATACGCGAACAGCGGCGGGACGGCTGAAACAGGCTGAGCAGACTTTGAGCCCAAATGAATCATCTGAGGCCAAAATTCCTTCCAGACAGTGATTAAGTATGGCCCTCTGTACCTTCGACACTAATATTAATACGACGATAATATTACGGGAACCTTATCCTTGAACGAAAGTGCCTCTGCCACAAGCCCCTTTTTGAACGTTTCCGCCACCCTCTTACCCCTGACCCACAGACATGCAGGCAGTCCATTAAGCCTTGTCGGCGTTTTGGAGGGCTGCGTCTGAAGAAGGTGGTTCTCCGGAGGCTCCATATGTACTCCTTGTACCCCTGTCAGGCACATCGGGCTTGCTGCATCCCCTCGGAAGTGACATTACACGTACCGTAACAATGGGCGTGCGAGATTGCGAGCCAGTGCACCAGCGGTCTATTGTACCCACCGAAAAGCACTTTCGTGCGCTTTCTGCCACCGCGGACTTGCCCTTCAATATCGTCTTATGCATGGCGGGAAACAGCAATGGGACGGCAGGCTGAGAAGACTTTGAGCACCAATAAATCAACTCTGGACCATCGGGAGGTATGACAATCAGTGGTGTTGGGGGGGGGGTCAAATTGAAGTGCAGGGTGGGTATCTGGCGCATGCTTCGCTGTAGACTTGCAGGGAGGGGTTGAACGGTCCTCTCCTCTGAAGATGAATTTCTCACTGGCCCCGCAGCAACGGGACATGCACTGGGCCTGCGGCAAAAAGCTCCAAACGAAAGAGACAGTCCTGACACACAACCAGCAACGACGCATTTCGGTGCAACTTCCACAAGAATCCCCCCCCTGAAAAGCCAACGCAGTTCCATAATGGAGCAGTAACACAGCACCACAATGGCATACCCCTGCATTTGATGCAGCAGGCGCTTGCATTGAGGCAAGCTGCTCGGCAGCTTGCTGAACGGCATCCACCTGCTTTTCCAGCTCCGGCTGGCCAGCTTCTAGTGCCGGTGCCAAAGGAGTGTGTGCCCCAGAGTGGTCCCGATCCGGGCTGTATGCCTTGCTCTCGTCCCGGCTGTCCACACTGCGGCCTCGGCTGCTGGCGGGGCTGCGATCTCTGGGGGCTTCTCTGCTGTCCCTGGAGCGCGACCGAGAGTCGGCTGGGCGGCTATCCCCTGTATTTGGTCGGGAGTTTTCTGTCCGGCTGTCTGGCGAGCGGGAACGGGATCGGGACGGGGACCGGGACCGGGATCGGGATTTGGACCTCGACCGTGACCTCGGGCGGCGGCTCTCCCTTGTGCTTGGCGGAGAGCGGTCCCCTCTACTGTCTCTGGTGCTTGGCCGTGACTGAGGTTCCCTGCTGTCCGCAGTGCCCGGACGGTAGCTTTGGGCATTGGGGGTTGGACTCCTCCTTGACTGTGGGGTTGACTTCCTGCGAGAGAAAAAAAAGATGCCATGATTATCCCCCCCTTCTCCCAAAACCACGTCTGTTTTAAAATGGGCCAGAACAGCAAGAGACACGGGAAAAAGGGGAAAGAGGGAAATATCACCAGAACAGTATCGCATCGTTCCGCAAATGGAGAGGGAAATCGGGAAAAAAAAGAGGGGGGGGGGGACAAATGAACCGGAGACATCGCGGGGTGTTCCCGGGAGGAAATCGGGGATTCTGTCTTTGAATTTGATTGATTTGAATGCGAAGAGGGAAGATAGTAAACATAACACGTTCAGATTGGCCCTTTTACTTTGGCCCAATGCCCCCCCCCCCCCCCCGGCGATTGAAAGTCGAAATACTCCCAACAGAGAAAGGAAATCTGCTTGTTGAAAACCGAGCCCGGGGCTGGGCGGAAGGTTGTCTGTCCGTCTGTCCCTGACCTTGATATATTCCACAATCATGGCGTCCTGAAACATGCCGGCAGCCACTCGCTTCTGATGGGAGCGGCGAGGTTTGAAAAACCGCGTTGGCACCAACTGGATCAAACACATCTCCCTCATCCCTCGAATATCGCCCCTTGTTGGTCGTCCCCCAAAAATCGCCCAACCAATGCCCTCATGAATGTATGCGAACTGAATTATGACCGCATCCGTTGCACAAAGGCAACCTCAACCTTGATGGCAATGCACCTGCTCTGCGCACTGTCCGGTCGGGTCGGGCTCTCAGGAGTTTGGGCCCTCAGGAATTCTCCCGCTTCAGCAGCTTTTGGTGCAACGTCGGCATCTGGGGCTGGTGCCTGCGCGTCTTGCTCCGCCGGGCTGGGTGTGTCGCCCTGATACAAGGGAAAGAGTAGAGGCAAATGAAACACTCACGGGGGTGTTCCTGCCTCCGGCCCCTTCGTAGTGGCTGTACTTCGCTGGACCCCTTCAGCTCCCTGGTGAGAGCGAGCCCACGGAACACAGTGCGGGGCACGGTAAACCACATCGTACACGTTTTTGAAGACATGCGCAATCCGCTGCAGAGGGAACACCTACCCAACGCCTCCCGTGACAGCAATATTGGGCAAATTGCACCGACGGTGGCACTGGCCGCTAACGTGCTTTGCGCGTCAGCGGCCAGTGTGCAGCATTCCCCCATTCCCCCCCATTTTTCCCCATTCCCCCATTTTCCCCCATTCCCCCCCATTTTCCCCCATTTCCCCCCATTTTTCCTGGTATTGGGTACATCACGGGTACGTTGCTGGGTATATTACCACCCACCTCGTCCGGGTATTTCTGAGGCCTGCAGTGCTGTTGCATGGAAAAGGGGTTGCACATTTAGCAAACAGAAAATAGTAACACCAGCCCTGCACTACACAGCTCGGGATGGCAACGCCAACGTAACACACTTCTCTGCTACTTTACTGGAACTGGATCATGATTTTTATCTGGTTCATGGAATTTTTGCTTCCATATTCGATGCTCGATGGAAAAATGGGGAATTTGGGGGCTAAAAAGGCCAAAAAACACGGTTTTGATTGGCAGCAAGGCTATGGTGGGGGTGCATTGGTGAAAGCTCCCAAGGAAAAATGGGGGAAAATGGGGAAAAGTGGGGGGAAATGGGGGGGAATGGGGAAAACTGTGGGAAATTTTGGATGCTCGATGGAAAAATGGGGAATTTGGGGGCTGAAAAGGCCAAAAAACATGGTTTTGATTGGCAGCAAGGCTATGGGGGGGAGGTGCATTGGTTAAAGCTCCCAAGGAAAAATGGGGGAAAATGGGGGAAAATGGGGAAACCAAACCAGTCCCCCCTAGCCCCACACTTTTTGTTATTTGCCCCCACCTCCCCCCATAACACCCCATTTCCCCCCATTTCCTCCCATTTCCCCCTCATTCCCCCCCATTTTCCCCCATTTCCTCCCATTTCCCCCCCATTTCCCCCCCATTCCCCCCCATTTTCCCCCATTTCCCCCCCATTTTCCCCCCATTCCCCCCCATTTTCCCCCATTTCCTCCCATTTCCCCTCCATTCCCCCCCATTTCCCCCCCATTCCCCCCCATTTTCCCCCATTTCCTCCCATTTCCCCCCCATTCCCCCCCATTTTTCCCCATTCCCCCCCATTTTTCCCCATTTCCTCCCATTTCCCCCTCATTCCCCCCCATTTTCCCCCATTTCTTTCCTAAATCAGCCCATTCGGATAAGTGCACGGTAACGTTCCGGAAACGGGTATTTCTGAGGCCTGCCACTGGATACCAAAATAAAATCTCGGCGGATGCCTGTAAAATCGTTCTGCGATTGGGAGGATGAGTGCCGGCCATGCCATATGATGCACACCCCAGGTCCGCGACGGGCCTCTCCCACTGGTCCCGTCGGGCCGCGCCAGCCCCGAGCACCGATGAGCCACGCCCTGCGAGTCACCCGGGGCGCCCTCGGTGCTCGCCGTGGCCGCACCCACCCGTGCACCCATGAACATCTGTCTGTGAGGCGCGGAGCGCCAGACTGGCATGGGCAGCCCTGAGGTAGGGGGGGGGGGGGCATACCGTCGTGTGTGCTGCAGGCAAGCGTGGAGGACACAAACATTTCACCGCGTCGCTCCGTGCGCATCCCCCAGCCCCTCCGCCACCCCAACATTCCGCGCCACCCGCGTTCCCAAGCGCAGCACTTCAACCCACACACAAAAGGCCATACCTCCGCAGGAGCTTCCGTGCCTTCGCCCCCGACCTCGGCAGCAACAGCAGCTGGGGCATCAACGGTCACCGGCGGCGCATCCGTCTCAGCCGCTACATGTGCAGACTCCTCGGACTCCCCCGGAGGCTGTGGGCTTGACTCTTCGGTCATCTCTCCTTCCTTCTCTGCAGCACCTGCAGGCTGCCCAGTCGCCTCAGCCTTGTCCTCCAGCGGCTCGTCTGTCCCATCCTTGGGTTGCGAGTCACCTTCGCCTTCAGGTGGTGCAGGCGCCTCAGGTGCCGTGGCTGGTTCTGCTGCAGGATCTCCCGGGGTGTCTGCGGCTTTCTCCACAGGGGCAGACGGCTCCGTGGTAGGGCCTGGCTGCTCAGCAGCAGGTGCAGACTGGTCTGCGGAGGTTGGGCGAGATGGGACCTTAAACTGTGGCAAACCCTCGAGAGGATCTCCCTCCCCAATGATAGGCCTTGAGGGGTCCGATTGAACTGGCCCCTGGTGTGCAACCGCAGGCACATCAGGCTGGGCACTCTCCTCCCCCTGTTCCTCTGCTTCCGTTGTCGCCTCTGCCTCTGGCTGTGGGGCTCCCTGTTCTGGTTCCATAGCCTGCGATTGCGTCTCTCCACCTGCCGCCTCGTCGGCCTCTGCTGACACAGCGGTCTGCCCCACCGCCTCCTCCGCACCTTCGGGCACATCTACCTGCGCTTCTGCCTGTCCTTGTTCCTCCGGCTGATCCTGAGGTGGCTGCTCTGTCGGACCCTCTGTCCCTTGTTCTGGCTCCTCCTCTTTAGCCTCCTCTGGTGGCTCCTCACCTGCCGGCTGCTCATCCTCCGTGGGTATCTCGGGAGGGACGTCGCCCTCAGCGATGCGGCCTGCAGGTGGGGGATACTCGCCTTCCTCGGCTGGAGGATCCACGGCATTAGAGCTTACTTCCTCTTCTTGAGGCTCAGGCTGCTGTTTCTTTGCCTTTTTGGGATCATGGTATACGCCCTCCAAAATCCGCGGAGTCTTCTTGGTTCCCATTATCTCCTCCACAAGTTGGCGCTGGCTCGTGTTCACGTATGCCTGAAGACTGCCGATGGCCCCCCTCTTCAGGGATGGCACCTGTGAAGCAACGCCAAGACAAGAAACCCTGGCAACTGAAGGCATAGCACATGCCATTTGCAATAAGATGAAGAACGAGAGGCATGGGTATCTGGCAACAGTGAAGCTCTCGAACAACAACAACAACAACAACAACAACAACAAGAAACATACTGGATTTGGCTAGAAAGGTGTGTGCAAACGGCCCAAACGGCCCCCACACCCACGGTGTTTGGGTGCCACGGGGGCAACAACTGGCGGGAAAACAATCTGGGGTGGAATCACCGCTCTAAGACAGTCCTACCTGCTGATAAGTTCCTGTGGTGCACAGACATCTGCAAATTTTACATTGATTTTATATTGACGCCTGCAAATGTTTCCTGTTTGCACAGATACTGGGGCTAGGAATGAGATGCACCAATATTCAGGGGGATATTCTATACCGGAGGGGGGGGGGGGCGGTGAAAAATGCTACGTATGATTATGTACAAATCCTTCAAAACAACGCGTTCAATAATGTAAGCATTATGAAAATCCCTTTCCTCGAATGCAGTGAACGATTGCAGCTTCTGGATGATTGCGGTCAGTTTCTAGAGGCTCGTGCACAGTTGCTAATTCTTCCTGGTGGCTTCTGAACGCTTACTCTCATTTCCTAGAGGCTCCTAGACAATTCTTCTCAATTCCTGGGGGCTTTTGCATATCATAATTTCCTGTTATTTCCTGGGAGTTTCTGGATGGTTTGTTAATTCTTGGATCGTGCTTGGATCTTGCTTGATACATCAGAGTGTGGAACAAGAAACCGTTGTACCACAAAAGGGTTGGAGAAAGCTGTTGGGACACACATGGCAAATAACGAGGGCAATAGCAAATAAACAGGGCAATAGCGGCTGATGGGCACAAGCGGGCAAAGCATTAAAATGGGTTCGTTTAATGATGTACGAATTCTTGAAAACTGCGATCATATGCTCAGTAGCCCTGATGACTTATCGTCAGCTGTCCAGGGTAAGCAGGAAGTAGCCCAACTCAGCCCAATTGCCCATGGCGCACATTCAACCCACTGTGTGTTTCCCATCGTCTGCATGGGGGAGGGAGAAGAAAAAGGCTGAAAAACCCTGCAGTGCTAATTCTGCAGAGGTTTTGCACAGCCTGTGCATGGGGAGGGCCCTGGGGCAAAGAGTTGTGACAGCACATTTTAGGGCCTACAATGTGCTAGTTGGGAGTACAACATGCACGTTGCCGTTGCTTGCACGAAAGACACAAGCTGCTTTAATTGGTATCAAAACAATGCCCTCTCCAAAAACCAAACCACGCACAGGCACGCGCTCGCCTTCGGACGGCGAGAAGTGCTTGGTGATCTGTGCTCGTGACTTGCTGCAAATCCGAATGACCTCCAAACGCTTGGCTGCAAATGCAGCTGACTGTTTGGTGAACCTTTCCCACACTGGTGTGATTTGCTACCGCTCCATAACGCTGTCCAAATGGGGTGTCCGGTTTCTGACTCTTCATTCCCATCAGCATGCAAGCAATCGTGGTATGGGGTAATGTTTGCCCGGCCCGCGCCCAGCGCATGCCCGGCGCGCTACCTTTGTATTAAGTATCCTACTCTCCCCCAAGTTTAACCTCACCTCGGGAAGTCCCCCAAGTAGACCGCATGAGCACGTTTCATAAGCCGAAATATGAGAATTCAACAACACAAAATGCCACTCCCAACGCTTCCAACCACCACCCTGGCCATCGTCATAAACTGGGTGCAAAGGACGGGCCAGATTCTTAGACACGGCGAGAAGGTTCTCCAGATTGTTTGGTGAGGGGGGGCAAAAACAGGCACGGGTGGGGAATGATCAAAAAAAGATGCCCGGCGCGTGCCCGCGCGCTAATACTCCCCCTATGATGATGGCGCACCTGTGACCAACCTCGGAGCTATCTGTCCTTGGTTTGGTTGAGCCCCCCTCCCCCCAAAAAGAAGCACGCAGATGAATGCAGCAGGTGCATACTGTCTTTGCAGGCCTTTGCCTGGCTGGCAATGTTGCGGGCCCCTGAAGCGACGCCTGGTGCTTTTGGCGGGCTCTCATCAGTTCTGACTGCCGCTGCTGCTCAAACTGCACAATGGTCGAGCTGAAGGCCGCCATATTCTTGTGCTCTGCCATCACCTTCTGCAACTCCGGGGGCAAGTTGTCCCACGACTGTGTCTTTTGCTTCGCAGCTCCAGCGGAAAAGGCCATCTTTTGACAGAACGCCTGAGTTTTCTTAATCGCCCTGTGTTAAAATTCATGTCGTTCACCGAATATCGTGCGGTGGTGTGTACCCCGGCATCTGGGATGCAGCCCTTGGGGTTGGGTTATGGAGGAAAAGAAACGGGTTAAGCAGGGAACCGGGCAAGGGATAGGACGGGCAATGGATCCCAAGAGGACATTGGGCGCCAGCCAGGGGTTCGAAACATTGGGAGCAAAGTAACATCTGCCGGCGTCTTAGTGTAGACAATACATCACATCCTTCGAGGTACAAAAATGCTTTTGAGCCATCGATATTGTGCACCTTGACCCGTCTTTGCTCAACTTGCGTTTGTTGTTGTTGTTGGCCTTGGTGCTGTGATGCCCCCTCCGGTATACCACATGAGGAGCGGCAGCCATCGGGGTGCCACTCAGAAAATAACACAAATCAGGTTGGGGCCCCGGGGTGCACTGAACCCTCACCACCACCATGATTGATCGAAAAATATGGGACGCTTTGGCCGTGCAAAAAAGATCTCTTGATTGGAAATATTTCAAATTCTTTGTTCCTATTCAAAAGCCACTTGCCATACCAAAAATGGAGGCCGCGTGATTCAGTGTCGCGAAATAGACGTTGGCAGGTTCACGGAGGCAAAATCTACGTGAATGAATGCTGAGGGCGACGAGCCTAATGCTTAGCACGCAATGCCGCACCAACATGAGCCCCCGCACACATTGGAGCACGGTGCTAACACACTTGATCCAATGGTGTGAGGGTTTCAAATACGCCTCATTTGCCATCGCAAGTTGCATGGCTCGAGAGCACCAAGTGGCAGCCTCCTCATATTTATGCAATCCCGCGTGCGCTGCTGCCATATTGTGACAGCAAGCAAGCTCGCAAGCAGCCGTGATCGGCATGTCAGAGAAGAGCATCTGCACTGTAAACTTGATGGGAGGGGATTTGGAGCCGCTTGGAGTCATGTTCGCATACGGGTCATACTCACCATCATCCGCCTGGGAATCAGCATCGGCGCTACTTTGCAGTAGCGACAACGTGGAGTGCAACTTCTTGATGGCATCCTCAAACCGAGCAGAGGTTACATAACTCGTTGCAGCTGCCAACTAAGCGATGGGAAAAGGGGAGCGGGGTAGGGGGCGTGAGCCTTTGAAAAAAGGTAACGAACAATAAGACCACCGTACATACCTCGCGGCACGCCTTGAATTGTATGCATGGACCCCGCCAAGCAGAGGATCGCTACCACAAAAAAAACTCCCCGGCACAACCATTTTGACACCTCATCCAAAAACCGAATCCAAAAGCCACGTGGTATGTTTCAAAAAGCGGGGGCGGAGTCCACACACCTGAAAATAAAATCCGTACACACTAACGCGTGACCGAACAAATGCCTTCATTGCGGCCAAGGCACATTGCGAAGCGGCCTTCTCTTTCTTGCGGCGATGGAAATAATTTGCGAAGTTGTTGCTGATCATCGCCTTGAAGAATGCCCTTTGACCGATGTGACTGACACTATTGAGAGTGTCCTGTGACTTTTTGAAGAGATCGAACGCCCGCAGCAACATTATCTCCTTCGTCTTCGGGTCTGATGTAGCACTTTCTCGCAAAAAGAAAGACGCGAAATTAAGAATGGACAGCAAAAAGTGGTTAACCGCACCCGTGTACTGGAAATCGTCCTCCTCGAATATGCAACGTCGCAGATGAATGCATTGCGACAAGGAAGCTAGACACTCTTGCCAATATCCTAAGAGAAATTCAAAGTGCATCGGCAACATCACCTTCGGACATGGCGAACGATTACATCTCAACATCATGGTGGGTACATGGGGCAAAGGGGTAGAAATAGGCGAAGGCATTTACCACTCGTATCCCTCAAAGATTACCCACAGACACGCAATAATGAAATAGCCAAACGATGCACAGAAACCTACGTGCACAAAAACGCCGGTCTCGTTGAAATTCACGCCCGTAATGCTATTTTCATTGCGCGAAAAGATGGTCTCCCATTCCCCTTAGCGAAGCATTTTGAGCGACGCCCTTTGGCCAGTGGTGGTGGCCCTTGTTGAGAATAATTGGGTTGCACGTTGAACGTGGGGCGCTTGTCACTCCACATTAATCGTATATAACCAACTCATTGATCATGCAAAAAAAAAATCACGCACTTCACCTTGCTCCCATCGACAATGCACGGACAATCCGGGTTCATTGTGCCCGGGGAGAGAGTAAGGGCAGGGTCACGGAATGTTACTATCTTCTTTGTACCTCTGTCTCTCTCTCTCTCACTCTGTCTCTCTCTCTCTCTGTCTCTGTGTGTGTGTGTGTGTGTGTGTGTGTGTGTGCGTCTCTCTCTCCCGTCCCGTCTTTCTTTCAAAAACGGCCACTCTTCCTCTCTACGTGTGTCCTTGCCTCCCCCCGACCGCTTTGCCCTCCTTCTTGCTACCCTACCCATACACAAACGCTTTGCGCATGACGACGCATGTGGATGCACGTTGATGCACGTTGCGAAAGCTTGGTGTGGAGCATGACTACCACTACATACAACGTTAGACCTGCCGCTCTTTGTTCTCTAGCTTGCACGTTGCGAACTTGAACTTGCTTGATTGCTGGTGCTAGAAGTGGGTTCTTCTCGCACAATCTATCGTAGTATTCCTCGAACACATTGTCGGGCGAAAAGAACAAAGGGAGCGTGTCTCGCTCATACTCGCTCGTCACAACCCCCTCGACCCAAATTGGCTTCACCTCGTCCGGGAGACTGAAGTCCCCCGAAAGCATTGCTCATGACCTAAAAAACGGCTCCACAAATCGGGTTAGGTGAAACATCGGCCATTCTACGAAGATAAGAAGAGTCGTGCACTTCGAACACACTTCCAACTTGCATCATATTCGCGCGATGGGAAACCACGCACCAACATCGAAGGAAGTCGGCCCGTCTTTTCATGTTTTCTTGCATGTGCTAGATATATCATATAATCCGACTATCGTGCATGGTTCGTCGGCAAACAATCAGTGTTTCCTCACAATCCATTGTGCGCTCATCAGCCAAGTGATGCAGTTTTGAGCAAAATTCTTGTAGCACCTCTCTGTGCTCGCCCAAAGGGTGAAAACGAGTAACTTTGAGCTGCATGGAGACAAGTTTGTGAACACCAAAAAAAGTTCCGTTGAGCGTTCGGTGTTCGGTGACCCGTGAAAGATGTCACCACGGAGAGTAAAATGTTGCGTCCCCCGTTTTAAGGGAACCTTCGGTTGCGTCACTTTGTGCCCAACACAATTGTCATTCGTGCCTTGCGAACTTTGCGAAGCAGTGCGAGAAGGGTGATTCACAATAGTTTTGGACTACGCTAATCCCCTGGAACCCCAAAGATTGCATGTGGTAACTTAGTCGAGGGCACTACTGCACATCCACGACACCACTTGTG
This sequence comes from Eutreptiella sp. 'Long Island Sound 2002', assembly GCA_964036045.1. Lineage (NCBI taxonomy): Eukaryota > Euglenozoa > Euglenophyceae > Eutreptiales > Eutreptiaceae > Eutreptiella > Eutreptiella sp. 'Long Island Sound 2002'. The sequence goes on from OZ038388.1 coordinate 34,114,483, forward strand.
GAAACCGCCGCGAGCACGGATGGCCGTGGCTTTCCAATAAGTAGGTATCTTGGACAAAATTTCACAAAATGGCCCACGGAACCGCCACTACCTTGCCAAGGTGCAGCACGACTGCTAGTTACCATAGTTGTGTCATGGCATGATGCACAACTTAGTCCCTCTTCATGGGCAAGATCTGACCAACGGGGTACTAGGGCGGCTCGGGCCACAACACTGCTCACAAATGCATTCAAGACCGAAGAAAGTAGCTGGATCGTGGTGCACTCACAAATGCATTCAAGACTGAAGAAAGTAGCAGGGTCGTGGTGCACTCACACAGGTTGACCCGTTTTTGTAACCTGTGAGATATCAATCAATCCATGTACAGCATCCACCCGTGAGGTGAGGAAAGGTCAGTCCTTGTCTTTCAAACACTTGACTTGATTCTCGCATGTCACCACGAGCTGCAGCCATACCGGTTTCACCTTGGTTCATCACGTATCGAGTTTTTTAAACGCACTCAACTACCTACACACTCTTAGAGCATGCACCACACCGATGGTGCGGGCATCGCCTTGTGGTTGGTCGACAGTCCTCTCCTCAACTCCAGATATGAGCGCGCGAAAGAGAGAACAAAAACACAAAAATGTGGACTCGTCTCTTTGTGGCACCTTGTAACCACACCGATTCATGATTTGTCATCGTCACCGATTTATCTACTGAGACGAATTGATAAGGGAAGCTCTCTGGAAAAGCGTATTTTGAATAAAGTGTCCCTTCTCCGTCTCGGCTTCGTCGACATGCTAAGAATCGGTTCATGGACCAATCACAACCCACACAAAACGATACCACATTCAACGAGACATGCAAATTGCCGTTGGCAATTAATTTTTGTGCGCGGGCCGTTGCACCGATACGGGCCACACCACCTCCTTGTTGCTACCAAGGTTTACTCTCAAGCCTTGGAGAATTGGCGCATCCATCATTTGCACATTTGGTTGTCCGAAACTTGTGAACCACTGCGGTTGTCCGAAACTTGTGAACCACTGCGTGGTCGAAAGTTCCAAGCCTTGTCACATCCCTTCTTTTTGTTGTTGGCAAGTCACACGAACACCGAACCCAATCTCACCAAATCTTACACCAGCTCTCGTCCATTGTGCGTTGTTTTCTAATCCTCGTGAACGGCGGAGGGCCATTTCAAAATGCGCGGCACAAATGGTTATGTCAAAAACCAAGCAACACCTTCGTCGCCATGTCAATAGTGTAGGTTATTTCAACCCCTAAGGATGTATTTCACGAGTCCCAATCCCAACGTTCACTCAACAATGGCAAGTATGCAAAACCCCTAGCCAAGATGCCTTTTCATGGCACTCCAAGAACGTCCATGAGTATGTTAGCCCATCATACAAGGGTCCTCACGGGGCGCGGGTGTCAAAAAAGTGAGAACGCCGTTACCCCAATCCTTCTAATGAAGGCTACGGTTTCGTTTGTTGGTATTCGCACGCGAGAATGCACCGGAGATAGAGAATCTCCCAACGCTTTCAAATTTGTGCTTTCACACAGCAATAGCCGACCTCAACCCCTAATGTTCGCATTTTCTGAAAGCCCGTCTTTGCCCTTCGAACCTTGGGGAAATCGACGACTCCCCAAAATGAACATGCTAGGGGAAGAAGAAAAGGCGAAGGCAAGGCGCAAGTCGTGTCTGGAGCAGCAGGCCATGGCAATTTCAATATCCCGCCTTCTTTGTCGCACGGGGTTAGGCCCATGCGCTCACCGAAAATGGTGGCTCAGTGGGATGGTGGAGTCAGTCCGCTCGTCCACTTTTCCCAGCAGCTTGAACGAATATCCAAGGGTCCCAATCGCAAACTGCCCAGAAAAAATAGCTCTGACACCAAAATCTTTCGTAAGGTAAAAAACCCCTATCGAGGGCCACTTTTGGTCCGGCAAAATCTGGCCGATTTCTGCAGACCTGGAGGGCCAGTTTTTTTCAGGTTACAGATGCCGGCTGGGGCCAGTGATTGCCGTTTACAGAACCGTTTTTGGTCGCAGGACCGTGGAGAACAATTTAAATAGAAAGCGCCCTTTTTTAGACGCTCCAGACCCCCCTGCTCCTATCGAGGCCACCCTGCATCGTAGGATTTTTACCAGCGCTTTTAATTTCTTGCAGATTTCTTTCCATATCCTACATTGTTGAGGTAAAACATTGCCCCAAATCACAAGACATCCATAAAAACATACAAAATTTTCAGGAACTTTTTAATTGTTGGATCATGGATGTAGTGGCATGCAGAACACCAAAGAAAACGGTATAGGGTCCCTTAAATGAACCCTGGGAAGTAATCTTTCAAGATAAAAACGTAACAACATGGGCTTTTGCGGCAAATTTTGCCCATACGAAAGACCCCCATGGGCAGCTGCCCATAGCGAAAATCCCCATGGGGCATTTGCCCATAAATATGACCACCATGGGCATTTGCCCATAAACAAGACCCCGCCACAAAAGACCATGTCCCACCTCTTATGGCTCCGCCACCTCCTCTCCTCTTCCACTCTGTGCCTTTGAATGGAATCTGCTATCCACTGATGAGTTTGTGCCCGTGCCTACTTGCATGAAAATTGCCAACCATCCTAGTTGTACAAGAGGGAGTGTGCTCCGCCACCTCCTCTCCTCTTCCACTCTGTGCCTTTTTACAAGAGGGAGTGTGATCTTGCTCTCTTGTCGCTATGCACCTGGAAAGCGCTAGGGCCGAATTTGAGGGAATATGGAAGGGCCGTGGTATCGGGAGCAAAACCAAACGCAATCCCAATGGGCCGTAGTCGTAAATTTCGTTGTGGCACCAACTTATGGAATATGGGTGATTTACACTTTGCCTACTAAGCATGCCCAAGAAGGGAAGAAGGGCAAGGGAGGTGAAAGGGGCCGCCCAAAGTATCTTGTTCATGCCTTTTGGTCCCCATTGCCATATTACACTTTTCGCCCACATCCGCGCCCTCTCTTTGTGTGACATGGTGAAGAGTTGATTTGGCTACACTGATGGTCTTGAAACATGAGCACCTCGCTTTGGCAAAAAATCGACACAATTCAAGAACTTTGGGTTAAAATCCTCCCGACGGCATGCGATCCGCTTTCGGGGGAGATTCAGAGCCGACTGAAAAACAAAGTCTCAAACGCACTAATTTTTCCTTTCTTTCCGATCCACTAACGTGCCCCCAAAAAGTTGTAGCTGCAAGTTCTGAAACACAACCTTGCTTTTTCGCAAGCCTCATCCTGGACTCCTACGGGAGATGTGGACATGCGATGCAGGGGTTCACCGCCATTTGTGTGACCACCATGAGTGGACCGAACCCGCATACAGTTGAGAAACCTGACCGCCTCTCATGCATTAGGTCGGAAGAAGAAGCTCTCCATGCAAGAAGACAGTAAACAGACCGTGTTTGTCGCAGGGCTTCCCGAAGATGTTAAAGAGAGAGAGCTCAACTTGTTATTCCGAGATCAGCCAGGTGGGTGCACACCACAATGACCTTCAAAGCGCAGGACACGCTGTCCGCTATCACATGATAATGACTGTTTGTGTAATGTTTCCTTCTAGGCTTCGTTGGGGTAAATCTCAAGCGTGACCCTGTTGGCCGTCATGTTGCTTTCGCAAGTTTTGTCGACAACAATCACGCACTTCAAGCGATTGGCGCGCTCCACGATATGGCTTTTGATCCCACGAATCCAACCCGCCGTCTACGATTGGATCTGGCGAAGAGTAACTCTCGAGTGGTCTCCACTAAACGTAATCGCGATGGTGAAGTAGACGTACCGCCATCGAAGCACGCACGTGATACAAGAGGTTTGCGCATGTTGGGGTACGATATTTCCAATTTCCATTACACCTTTTGCCAGCGGATCCGTGATTTCGATGCGACATGCGTGTTTTTTCTGTCACGCAATCAACCAAAGTTTTTCGGGGTGTACTCTGTGCACATTTTGGGCCACTGCGACATGCATGTTTTTTTTGTCACGCAATCAACCACAATTTTTCCGGGGTGTACTCTGTGCACATTTTGCGCGTGCCATCAGTGGCCACCTCTACCAGGTGTGAATGATGACCCCACTACGTTTGCACGCCTACCTCCAATTGCCACTATCCCATTGTCTCGACGGTTTCAACAAAAATTGTTGACATTCATAAGGCGAAAAAAAATAGACAGCCAGGCAACAATTTCCGGTTCTCGGACGGAATGTAAGCGACGCGATGAAGGATGGTGATTCACAAACCGTTGCGCGACCACGGAGAGCGTTCTCTCATGTATCCGAATGTGTTTAGGTGATGCATACAACATGGCCTATGGATGGGTAGGCTACGCGCCTTTTGCCGGGTATGTCGTGTGCGTGCGGATTTGGAGTGCTAGGAGAGACTTAGGTGCCGGCATGCCTGCACAACGAGAGCAAAATGAAAGACATTTGTGTCGTTGCCAATGCTACGGCTGAGTATGATCGAGCTCAGCCCAATTGCCATTGAGCCATGCTGCACTTGCACCTTCAACCCCCTCCGAGAGACCGTCGCTTTGCCCTAAGTACTTTGCTGAGGTCACCCGCATATGCTTGGTTGCCTGGATTGGATTGGATGGATTGCAAGGCGGTTTGGTGCCCAATGTCGTAAGAACCGTGCATAGTGAGCTTTTCCGGGCTGTGCTACACACTTACGTACATGGGGCCGCCACACTTTCGCGCGAGCGAACAATTTCTCTTGTGACATGGCACATGCCTTAGATTTGCATTTCGTGCACACTCTCATACGCAAAGGGACATCGATTTCCCTCCTCAACTCGCCACATTGTCAACCTCGTGTTGTGTAGGATGCCTGCTGCTCCAACGGCTCCCCCTCCGATGGCTCCAATAAGTAGCACGGTCTTTATTTCTGGATTGGGGCCATACATGACATCCCAAGCGATAACAGAAATTTGTGCCACCATTCCAGGTTTATCCCCTCGCACCCATATTTCGACCCGTGATTCTCATGAAATTGTAGCCAAATCCGAGAACGAGTTCCATATTTTCGTAAACAACCTAAAGCGTATGCATACGCTGAACTTGTGGCTACATCCCTCGAGGGCCATGCCAGTTGTTCAAGCGACAGGCGCTGAATTTCACTGTCCAAAGGAGTTGGGCGTTGTTTTTGACGCCCTTGTGCTCGTGAACTCGCAGTGCTTTTGTGTTTCCCATCAGTTGGTGGGTGGTGCATTGCTTGGTCCATTGATTGCATTCACGCCGCTTGCCGCATGCAGGATTTGTGAGGTTGAAGGTGGATCATGAGGGTCAAGCCAACGCTTGCTGCTTTGCGTTATACCAAAGCCCAAATGATGCAGGAAGTGCCCTCGCCCGACTCCAAGGCTACTCCATTCCCGACAAGGCGGCGGTCCTCCGTTGTGAGTATGCACGACAAGATTTGGGCAGCAAAGGAACCACCGCCCCTCCTGCTCCCGTACCACCTATGCACCAATATGCGCCACCGCCCCCGATGGGTGCAAGCAGTAGCACTTTGTTTGTATCAGGTTGTCATTTGTGCCCTCCGCAAGAACTTGGTGGTCAATTGGTGCATCCACGCACACACAAATGCACACATGTTCTCGCTTTCCCCGGGTCTTTCCACTTGATTTGAGGTTTGCGCACGTAAAAAGCGTAGATAGGGCAACACACATTGACTAACACACACGCACGCATGTGCGCACGCACCCACCCACGCACACATACGGGGGGTGCCCTCCCCATGTCTCCCCCGCGTCCTCCCCCGCGTCCCCCCCACGTCCCGCTGTACCGTGAAAATGATGAAAGTTGCCTTGACTACAACCCATAGGGAAGAGGCATAAGAGATGGTGTAGTGATGCTTGAATTTTCGGTTGATTTATTGTCCCAAGGAATCTTTTGAGGAATATGCCGACTTTTTGTTCTTTGGTCATTGCTTGGTGCACCTTGGTTGGGGCTGTGCCTGGTGGGTCCCCCTCTGGTGGGATACTCCCATGGTTTTGCTGTTTGGGTGCCTTGTACACGAGCCCCTCCGGGTCCACATGTTGGGGTCCGCTGGTGTGGGGGATTTACCCAGGGCTGGATGGGCTAGCGTTCGTGTCGTCCTCCTCGGCTTCTTCGGCTGGCGTTCGTGTCGTCCTCCTCGGCTTCTTCGGCTCGTTCTCGGTTCTGCCCCCCCCCCCCCCGTGCCCCTCCGGGTCACAAGGGCTGTGCGGTGGGTGGTTGAGCCCCCTCCGCGTGCCTTCCACCCTTGGCCCGCGGTCCCCTCCGGGTCCCTGCATGCCTGACAGCCCCTCCTCCCGGCCCCTCCGGGGGCGGGGTGTGGTGGCCCATGTTGGTCCCCCTCCGGGTGACCCCCATGGTTGGTTTGGCGGCCTGGGTGTCGTGTGCACGGGCCCCCCCGGGTCCACGTGTCAGGGTTTGCTGGCGTGGGGGGGCTGGCGGGGCACCCTGGGGTATCCCAGGGCGGGATGAGCTGGCACCAGCTGTGGGGTGCGTGGACCAGCCCGTGCCGCCCTGCGTACGGCGCGTTCGCGTCGGTCTCCTCGGCTTCTCCGGCTCCCCCGCGGCTTGTTCCCCGTACCCCTCTGGGTTACTGGGGTGCTGGTGCCTGACGGGCCCCCCTCCGGGTAGCACCGGCGTATGGTCGTTGGCCTTGTTCTGCTCGGTCTTGGTCTTCCTGACGTGGTTTCCCCCCTCCCCGGTGCCCCGTCTGTGGTGTGTGTCGTGTGTGTGCGCGTGCTCCGTGCTTGCTGTGTTGCGTGTGCGTGCTGGCGCGTGCCTGTGTTGCATGCGTGCGTCGGCGCGTGCCTTGGTTGTGGGCGGGCTTGCTGTGCGCGGGCTTCTTTCGTGTGTGCTCGCTGGTGTGCGTTGCGGCGTGTCGGTGTGCGTGCGCGCGCTTTGCTCGTGGTGGGCGCGTGCTTGGCTGTGTGTGGTGCTGTGTGTTTGCCGGTCCTATGTGTGGTGTGGTGTGGTGTGCAGTGTGTTGGCTTGGTACGCCGGTGCTGCGGTTGTGGTGGTTGTATTGTGTGGTGGTTGTGGGTGCGTGGTGTGTGGCGTAGCGGCTTGGTACGCCGGTGCCGTGGTGTTGTGTGGTGTTCGTGGGTGCGTGTGTCGGCTTGGTACGCCGGTGCTGCGGTTGTGGTGGTTCTGTCGTGTGGTGGTTGTGGGTGCGTGGTGTGTGGCGTGGCGGCTTGGTACGCCAGTGCCGTGGTTGGTGGTGTTGTGTGGTGGTTGTGGGTGTGTGGTGTGTGGCGTGGCGTCTTGGTACGCCAGTGCCGTGGTTGGTGGTGTTGTGTGGTGGTTGTGGGTGCGTGGTGTGTGGCATGGCGGCTTGGTACGGCGGTGCCGTGGTTGTGGTGTTGTGGCGTTGTGGTTGTGGGTGTGTGGTGCGTGGTGCGTGGCTTGGTATGCCGGTGCTGCGGTTGTGGTTGTGGTGTTGTGTGGTGGTTGTGCATGCGTGGTGTGTGGCGTGGCGGCTTGGTACGCCGGTGCCGTGGTGTTGTGTGGTGTTCGTCGGTGCGTGTGTCGGCTTGGTACGCCGGTGCTGCGGTTGTGGTGCTTGTGTTGTGTGGTAGTTGTGGGTGCGTGGTGTGTGGCGTGGCGGCTTGGTACGCCAGTGCCGTGGTTGGTGGTGTTGTGTGGTGGTTGTGGGTGTGTGGTGTGTGGCGTGGCGGCTTGGTACGCCAGTACCGTGGTTGGTGGTGTTGTGTGGTGGTTGTGGGTGCGTGGTGTGTGGCATGGCGGCTTGGTACGGCGGTGCCGTGGTTGTGGTGTTGTGGCGTTGTGGTTGTGGGTGTGTGGTGCGTGGTGCGTGGCTTGGTATGCCGGTGCTGCGGTTGTGGTTGTGGTGTTGTGTGGTGGTTGTGCATGCGTGGTGTGTGGCGTGGCGGCTTGGTACGCCGGTGCCGTGGTGTTGTGTGGTGTTCGTTGGTGCGTGTGTCGGCTTGGTACGCCGGTGCTGCGGTTGTGGTGCTTGTGTTGTGTGGTAGTTGTGGGTGCGTGGTGTGTGGCGTGGCGGCTTGGTACGCCAGTGCCGTGGTTGGTGGTGTTGTGGTGCTGTGGTTGTGGGTGCGTGGTGTGTGGCATGGCGGCTTGGTACGGCGGTGCCGTGGTTGTGGTGTTGTGGCGTTGTGGTTGTGGGTGTGTGGTGCGTGGTGCGTGGCTTGGTATGCCGGTGCTGCGGTTGTGGTTGTGGTGTTGTGTGGTGGTTGTGCATGTGTGGTGTGTGGCGTGGCGGCTTGGTACGCCGGTGCCGTGGTGTTGTGTGGTGTTCGTTGGTGCGTGTGTCGGCTTGGTACGCCGGTGCTGCGGTTGTGGTGCTTGTGTTGTGTGGTAGTTGTGGGTGCGTGGTGTGTGGCGTGGCGGCTTGGTACGCCAGTGCCGTGGTTGGTGGTGTTGTGTGGTGGTTGTGGGTGTGTGGTGTGTGGCGTGGCGTCTTGGTACGCCAGTGCCGTGGTTGGTGGTGTTGTGTGGTGGTTGTGGGTGCGTGGTGTGTGGCATGGCGGCTTGGTACGGCGGTGCCGTGGTTGTGGTGTTGTGGCGTTGTGGTTGTGGGTGTGTGGTGCGTGGTGCGTGGCTTGGTATGCCGGTGCTGCGGTTGTGGTTGTGGTGTTGTGTGGTGGTTGTGCATGCGTGGTGTGTGGCGTGGCGGCTTGGTACGCCGGTGCCGTGGTGTTGTGTGGTGTTCGTTGGTGCGTGTGTCGGCTTGGTACGCCGGTGCTGCGGTTGTGGTGCTTGTGTTGTGTGGTAGTTGTGGGTGCGTGGTGTGTGGCGTGGCGGCTTGGTACGCCAGTGCCGTGGTTGGTGGTGTTGTGTGGTGGTTGTGGGTGTGTGGTGTGTGGCGTGGCGTCTTGGTACGCCAGTGCCGTGGTTGGTGGTGTTGTGTGGTGGTTGTGGGTGCGTGGTGTGTGGCATGGCGGCTTGGTACAGCGGTGCCGTGGTTGTGGTGTTGTGGCGTTGTGGTTGTGGGTGTGTGGTGCGTGGTGCGTGGCTTGGTATGCCGGTGCTGCGGTTGTGGTTGTGGTGTTGTGTGGTGGTTGTGCATGCGTGGTGTGTGGCGTAGCGGCTTGGTACGCCGGTGCCGTGGTGTTGTGTGGTGTTCGTTGGTGCGTGTGTCGGCTTGGTACGCCGGTGCTGTGGTTGTGGTGGTGGTGTGGTGTCGTGGTTGTCGGTGTGTGGTGTGTGGTGTGGCGGCTTGGTACGCCGGTGCTGTGGTTGGTGGTGTTGTGTGGCTGCGTGGTGTGTGGCATGGCAGCTTGGTACGCCGGTGTTGTTGTGGTGGTGTTGTGGTGCTGTGGTTGTGGGTGTGTGGTGTGTGGTGTGGTTTGGTGCGCCTGTGCCGTGGTGGGTGGTGTTGTGTGGTGTTTGTGGGTGTGTGGTGTGCGGTGTGCCGGCTTGGTACGCCGGTGCTTTGTGCGTGTGCCGTGTTTGGTGTTACGCCCTGGTCCCTCTCCCTTTGTTCCCTCCTTGTTGTGTGACTTCAATTGGGCAATTTTTTTTTCCAAAAAACTACAACACAGCCACGGCTCACCCGCTCACCGGCGAGGTAGCAAGGATGCGGAACGATATGGCGTTGAGTGCGGCGGACCTCAACTGCTTTTTGCACACGGATGAATGATGTGATAATGGCCTAACTCACCGTCACATTCATGTTCCCATGTATTGTACGTTGTGGCATGGTGTACAATGAGTGCATGTTGAGAGCCCCACCCTTCCACATGCTTGCATACGTGCCTGCACTGCTTACCATAGATGTTGTGACATAGGAATGTGGATGGTTGCGATGCAAAGGGCCATCATGTGTTGTTTCGTGTGGTACTGAAGGATGGGAGGGCCTGGGAGGGCATGTCTTTTGCCAAACCCCCCAAAATGGTTACATATCTATGTCTTTTGAAAACGGCCAATTTCATGTCCTCCCCGCTACCCCCCGCGTCCCTCCCCCGCGCCCCCCCCCCCACCCGCGTCCAGGACACCCCCACAAAGTATGTAGCTGGGAGTCACACTCTGGTGCCTGCTGGTGTCCCCCACATCAAGTCGTGTTGTGCCAAGGCGCAGCGTTTGGTGAACAAGGGTTGTGTTGCCAGCCAAGCGTTAGGTTACAAGATAATCAGCTAGCGCATGTGGGGCTTGTTCAATTGTGTAGCTTACGCATTCTGCAGGTCTGGGGTACAGTGTGAACACCAACGACATGCAGGCATTATGTTCAAATTTCCCAGGATTTGATCGGTTGAAAGTGGATCATGAAGGTAATGTTTTCTGCCTCTACCTTGAATCATGGTTCTACGTTTCCTCTCGTACAAGAGCAGCCAAAATTCAAAAGTGTAGGGGGTGTACAACGGGACAACACAGTTGAAGATACCTCGGGTCCGATGTTGTGCATGCGGTGCGCTCTGCATGAATGGCTGGCCAGGCAAGTAGGAGTAAGTGAACGGCAGGATAGGGGGCTTCGGGGGGGGGGGGGGCGTTATTTTCAAGGTCTGCAGACTGAACGAACTGCATCAGGATGTCAGGAGCGTCAAGTGGGAGGGTGGTGGGACTCACGCGCATTTTTTTAATCAACGTTGGCGTACAAAGGATGCATTTTCCATTTCCAAATGGGCGTTGATCCCCAAGGGAAGTATTTTTGCACAACGGCTGGGCAACTGTGCCAGTGCAGGTGATGGGAGGCGAGTCGGTAAGACCCAAAGTCCTATCTCACCCTGCATCGGACCCTGAATGCCATGGGGCAGTGTTAATTCCCGGTAAAGCAGGCGACAGAATGTGGGTGAGTTCTGGTGCCAGTCAAATCTACTTTGGAGGTGCAGTGCTCCCGCTGCAGTGGTGTTGCAAATTGGGTTCGGGGGAAACTCCACTGCGTCGCTCCGAATTGTCAACATCCGAAATGGGCCCAAGAGCGTATTTTGTATTGCGCCGACGGAAGGAAATTCCTGTTTCAAGCCTTTATCAAGCGCTGAGTTGCGCAGCAACAGGTTGAAAAGGATCCAGAACCACGAGACATTGTGCCCTGGGGTAGACATGGCGTGAGCACAAACGAGGCAGTTGTGGCACTGTTAGATCCCAATAATGGCTGGGTGGATGGATTGGGGAATCAGATTTAAGAGCGAACACTCAGATGCAAAATATGGATTTGAATCCCACTGCTTGTGATGCGACTATTTGGTCAGGGGGGCAGCGCCGCGCGTAGTCTGTGCGGCCCCACCTGGTCGCCCATCAGCTCCGTCAACAGTCAATTGCAAACATCAGAAATAAAATGCAATCCTCAGAAGTATACAACGCTTTGTCAGCCAATTCATAAAACGCGATGCACAAATGAAAACAGAAATCCCAGACAATGTTGCAGATCTTCAGCAGCAAAAGAGGTGGGCTGGGGCGCTTTTGGGGCTGAGGATGGCCACTCCAGAGATCTCAGCAACAGCAGTGAAAATATCGTATACTTGGCTGAGATGGATGCCTGTTCACAGCATTCGCCTTTTTTTGCCAAGTCCCGACCACTGGGCTCTCTGCAGTTGTATTAGGCCCAGCCACGTGCTTACGTGCGACATCATCTCTTTGTCGTCATATGACGCGTCTTCTCTTTGCAGGCCAAAGGAATGCGTGTTGCTTTGTGCTGTTTGGCACACCACATGATGCAGCAGCGGCACTGCCCAGGCTCTCTGGCCACACCATCTTAGGGACCAGTCCTGGTGCCACAGGTTGCCACCCCTTTTGCGCTGTTGGTTGCCTCATTTCCCCCATTCAGCTTGCACTTCGCAACATTCTCATTGTCGACAAAAGTTTAAGCCCGGTTTCATCGTCGGCAATTTGCTTTCCCCGGATTATGTGCCGTGTGAATTTGCATGCCTACTGACTGCACGGGCACCAGCCCGTCTTTGAGTGTGTGGCTCACGTGCACGTGACCTATGGGCCGCGCCCTGCCGCACATCTTGCGGAATCGATACGTTTTCATGCATTTTTGAGCTGAAATTGGAAACGGCCACTCCTCTTGCAATGGCTGTCGCCAATGGTGGACAGGAGCCCAATGTTGGCGTTGGGTGAGTTGGATTCCAAGGAGGTAAAATGTCAGCGCGAGGGCGTTTTGCGACACATTGCACCGTGTTCAACCCCGAACGGGAGACACACATCTTGATGCTTATCTTTTCGTGGATTTAATTGCAAAATCATGCGCGTTTCTTCAGGCTGCGTTGGACGGCAGTCAAAGTGATTCGGATTGGGAATATTGCTGAGGTTTGGTTCTGTGGTGGCGGGTGGATAACCAACCGAACCGGTGGCACTCTTTGGCACTAGAAACACTGAGGGAGCAAGTTTTTGGCGCCATCGCTCAGGTCGACGACAATGAACTCCAACAGTACCAGGCCGTGGAAGTAGGTGACGGACCATTTCCTGTGGGGCTGCAACCTTGCGGAATGTAGTGTTTTTCAAGGACAGCTTCTGTAAAGGAAGCGGGTGAAGTTGTAGGCCATATTTTGCAGAGCCGTGTGTGTGTCAACAGACGCCTACTTTCCCCTCTCGGTCGCCTACACTGAAGCAGATTACTCCCGAATTGCCAAAAAAAAGCGTTCTCTATCAATTGGTTTACCTGCTTCTGTCGCAGGTATCATGGCAGATATCGTGCTGGGGTGCATTCTGCACAAAATTTTCTCCAAGCAGCGAACAAACACCTGAGTTGTATTCCAGGACGAGTAGGTTTTTTTGCTCTAAAACAGAAGGTCGTCTTGAGTAGAATGGTGTTGAGAATTTGCCTCCCTTCGAGTGGTTGTCGGTTTTCTCATCTCTTCTGTCTATGACACATTTCACAGGCCCGAATACTCTCAGATGCGAGTTCGCAAAATCCGACCTGGGTGCCAAGCAAGACACTTTGGGCATCCCTCAATTTCACGCAGAACCCTTCTATCAGAGCAGCAGAACACCGATGTACCCTGGTATGTGACTGATATGGACCTCGCTATGGTAAGGAATTTTTGGACACAAACTATCAATGAGAACCGCCCGCACAGGGCCTGGTAGGGGGGAGGGGGGCGTTTTCAGCTCGAAGACCACTTGTACCTATCTGCCGGGCTAGGAGCTCGATTCCGGGGGCGGGGGTGAAGCGGCAGCGTTGCACCCTGCAGGTCAAGAAAAACATCTCCGGTCTCATGCACTTGCTCAAGTTTTGTGCAGAGAACCATCGGTACTGTGATGCCGCATGTGGGCCCGGGCCTGGGGTATGTTGCTCTTTTCTGTGGCTCTTGTGCTGATTGCGCTAATCAGGTGGGGTGCTCTGTTGAACCGGATGGAGGCCTGTTTTGGGGATGGGCAGCATGGCAGTCCGCTGCTTAGCCCGGCTGCAATTCGTTGTGGCAGGCAGGGACGTCTCATCCTCCCTCCTGCAGGCGCTCTGGGGTGCCACGCATTCCAGGGCAAAGGGGAAATACTGCGCCGTGCTGATGTCACTGCTATACTCCACACGTCTCCTCCTTAAGCGGTTGCTGCTTCGTATCCCCTGCAGGCTGTCCAATGCCAGCTGCCGGACTGATGGGCATGGGAAGGCGGGGCACCGCCACTTGGGACCTCTGGAAAGCATCGCTGCGTCCCTAGTTCAAGAGTCCCGTAGTGAGTGGCGTTCTGGTTGGTATTAGACAGTTTCTGAAAGTTACTGCTCCTCCGAACTGTATCCATGTCTGCCATGCTTCCCATCATGGCAACGTTGTCGGATCCAGCACTCCGCCAACAGTTTTACGGCACCCTGAGGTAGAAGATCCATAGATCAGCAGATGCACAACCCCAGGCCATTTCGCGCATTGAAGTTATGCTCAGGACGCCGTTGTCCTCCTCTTCCAGTGCTTGAGCCGCATTGGGTATTGTGATTTCATTCCGTTTTGTTCACCAGGACCAGCCGCCGCGTTTCAACACGGAAGCCGCACTACAACCGGCAGCACACTGTTTGTCACTGGCTTAGGTTGGCATTTGCTCTGCGTGTGCGGCATGCCATCGGGACGCATTTGTTTGCATGCTGGTCACCCCCGTACAGCGCGGCTCTAGGTCTCCCAGTGAAGGCTTCTCAGCTGCTCTATGTGTCACCCTACCTCGCCAACCTAAAAGGTCAACAGCACCGCCAATTCTAGGGTGCACAGCTGGCTTTGATTCGGTCCGTTGTTGACTGCATGTATTGTAATCTTCTCATTGGTGCTTTTGCCAATCCCAACCGTTGACCATTCGTCTCGTAGGTCCTGAGGTCAGCTCCAATGATATGCAAGCTGCATCTGGATCCCTTTCGGGTTTTAAGCGCCTCAAGGTGGACCACGAGGGAGCCGGCAACGCATGTTGCTTCGTGTTGTTTGACAGTCCCGTCAGCGCTGCAGCTGCGCTTGCCCAGTTGAATGGGATAGAGATGAATGGTAAGATTTTGAGGGCAGAGTATGCAAAATCGGATCTAGGGAAGAAGTATGGAGGCTATTAAAGTGGGAACAGGTGCTCCCTTGTGATCACTTTTTGTCCTCACCCCAGCAGGAGAAGGGAGGGATATTGAGCAGATGCACATAGGGGCCCCAGCAACCCCACTGCGAGGCATCCGCTCAGGGCATGCACACAATGGTTGTCGAATGCACACACAGGAGGCACGCAAATTAATTTGTCCCCAATCTCAAACGCCCTGCTCTAAAACACGTTTTTGTTTTGGAATCTGGGATCAAATACCCCCTGTTTGCAAGGTTAGTATGTGGTTCCTCCCTTTTAGGGGTTTATTAAGTATTTTTTGGTGTGTCCGAAATTCCAACAGGGTCCGAAATTGAAAAATCTGAAATTGGAAGTGTCTGAAATTGCGTTCTCCCCTGTAGGGGCCCCAGACTGGCGCTGCTTTTTGTTTCGTTCTGTGCGACAAAAGGGGATTAGGATGTTCCATTTTCGAACTGTGGTGGTGATACTCCCCCCACCCCCAAAACGGGGTGATACCCCCCTCATTGCCTCATTAACCATTTTAGTACTTGGGCGGGGGCTTCACCCCTCTTTTGGGGGGCAGGGTTTTTTATCAACCTTTGGGGGGGTTTTCATCGGTTTGGGGGGTTTTTTCACCCCAAGGGGGTTTTTTATCACCCGCTTGGGTGTTGCCCTGAGACGGCGGGGAATACACAGCCACAATCCACACAGTTTTGGATGTGGCCACGATCCACACCACGTTTGTGGGTCCGAACCTAAGACGGCAGGAGATACGTAGCCACAGCCCATGCCCCGTTTTGGGTGTGGCCCCGAAATGGCAAGGAGATATGCAGCTACAATGAATTTCTCAAAGAGTTTCTTCTTTACACCCTTTTTGTATTGTGACTCCACGGGGTCACTGGTCCCAATGGCTGATCGAACATGTCGGACTGTATCTAGATCCCGTGAGTCATCCTCTTCAATGTCACTACTAAAGGCGTATGTGTGCAAGAGTTGGGATATCAGCCATCGAACTTTAGTGGGTTGCAGTCTATTTCTCCTGACAGCTCCGGGCATCTTACTCACAACACTCTCCACATGACACATCCTCGCTACACTCAGCTCAGCCACCGCGGCCTCAGGGCATCGGAACCATTCCCTTCTTGCACTAATACCTCGCCGTCGTTGCAGTTGTCCTCCAGCATACTCTTTGGCCAAACGACTCTCAGACATTGAAATCCAGCGTCTATGTCTCCTCATCACAGAATAGCCGAAGATGGCACACAGTTTTTGGGTGTGGGCCCGAGATGGCAGGGCATATGTAGTCGCAATCCACACCCTTGGGTGTGGCCCCAAGAACCTAGGGCATGCACAGCCACAAAGCACACGGTTTTTGGATGTGGCCCCGAGACGGCAGGGGATACACAGCCACAATAGATGCCCCTTTTTGTGCCCCAAGACGGTAGGGATACATAGCTACAATGCATACAGTTTCTGGATGTGGCCCCGAAACGGCAGGGGATACACAACCACAATCCACACACTTTTTGAGTGTGTACCAGAGATGGCAGGGATATACAGCCTCAATCCACACCCTTTTTTGTGTGTGGCCGCCAGATGGTACAGGATAGCAGCCACAATCCATACCCCGTTCTTGGGTGTGGCCCCGAGACGGCAGGAGATATGTGGCCACAATGCGAACTGTTTTTGGGTGTGGCTTAAGACAACCAGGTGATGCACAGCCACAATCCACACAATACACACGGTTCTGTTGGTGTAGCCCCGAGAGGGCAGGCATGTGGTTTTTTGGGTGTGGCTCCGATACAGAAGGGGATACACAGCCACAATGCACACAATTCTTATGTGTGGCCGCATGGCTGTACGAATTACCAAGCCACAAAGCACATGGCTTTTGGGTCTGAGCCTGACACGGCACAGGGATCACAGCCACAATGCAAACCCCCTTTTGGGTGTTTTTGGCTCCAAGACGGCATGGGATCTGCACCCACAGTTCACACCCCTTTTGGGGTGTGCCCCCAAGACAGCAGGGGATGCGTAGCCAGAATGCATGCGGTTTTCAGATGTGGCTCCAAGACAGCAAAGGATGCGCAACCACAATCCGTACAGTTTTTGGGTGTAGCCCCGAGACAGCAAGGGATACGTAGTCACACTGCACACGGTTTTGGGGTGTGACCCCAAGACGGTCGCGGATTTGTTGCCACAATTCTCACCATTTTTGGGTGTGGCTCCGAGAGGGCAAGGAATGCACAGCCACAATCCACACGGCCATGGGTGTGGCCCCGGGACGGCAGTGGATGCTCAGCTGCAATGCACACCCCATTTTGGCTGTGGCCCTGAGGCGAAAGGGGATATGTAGCCACAGTTCACATAGTTTTTGGATGTGGCCCCAAGACAGTACGGGATGCATAGCCACAATGCACGCCCCTTTTGGCTGTGGGCACAACATGGCACGGGATGCACAACCACAATCCACGCGGTGTTTGCCTGGCCCTGCACGGCAGGGGATACATGGCCACAGTGCACACAGTTTTGGGGATGGCCCCTTGGATACGCAGCCACCGTTTGGGTGGGGCTTCGAGGTGGCACCGATTGTACAGCCATAATGCACATGGCTTTTGGATATGCCCACAGGTTGATAGGGGATAAACAGCCACAATCCACACACTTTTTGGGTGTGGCCCCAAGACGGCAGGGAATACGTGGCCACAGTTCACACATTTTTGGGTTGTGGCTCCGAGACGGCAGGGGATACACAACCACAATCCACGAGGTTTTGAGGTCCCAAGACGGCAGGGAATGCTCAGCCACAATCCACACCCGGTTTCTGGGTGCGGCCCTCACAACGGCAATGGATGCGCAGCCACAATCCATGCAGTCTTCTGGGTGTGGCCCCAAGATGGCAGCAGATACGGAGCTGCAGTCCACACAGTCTCGGGCTGTGTCCCATAAGTATCAAGGAACACGCAACCACAATCCACACAGTTTTTGGGTGTGGCGCCAAGACGGTTGGGGGACACAGCCACAATCCGCACCCCTTTTTGGGTGTGGCTCTGAGACATGAGGGGATATGCAGCCACTTGGACTTTAGATGTGGCCCCGAGATGGCAGGGGACACAACCACAACCCACATGGTTTTTGGGTGTGTCCCCAAGACCGCATGGGATATGTAGCCACAGTCCACACTTTTGGCTGTGGCCTGGAGACAGCAACGGATACACAGCCACAATCACATCCTTTTTGAGGTGTGGCCTTGGGACGGCAGGGGATGCAGCCACAATCCACACTTTTAGCATTTTTCAGTCCTCTGGTCTGCTTGTGTTTGTCAGCCATCTCCTGTTTAGTGATTGGCTTTGAACCATTAGATCACCAAAAAAGCCTTGCTCTGATTTGCCAAACAAGTGGTGTCCCGAAGGTGTGGTATCCTACCATGTTGGTGTCATCAATGTACACTCCCAGTTGTCCATGCTGGATAGCTGTACAAGTTGTCTCTGCTGTGGTGCCAGGTACACCACATGCAGGCAAATGTTTGTATCAATTGTGGCCATGTAGAGTCTCAGAGGCAGCAGTATTCAGCTTCTTTGCTGCACGTTCTTGCACAGGGTCAGATTGGTTGATCTTATGGGTGTCAATGCCACCATTGGGCACCAATTCACATGTTGCAGTGCCACTGCAGAAGGCTGTCCAAATGCTGGATCTCAGTCATGTTGGGTTTTGCTATTTTCCCCTCTTGTCTTAAGGGAATGCTGGTTTTGATTTTCTTGTGCAGGCGCTTGTGCCTTCTGTGGGAAAGGTGGGGAAAGGGGAGTTCAAAGCATGGGGAGGGGGGGAATCCCTCAAAGGGGGGGTTGCTATCACCGCTTTTGGGGTTGTTTCGTCCCCGAAAATTATCAGCCCCAAAATTTTGGAAAGGGCGGGTTTGGGATTGTTTTGTTCCCTAAAATTATCAGCCCCAAAATTTGGAAAGGGGGGGGAGGTTATCCTCCTTTTTATTTTTTGGGGGGGGGTTTCCCCACTACCATAGCCGCGACGGCGTGCTTTTTCTCCCCGCCTATTGTCTGCGCATGTGCATATTTTGCTATGCACTTGTTTTCAGGGTGGATTTACCTGAAGATTTCGCACATGAACAGTGTTAGCAGGCGATAAAAGGCATACAATTGTTTGATGGGGTGTGGTGTAATGGTTGTGAACAGAATAAGTTTGCGAAGGTGTTTTGGTATTTGAACATCTCTTTTACCCGCAGCCAGGTTTTACAGACCGGGCCATTCAGCTGCTGCTTTGATTTTACCCTTCCCCCTTGGTTTGCGTATTTGTATTTGGGATATGGACGTTGTTGGGTTCAGTTCTTGGTGTCCTTTACGTATGGTGGTGTCCTGCCCACATGAAGCATTATATCGTGAATGCAGGAGTATCTGCACACGTTTTTTTCAGCATCTTCAAACCTTGCTGGACGGAGTCAAGCTAATTCAAACTGACTCAGATCTGCTCATACCAATTCGAACGGCTCCAACCTGGTTCGAATTGAGTTCACCTGGACCAAGTGTAATTCGGATTCAATCAAATTAACACCACACCAACCACAACAAACCGATTCACACTCGACGGAATGGCTCAAACTGACTGAAAGTGACCTAGACTGATTCAATTCGTTCATATGTATGCATCCACAGGTAGGTACAATATTTGATTCATGCGTTCATGTTTACAAGCACCCAAGAAATAGAAATGGTTGTCGCAATGGCAGATATTCAAGCGGAAGTTGAGCAATTTTCTTCACCGGCAGCCATTTTGCTATGAAGTGCATAATTTTTGGTATTTGTGCAGCGGAATGGGACTCAGCATAGCATCAGATGCACAGCAATCCATTACTGCTTGCCATGCCTGGTTTTCAATTGGTGGATGTGTTTCTCTTGAAACTCACACCTCTTCTCATGCCTCCAGCTGTTTGGCATACCAGTAATATGGCGTGCATGCCTGATTCATAGTCTCCACAGTATTTGCTTGGAAGGATTGCAATCCAAGCTATGGTAGTAGATATTTGGGCGCATGGATATATCCGTTGATTCAATGCATTCATCACAAGTGCACGTCCTTTTTTTTTACTCAACTCATGATTTTTCTCTCAAGGTATTCAGTTCCCAGTTTTTTTTTGTATTTAGTCCATTTAGGTGTTGTTTTGCAAATTTTGTTTCATAAAGTGCAGTATTGGATGTTCCAGGTGTGCAGGTCACAGCAATGAGCAGACAGTTTGACATTACCTCAATATGCCCATCCAGTGTGCTTTGTATATTTTTTTCCTTTGGTGCACTGCACTGCTTCTTTTCTGGTGCTTCTCAGTCAAAGTTGTTGGATCATCAGTAAACCAAGTATGTTGCATTCGACTCCAACTCTAACCTGTGGCAAAAAGTGCACAATGCAAATATGGAGCGCCATGAATTTGTGCAGCATTAAGCATTATTTCCAACACATTGCTACGGCAGGCTGCAAAGAGCATAATTCAAAGAACTCACCTCGAAGAGAGGTTGTTAGATCAAGCGCAGGCGCGAGCGTCGTATACCCCCCCCCTTTTTGGGGGTCGTTTGCGTAGCATACCCCAATGTATGGTTACTAACGTCTAACCCCTTGTAAAATCATCATTTTAGGACCAAAAATGATCCCTAATGATTTTTTGGATTTTGACCCCCGTACCCCCCCCCCCCCCCCGCACCTGGGTACCCCTTTTTGGGGGGTGGGGGGTGGGGTGGGGGCGTCAAAACTTCTTTGTGTATTGTGGCCGCTGTGTGTGTATTTGGACCTGGGTCCTGAAGAACTTTTTTCTTGTATATGGACGCCCTAACCCATGGCGGGGGTCCCGGGTCCCAACTCCAGGTACCCCCAGTTGCCCCCCCCCCCCCCCCCCATATGGCCCCTTGGCAGTGAGGACTTAGCCGTTTTCACACTGGGTAGGCTGTTTAGTGGCACGTGAAAGTTTTTTGAAATTCAATTTTTCATGAAACCCTTCCGTTGCCCCTAGGATGGGTTTGGGTGATCATTTGGTGACAATACGGGTACTTGAGCACCCATGGGGACCCACGTAGTGGCCGCTAGGCCTATGTAGCCCGTGCCATGGGCCCTCCAAAAGCCCCAAAATTGCTGCTGCGTAGGCTGTTTAGTGACACCTGAAAGTTTTTCACATTTCGAGTTTTTCCGAAACCATTCTGTTGCCCCGAGGATGGGTTTGGGTGATCATTTGGTGACAATACGGGTACTTGAGCACCCATGGGGACCCACGTAGTGGCCGCTAGGCCTATGTAGCCTGTGCCATGGGCCCTCCAAAAGCCCCAAAATTGCTGTTGCGTAGGCTAGCAGTTTCCCACCCTCTACAGGTCAAAAATGGAAATCACCTCGCAGAGGTTGTTAGATCAAAGCCAGGGGTATATGGGGGAAAACGCCATATACCCCCCCATTTTGGGCCTTTTGGGGCCTATTCGCGTACCCTACCCCAAGGGGTTGAATTGTTAGTTTAACTCTTTGTAAAATCATTATTTTGTCCAATAAAAGCATCCCCTGATGAGTTTTTGGTCCGCACCCCTGTAGAACCCAACCCCCCATTTGAAACCCACTTTTTTGAGGTTTTTCTGGAGGGGGGGGGGGTCAAAAGTGTCGAAAAAATGACCCACCTTTTTTTTGGGTCAAAAATCATGAATCTTTTGGTTTTTTTCGATTTTGAGCCGAAAAAGTGTTTCCGGGTCAGGGTTTTGCTTAACCACGGGGGGGGGGGAATTCAGGGACCCACCCACCCAGATTTTTGGCATACCCACAGACCGACAAATGTCCCACCCCCCCCCCCCCCGGGGGGGGGGGGGGGGGTCTGACACCCACCCACCCACGTACCCAACTGAGACATGCAATACATAAGACCAAGTTTTTCACAGAGGTGAACAACTGTGGGGTTTTAGCGTTGCCCCCTTCGCATTTGATACAAATGACAATGCATCCTAGCCCCTTTATGGGCGTGGGGCATGGACACGTGATATGCAATGCCATGTAAACACACCATAAATCAACATGTTACATGGAACCTGCAAAAGAAGAAAGAAAGAAGTGGCACTGGCTCGATAGACCCAAGGGCCCCCATAAACTCCCACCCCATCCCGGGGGGGGGGGGGATGGACACCCACCCACCCTGAAATTCTGCCAGACCCACCCACCCCCCCCCCCCCCGTGG
The DNA here is from genome assembly GCA_964036045.1 of Eutreptiella sp. 'Long Island Sound 2002'. Classification (NCBI taxonomy): domain Eukaryota; phylum Euglenozoa; class Euglenophyceae; order Eutreptiales; family Eutreptiaceae; genus Eutreptiella; species Eutreptiella sp. 'Long Island Sound 2002'. Next base: position 34,136,091 of record OZ038388.1, read on the forward strand.
GGTAGGACGGACACTAAGCAAAAGCTTTTTCCGGGTCCCAACTCCATTTTTGAGCTACCCAGGGTGAAAAATTGCATAAGCAAGTTGTGTACCCATCCCTTGGGAATGCCCCCCCCCCCCCTGCCCCCGGACCCAATACCCAAATGATGTGAAAACTACATAACTACGGCCCAAAACATGCTTTACATAGGTTGGGTGGTCATTTAGTGCAGTTACAATATCAAAAAAATAAGTTTCTGAAACTTCGATTTTTGAGCTGCCAAGAGTGAAAAACCGCACAAGCAAGTTGTGTACCAGTCTCTTGGAAACCCCCCCCCCTCCCGGACCAGATACCTAAATGATGTGAAAAAACACATCAATAGGGCCTAAAAAATGCTTTACATATGTTTGATGGTCATTTTGTGTGGTCATGCTGTTACACACGCTATCAAAAAAACAAGTTTCGGAAACTTCGATCTTTTGATCTGCCCAAGGTAAAAAGCTGCGTAAGCAGGTTGTGTACTAATCCCTTGGGAGACCCCCCTCAAAAAAAATGTGAAAAACACGTAAATACGGCCTAAAACATGCTTTATATACCTTGGATGGTCATTGTGAGTGGTCATGATGTCAATAAAATAGGTTTTGGAAACTTCGATTTTTGATTTTCCAGGGTGAAAAACTGCCGAAGCAGGTTGAGTACAATTCCTTGGGAACACCCCACCCCCCGGACCCAATACCCAAATAATGTGAAAAACACATCACCACGGCCTAAAACATGCTTTACATAGTTTGATGATCATTTTGTGTAATCACGATATCAAAAAGATACATTTTGAAAAAAATTCGATTTTTGAGCTGCCCAACGTGAAAAATTGCATGCAAGCAGGTTGTGTACTGTTACCATTCATGTAAACCACTGGAGGTTGAATCAGTCATTTGGCGTCTTTGGCACGAGTTTTGACCGGCCCTCGGCAGGGCTATAGACTGCAAAAAACGTCCTTTCCCATTCTAGTAGGGATATACCGTCACAATGTCCATGCTTGCACCCCTTAGAGCGGGCACCACAGGGTCACCAAGGTCGCAAAAACCACGGACATAGCAAAAATGGCTTATCCTTTTGATATCGTCATCACTTCAAGTGACCATCCAAGCTATGTAAAGCATGTTTCAGGCCGTATTTATGTAGTTTCCATCCTATTTTGGGTGAGTGTTGCTCGGAGTAGATTCTCTGCGAGGTGGATTTGCCAAAGGCAATAGAATTTTTGCAAGATGTTTTGTGGATATTGTGACCATTTCCAATCATGAAATCTGCCATGTAAAGTATGTATTAGACCCTCTTTGTGTGTTTTTCACACTAGTTGGGTGTTGGAGGGGGGGGGGGGGGGGGCTATTAAGGGGTTCATGGCACAACCTGCTTATGTAGTTTTCTAGCCTCAGCAGCTCAAAAATGGAAATTTCCGAAACTGAAAAATTTTATCCCAACCGGCCTATCATTTTGCAAAACCCACTGATGTTGAAAGGAAAAAGGGAGTGGTGTATCAGTGAAATATTTCTTCGTCATATATGACTAGTCCGATTAATTGGTTTGTCTTAGTTTTCAAAATAATTAGTTTTGCCGATTGTTTGCCAAATGAGATCCGATTAATCCAATTATTCCGGTTATCCGATTAACTTAGTTGGTAAAACCAATTCCGAACCTTAGTTAATGCCAAAGTGCTGCAGATTGGCGGCTAAAGCATTAGGTTTTCAAATCATTGACTTTTGCGTGCTAAAGACTTTTAATATTGCCCGTAAACTTGAGTTGACACATGGCTCTATATTTCAAACCGAAGAAGCGGCAACACGTGGCCACACAAAATACCAAACATCGCAAAATTTGAACATGTATCTCACGACTTCGCTTAAGCGATCGTGCCCTAGCCTTGCCTATGGATGGTACCTGGGGCTCAAATTTGGGTCATGGTTGGGAGATGGTTGGTGTACCTCTAGTTTAAAACGGGCCCTCAATATTTGGTGCAGAGTTGTGCCCTTTTTCACAGACACTATGCAGTTTTCCTATGCTTTGCAAACACAAAGTTGTTGACTGCTAGAACATTTGTTGGATGGTTTGCCGATGCGCCACAAAGTAGCACGGTCAACTAAATTTATTCATGATGAGTGGTGCAAGATTGGAAGTATGTCCTCAATGCCGGGGAAAAAAGTTGTCCATGGGTAGAAATGGGGCAAATTTTGGTCCCCGTGGGGTGCATCAATCATATTGGGTAGCATGAAAAATTGATTACCAAAATAACCACTACGAAGATCCTAGATGCCTATACCCATTGCCGTTCCTAATGCATTTCTTGAGATTAGAATCTCCTTGTCCGCGCTACGTGTCAGATCCACTACCACATCGCTTTGTGGTGCAATCGTAGCACAGGGCAGCTGTGATCCTTGATTCCAAATATTTCTCGACTAAACTCTACTGAAAATGGTCTGAGCAAATGCGATGGCCTGCACTCAAAAAATTTTGATGAACGAAGAAAATGGCTCAATGCAATTTTCTTACAATGATAGTTCATTTTTGAAAACATTTTGAGCTGAATGCGTGCACAGCACAAAGATTCCTTTTGTTGGAACAACGTGCGCCCTCCCCCCCTTTTTTCCTTTTTACGGTATTTTCATTGAAATCGCATTACAATTATTTCAACATCCAAAGTAAAAATATCGCTCATGCATATGGCATGCTTGTAACATGTGGTGCTTACCGTGGTTAAAATATTGGTCAATCAAATTTTTTTAATTGGCAAAAGAGTTGGTGAGTTGAAATCACCGGATTTGGTATGATATGAACTAACCGTCATCTCTTTTCAGACCTTTTCAGCCCATATATCTTTGTTGCGCAGGGTTGTTGGTCCATTCAGGGCCATTTCGGGCACCCTACAATGCCCATTCTACAATATCTAGAGCACTAAGCGCCAAACCTTTACTTATACAAAGTGTACCACCGAATTCGCCAATGACCAACTTAGGGGAAATATCCGCACGGCGTACGCACTGCGTCCGGTGTTTGAAAAACTTTCCAAAGAATTGGTCTACCAAGGGAGGAGTCCTAGATGGTACCGCTGATTTCCTAGGTTTCCAAATGAGGTGCTGCAGTCCCTTTTTTTTGACGCTCTTTTTTGTTGATTTGGAAAAGTGTAACAGCGGCAACATGCAAAAGCCCTCGGGCAATCTCACATGCAAACAAATTGAAAGCGGACAAACCCAATGGGGGCATTTTCCCTCGGCGCGCACACAACGCCAATTGTTACACTGTTTGTCCTAGCAATCCCCCTGAAAACCGCTCCTGAAGCATGCATGCTCAATTCCAAAACTGTGCAATTGAAGTTTGTCGTGATCTTGATGCACTTGTGCATTCTTCAAGCGGCGGCAAAAGACTGCAATGGGGTGGTAAGCCGGCACTTGGGATGGCAAAAGAAATGGAGTCCTGTTTGCACTACCGATCTTGAAAATATTCCAAATGGATTAATGCTTTTGGTGAGAGCCCGAATGCTGGGAAGGCCCGCACACCCCATTGGAACGGGTGTAGAACACCTTGTCTCCAACATTGAAGCCCATTGTGAATGCAAAGGAGGGTCCAAAGACATGAAAAGACGAATATGGGGAGAGTTGTCGCAAAGTAGCGCACAGTTCAATGTTTTTGGAATGTTTACCCAACTTCTACCCCGGGGAACAACCCCCATAGAACCTCCTCACCTAGGGTCCCAATTTCTGCACCCGGCAGCCCTTGCTGGCATACCATGAATCTTCATTTTTTGTTCTGATGCTTGTCACAGGTACCAAGGTCCCAATTTCTGCACCCTGGTGGGAGGGGTATGGGTACCCCCCCCCCCCCCCCCCGTGTCCAACGAATAATTATGTAGACAAAAAATACGGTTCGAACAGGTAGTGTTCGTTCGTTGGACATAGTGTTCGTTGCGCGCGACAATGTGGTGAACCGGCGGTAACACATCCCTGTGCACGAGATACCTAGCCCATGCAAAGCACAATGCGCTGGAGACTTCCACTTAACACTTTTCCGAGTAGAAGCCCTTGTTGCGGTCCCGCTTCATGCGGAAAAGCTGAGCGTTCTCCCCGGGCTTGGGGCTTTTCTTGGCACGGGCAAAAATGGCAGCCCCATCCGAGTCGCTCACCTTGGGGGGGGGGTGTGAAGCGCGCACAGAGGAGTACGCGGGGGGAGGTTCCTCCCATTGGGTTTCCCGTTTGGTGTGGTTCACGTAGAACACACATCCATCGGGGGTTCGGCGTTGCTCCCAACCAGGTGGAAGCGAAGAGTGTGATGGTGGAGAGGTGGGGCGACCGCGAGACGTGGGCTGCGGGGTCTCCTCCGATGAGGGGCGGATGGGTTTTCATAGTAGCGCCCATTTCGGCTTTACTTCAGCCGGACAAACCGTCATCAGAAGGCCCAAGAATTGTGGCTGGTACAAGCTCGCCGCTGTGGTACCGCTTGTGCAGCACCTCACGGCCAGGTGCCAGTAGGGAGTCAGTCATAGTGGGCAACAGAGGTCCTGTAGTTGAGGGACACCACTTCCCCACACCTTGCTTTAGAGTTTTCTGCAACATACATTGCAACAGCCCCTCATTTCCCCGCACCTTTGGCCTGAAACCTCAATTCTGATGTCTCGTACCTAATTCTGTACCGAATTACTTAGGTACACAAAAAATACGGTTCGAACGGGTAGTGTTCGTTGGACACGGGGGGGGGGGGGGTATGATGGCCTGTGACCGACTGATGAATCCGGTCCAAATAAAAGAGGGACCCCAATTCCGTGCATTCGATGTCGATCTGGGTAATAAAAATACGCACGGTGCGCGCACGGATCGAGCAACACCCCCATGATGTCCCGCAGTAGACATCCCGAGTATCACCACAAACACGGCTCATGGTGCCCGTTTGCAAAGGAAATGATGCTACAATTGTGCACAATGCCAACTGCACCCTATGACAATGTTGTGTGGGTGCCCATGCCAATCGTACACCCCAAAAACTGGCTACTGGTGGTGGAAAATAGCTGACTTTTCGCACAGCGCGCGGTGCGCCCCCAATGTTTTCGGACTCCTGCCAGTCAAGCAGGTGTAAATGACTTGCACCCCTGTGTGAAGCCACAAAAGAGACATAGCTCTGTTGAGACAGGGGGTCAGAATTCTGCAGGCCTACACACAAAGAACATGACAAAAGACATTGCAGAAGCAAAAACAAGGCGCACATGCAGATTGGGAATCCCCCCCCCAATGGATGCAGTTGCCTCTAGATCGGCTGAAAGGGTCCACGGAACAACCCCAGTCCCCCCCACCCTTGCGCAAGCACCAGCCAGGTCAGGAAAGTGACGGTCAGACCGGGTCCTGGACCGCACCTGATACCCCCCCTTACACTTACTGAGTGATGCTTGGCAGAGGCAATTACAACAAACAAATCAGCTAATTTTAACAGGGGCTTATTTTGCACAGCGGCCTGAAATTTGTGTGGGAACTTTTTCACAAAATTGACATGCCACAGCAACCCCCCCCCCCCCACCTGTGCTGATTCCCAGAGTGAGATCTGAACACAATGAATGGCAATGCAATCAAATGCAAAGGCATACTCATCGTTACAAAAGCAACAAATGCACACAACTTTCACCCAGAGCCACAATGGCGAGATGCCAATCTATTGTGTCACTGGCAACCTGCAACTAGTGGCATATCAGCAGACAGATGCTACGAAAATGCTGTGCCTGCACTGCATGCTTTTGAATTGTCCAAACATTCACATATATATAAATACGCGTCGGTCAAATCGCTGAAAATCTTCCATATACACCCACACCAAATGAACAAACAATTTCTTTCCTGGCCCTCTTGCTCTGTGCCACCTTGGCACTCTGCCATCACTTCCACTCCTTAGTATCTAGACACATCCACAAACATACACACACACACACACACACATTCCGGCCCGACAATCTCTACACGCACACACCCAAACACGAGATGTACACCAAGAAAGCTTCGTAAAGCCTCATAAAGATACATGTTGATCAAAGCAGAACCTTTGCCTGCACTTCCTCTAGACACAAAAACACACACGCATGCACACAGGAGCGATGCAGCAGCATCAGTCATCAACAGTGTTGTCATCATGGCCATCCTCGTACTCATCGCCACTACTGAAACGCCAAGGGCAACACCCTCGCCCGTGCAGGGAGCACCCAAAAAAATGCATTACAGCCTCTGCACACCACATTTGCAACCACCCAAGTGGTAGTGGGCGAAGACATAATGCTTTGTCCCACAGGTGGTGATCAGTCTACCCCGATGGCCAAATGGTTGCACTGTGCATGCACTGCGTCCCCCTGATGGCCTGCCAATGCACATGTTTGCGCCAGCATAAAAACCCACACTGCATGAGGAGCAAACAGTACGCTCCCATGCTACACTGCGCTTTGAAACTTCTGCAGCAGGTATGCTTGGCAGTACTTCACAATAGGAGAATAATTGACAAATACATAATATACATCTTGAAAGCTTATAGGTCTCTGAGTAGAAGAATAATGGAGGTGGAGGGACTGCCTCAGCAGCTTCGGTGAAAAGAATACCCCTCTTGTGCTGCACAGTGATTCACCTGAATTTCTTTCATAGACTTGCCCAATTACAACATTTGGCACATCCATATGCCGGATGGTGCAGCTCTTTCCACCAAGCATACCAATTACTGTACAATTCAGAACTTCCAGCTCAGGGAGTTGCACAGATGTGAAACTGTTGAGACGTAGTATATGCAGGAAACTGTAGATGGCTTGGTTTTGTCTTACCCGAGCCCAGATGCAGTAGCCTCATCCTGATCCAACGATCATGGCACTCAGCAGACTGTCTGCCTTGTCGAGGTACGAGCCCAGATCTGAAGTTAGTCTGAACTGGACGACAGCACACGGACCTCTAGCCAGTATGTACTTCTAAGATTCACACCCCAAGCACTCACAAGCTTTTGTTATGTTAGACCAAACAGTTTGCCGAACTGATCCATCCCTGCGCAGTTGCTGTTGCAGTTTCTTTGTTTGTTTATGCATGGTCATGCAGGTTCAAAAATGTGTCTTGTGCATTGCATGTAGCAATGCACATTATTGGTCTGGTTTAGTGCTTATTGTGAGTGGTGCGGTTGCAAATTGTATGTAGCATGGCGCATACTACGAATTGCAGCACATGCAGAGCTCCTAGGCAAAGCCTGGGGCCTTCAACGACCTGGCACTCCGAAAAGATTGAGCACAAAGCACCTGCAGACTTTATATACCACAGCTTCTCTCTATCATGGACGCCACCTCTGAGGACGGCACAGTGATAGACAGTGTCAAATCATACCACAAGAATTCGATGTTGACTCTCATGCCGCTTTCACAAACTTGACGTCGTAGTCAAAGAACAACGGGTCGTCAATATTGGTCCCTGGGGCTTCACTGAGTAACTCTGGCAGTGGGTTGTCTAGCACTTTGCGGGTAATGTTCTGCGTCAGGTAGTCATCAGAATTCTTGTTGTAGTGGTAAAAGGTAATTGCAGGCTTGGGGACCTGATCCAGCAGCGGTGCCAGCTCCGACTTCAGCATGCCCTTCAGGTCGTCAATGATAGTCTCCTTTGTCACAATGACAGAGGTCTTGAGAACAGGAAACGGTAATGTACCACGGGACTGTACCCACATACGATTGATGGATGCTTCATTTGCCATGTGGATTTTCAAGATCTAGTGGACAAAGAGATTGTGGCGTCAGATCCCATAGCAATTCTCGAACTTCAAATTATGGCTGCAAGGAAGGTGCCCCTGACAAAAGGAGATTAAAGGCACCTGGGAACACTGGGAAACCAAAAGACACTGAAAAGGAAACAAGGCTCACTCTGACATGAGCGAAACCGTTATTAGCTCACTCTGCTCGCTAACATGGATTGAAGGCTACTCTTGATGTGCCACCCCCTAAAATGACCAGATACTCAACTTGAGATCTGAGTAACACCTGCACCAGACACACCCAAGACCATGGTGAATCATGTGTACCTGTAAATTAACTTATGGATACTGCCCCCACCAGACATGGACAAACATGGAAAAACACAGTCCCCATCCTGCCAACCCCCCATTTCTATACCCCAACCTGCAGGCAAATCCCCCAATGGGATGGTTGTCAAGTGACAATCGCCTGCACCCATGAACGTACATACAATGACCCTACATGAAAAATGGAATGCATGGAAAGTGACCCACTTTTATCATGAAGCCCCCAGACACGCACACCATTTGAGCAGTCCTAGAACGTATCGGGGGGGGTGTTTGCCCGGCGCACACCCGGCACGCTACTTTTGCATTTCTATCCCGACTTTAAACCTGGATTTACCGTCCCCGAGAAGAGCTCCCCAAGTCGACCAAGAGTGGGCCGCAAACCTTCCCTACAAAGCACGCAGCATAAGTTGAAATCGCTGACTTCAACATCAATGTGTGTTACTCATGTATCAAGTAATAAACAATCTTTTCCCCACAAGTGTGGGCATCAATACATTCATCACAATAATCTTTTTAACCTGAAACGATTGTTCCACCAAGTGTCCGCTGTGCATACACAGAGCAGTGCAAAAGTTCGCTGACAGGCCTGGTTAAGGGTCAATCCCTCGGGCACCCCTGACCCTTTACCCAGATAAGGTTGGCTGGCGGTTGGAACGAGTCCTGCGCCTAGCGTCACCGCTGTTGGTCCCATGTCGTGGGTGATGCCTGCAGCAGATCAGCCAGTTGGTCCGCTTAGGCAGAGGCGACTCCACCCGGTGGGCGGCGCGCTCAGATGCCCACAACTGGCTCATCACCGAAAAGAGCTCAACCCTTCGGTTATGCCGCTGGTAGTGCCGGTCTGTGGAGGTGTCCCCACACTCTAGCACGTCACAGAAGGGAGTGCCAGTGCCGTGAATGCCGCACAAGATCATCTAGCACGTCGCGGTATGAATCCAGCAGTGAGGCCCCGAGAACGGCACGGTGATGCAGAAACCAAGGCTGGGCCAGATACTGCATCGCCGAGGTTACCTGCTGTGCCCCTCGGAGTGCGGCAGCGGAACAGAGGCACTTGTCGAGATATTTCACCACCGATGACCTAGTGTGGTACGACTGCGGCCGGTCCCATGTGCGCACCGCTCTGCGGTGGGATGCCTCTTGAGAGGCACGGCCATCCCGCCGCGATGTTCTCTCCCGAGGACACAGTCCGTGGGGTTAGGCCGTACAGCTTGTGGACGCAGCTTCGTGTACCATGCCGGCACCGGTGTGGACGGTGTGGGCGGCACCTGTGGGTCGCGGGGGGGCATGGTGAGTTGGCCGCGCAGTTGGCGTACGCCATGTAGGGTGTGGTACTGGTGCTAGGCCACACTCTCCCTGAGGTCTACCCGCAGTGCTCGGGGGATGTGGTCCCATATGCGAAGGCAAGAAACATGGTGTAGGTCCGCCGCCGACGCCCTATTCCACCATTCAGTTACCATATCTTGCCATGGTCCCCAGGTGCTAAGCCACATGTTGCGAAATGCGACTTTCCAACGCATGCAGTGTATGAGGCGTTTGTGGACAGTGGTACCGTGATGGAGGGGACATAGGGGGCATTTGGGGGTGGTATGGTCCCACGGCGCGCCCGTCCCATCCCATCGTACCTAGCCCCGGAGCCATTTAACCCAGAGCATGTGTCGGTCCCCGCGCATCAGCAGCCACGATACCCAGTGCGCACCGTCGAAAGTGACAACACGCCTACGCTGGAGGATCCATTTCCGCGCCGGAGTGGGGGTGGGCCCGCCGCATATTGCAATATCTTCGGGGCGCCGGGGATCGTAATCCGGCACGGGTAGGCGCGTGGTCATCTTGGTGAGCAGGTTTACTTCCCCATTGTGCCGGATTTGTTCGCGTTCCTGCGCGTTGCGGGCCTCCGTCTCAAGGCAGTGGCTGGCGATCCACTCTGCGGCGACGCGTTTATGTTGCACTTGGTCGCACACTTTGTGGCGGATGTCGGCGTCCGAACCTTTTCAAGGCATTTTGGTATTCTCCATGGGTCAAAACACGTCATCACAGGCTCAAAACGGGCTAAAAACACTTGTTTGAGCATCCCAAGTGGTCTAGGAACAACTTTGGAAAAAAAAAAATTTTTTTACTCCGAGGACCCCGGTGGACCCACCATTGGCCCCCACTGTGCGCGGGCCGGGCTGCCCTCCGGCTCCACCAAGTGACCACTGGTACGGGGGCCTAGGCATCTCGTTGGGTGATTCTGAGGCTTGGAAACCACCAAAAGTGGGGGGTTGCGGGTGGGCCAACCGTTTCCCTTCATTTGTCCGTTTTGAATGGGTTTCGGGGCCGTTTTTGGTGAAAAAAGGCTGTTTTGGGGCACAAAATGCGCAGTTTTGAGGGGGCGCCTCCCGACTTGGCGACCCCGCCCCGGGGCGCTGCCGTTGAGTTTTTGGCTCAAAACTTGGATTCGGCAGGGGCACCACCTAAGGTATGCGATGGGTAGAGTAGAGTAGAGTCGGAAGCGGTGGAACGGAGTAATGGCCGAAGCGGAAAGGAGAAGTGTTGCTTGTTGCTTGCTTGCTTGTTGCTTGCTTGCTTGTTCACTAGATTTAAGGGGAGAGGGGTGTGGTAATACATGTAAGGACTAAACAATGATTGCCTCTCCATGTCAGCTAGGGAGTGAGATGGCGCACACCTCATCACCCTGAAACGCGCCATGGATCCATTGTGCAGCGTAGGAGGGTGATTCGACCATATTCTAGGCCGCCTACACAGGCTACCTTTGTGGCTCATGGATTTCACTGACTGGGCCAGGTTTTGGTATTGGCCAAAGTGGCACTCCTGTTCATGCATTTGGCAGCTATCCTGCTCAAGCATGCATTTGGCAGCTATCTTGCTCAAGCGCCCCACCTGTCTGCAAAGGTCACTGTGGGCCTACCCCCAAGTGAGGCAAGGGGGAGGTGAGATTTCCGCCGCACTGAAGCACTTTTTGGGAGGGGTAGGGTTTTAGCAATCTACAGTGTTCCACAACAATGAGAGGGGTCTAACCCCTCACTAACTCCTCACACAAATTCATGCCCAGTCCCGTGTGCTGCACCAGATTTAGCTGCCCCGAGACTAGGGTCTTTTGGCACGCATGAACACGTAGACCATGAAACACACCATTGGTGACACCCATGAAGAGAACAATAGCACCTTTTCCTGCATCCGGAATCATCCTGCTTGAGGGTGTGATGACCCAATGGGCTACATGTGGGGAATAGAACACAATCAAATGGTGTATCACCCATCCTTTATCTCGTGCCCTTTCGACCTACCCCAGGGATATTCCAAGTCACCTTGTTGCCTAAAACATCCCTCATGTGCCTCTAAGTATGCCTACAAGTCCCCACGACCCACCTAGACTACCTCAGAGCACCTAACCTTGGCATGATCCAATATTTGACCCAATGTTGCCTCCTAAATTAAGGCACCAAGCTGAAATATGCCAAGATAAATGACCACTGACAGGGCTTGTGCCTTTCTGAGGGAACTTCCGCCTTGCGCGCCCAACATCCAAATCAATGTTCCAGCCATCTATCCCGATGCTTTACCCATGGCATACCGGGCTTGGGGTGCCCTTTTCACAATTGCAAAAGCACGTGATTGGAAGGAGTGGTAGCCCATGGCATACCGGGCTTGGGGTGCCCTTTTCACAATTGCAAAAGCACGTGATTGGAAGGAGTGGTACTGGAGAGCAACGTGGGGAAATAGTTGTACCAACAAATGACCTCATTCAAGGTGTTCGTTGAGTGGTGCATTCATTGTGCTCGCAGTGTAGTGCGCACTGTTCCATCGGATCCCTATGCTTGCATGCCCACTGTACCCATAGAAGATAACGTGGCAACAGCAAGTGGCACAAACAATGTTGAATGCCGGGTGATAAAATGGCAATTCTCCCCACGCACTTGCACCATCAGGGATTCAACATGCCATTCCAAACATGCACATGTGCCCACTCTTTTTGGGTGGGAGACTGAACAGGCATCACACTTCTTATTTGCAAGTACATTACAATGGGGTATCATCCTTGCCAAAGGAACTAATTGTGGCCATTGCTTGCTACAAAGCAAAAGAGCAAGCATGACAACATGCATCAATGGCTTGGACAAAATCAAAAGTGGCTACATCACCCCTACCTCCTCAGGGGGCCAAGAGTGGGCGGAATTGCTACATAACCCCCGCGCTCTCGGGGGTCCCCAACAAAGAGGACAAAATCAGAAGTGGCTACATCATGCTTGCCTTCTCAGAAGCCCAAAAATGGGCGGAAAAGCTACGCAACCCCGACGTTCTATGCCCTTTTCACAATTGCAAAAGCACGTGATTGGAAGGAGTGGTAGGGAGAATCTTCACTTGCTCTCTTGGGCACTTAATAAAATGCTCCAATCCCATTGTGCTCGGCTCAGTCAGAAAATCCCACACAGAGACATGCTCCCAAACGGTTGGAGGTGGGACAGTAACCGTTGAAATGTTGCCCGGTGCGCTAACGTTCCCTTGAGTCATCCAGTCAAAAATAACCGCACACGCACTGCGCACCCAATGCGTTGTTGGTAAACAGTGTCCAATTGCCAATCGCTGTTGGTTTCCCAGGCTGTTGATTGCAAGCACTTGAGGCATGGGGGGCGTTTTCGCACAGCACGGGAGCGCCAATTATTACATTGTTTCAGCCGGGAACACCCCTGAAAACCACCCACCTACAGAAGCATGCATAATTCAAAACAGCATGGGGTGCAGAATTCAGGTCCCTGGGACCCGTGGCAAGCATCAGACCAAAAAAAAAAAATCCCTGGTGTACTAGCAAGGGCTGTAGGATGCAGAATTCAGGACCCTGGGACCCATGGCTACTGGTGGTGGAAAACAGCCGACTTTTCACACAGCGCGTGCACAGCGCACGGTGCGCCCCCATTGCATGCATCCAAGAAGGATGAAGATTGGTGGAAACCATATGCAGATGGGATCTGATCACAGACATTGAAAGACAAGAAAGTGTGCAGATCGGTAACCACAAAGTGCATGATGTCAGATTTCACAGCTTCGTACCAATGGCTAGTCCAGCTGAAGCTGGGGTCAGATGGGTCAGATGTCTTGGTGCTGGCAGACACACATCACCATTGAGACAGAGCCTTCAAGAGCAGCAGAGAGCACTTACACATCACGGGGCAATTCTGCATGGCACAGAGCAGCAGAAGCAGCAGTGCCAAGCACCCAGAACAGCAGCAGAGGATTGCGAGCCTGATGCATGGGACAAGGTAGTACATGACACCTGTGTCTTGATTGCTATCAGGCTCCAACACCAAAAACTTGCATGCTGCATGAAAATGGGCTGAGGAAGTGGATCGTCGCGTCACAAAATGAAAGGTCTCTTCCCATGGTGCACTTAGCGCATACCAGTAAGACCCAAACCCTAGCAGAAGGATAGATCCCTGAGCAGATGGGCTCCTTGCCAATGCCAAAGCCCCCTGTTACACAGCGGGATCCACCCTCATGCCATTGTGCTGCCGCGGTGCACCGCGGTGCTGCACAATACTGAAACATCCCGATAGAGAAACACTGAGGGAAAGCAGTGCTTGCTATGTACGGGTTCAACAGTGATGATGATTCCATCATCACGAAGCTAGAGCAGCAGGTTAGATAGATAGGTGTGTGTGTTTCTGTGCGTGCGTGTGTGTGTGTGACAAAATGCGGGGAGGCTTGGCACCTGAAGCTGCTCGTTCCGCGTGATTGACATGATCTGGTTGACATACATACCATGTACCCTGAAGCAAAGGTAGTCTTTTTAAACGTCCTTGATTCCTTGTTCTATTTGGAGGTTGCATCCATGCACAAAGAGCTGTCTGGCCTTGGTAAGCCAAGCAAGCAAACAGCGAGCTAGCAAGTACCTAGTTGGCAGAAAGGAGGCATCGCAAAAGAGATGCACTGACAAGACAGTCAATGTGTTGCAAAATCAGCATCACACCCACGACTGCAAAATTCTCTTGCTGTGCCAGTGTAGAGCAACTGTGCCGCAGCCCCCACTTAGCTCATACTGCAATACCTGAATCAGTGGTAGATGTAGGTTGTAGCGAATGGGGGATGGTTGGCAAGCAAAGGCAGTGTTCAGAGAAGCCAGAAATAAGCAGCACCAGTGTAAGCTGTGCCCTCAATAAGAGTCAGTTTCTGGTTCGGGTCTCTGGCCAAACCCATGGGGGCATGCCCGGGGAAAAGGAAGCCAGAGCACACATTTGCCGAGATATGGCTGACCTCAATCAGCCGCCACTGGGTCAAAAGCAAGCATCTGAACCCAACAAATGCCTTGGGTGCTGAGTCAGTGCAATGCGCAGGCTCCAAAATGACAATGGGGCAAGGGGTTCAAGCCTGCAATGCCAGGCACGAATGCATCCAGAAAAATCAGTGCCATTTGTGTGTGGATGAAAATTGCCAAATCACCAGGGAAAGATGGGTTTGAGCACATCAGACAGGGGAGAGGTCAGATGGGAAGCCCCCTTCTGCAGACAATACCACTGGACAGGGCTGATACGGCAGAAGGTCCTTGGAGTCTCCAGGGGCGCAACCATCATTCCACTGCATCAGTTCTGGTGTTCGATGGGAGTCTCTAGGGTGCATACAGAGGTTTGGCTGGTTGCAACAATTCCGTTGCCCCCCCCGACACAGCACAGTAAAAGTCGAACATCCATCTGACGGGCGGGAGCGCGCGCGGCAGTTCTGGTGTTCGATGGGAGTCTCTAGGGTGCATACAGAGGTTTGGGGTAAATGTGAAGGGTGTGCACCGGAGGTGCTTCCTCAAAATGCCTCGTTCGAACAGCTCTGCAATGGCAGGAAAGGGCAAATTGAGATGCAGGGCTGTCCTAAACAGCCAAAGGGAAAAGAGTCATCCATAATAATCTTGTCGCATTATTTTCAATAGCACTAACGGGGTTGTACGACCAGTCAAAGGGGAGACAAGGCACAAAGAAGGAGACACCCCGAACCTTGAACTGGATCTTGTTAGACCACTTGGGGGGGGAGCTTGCAGGCCCAGTACATGTTTGAAATATCGAGTTTCGTGGAAAACATGTTTAGTTTTAAGTGACGGCAAGCAGACCGAAGGGAATCAAGCTGCCCTAATTACAGGCAAAGTTGCTAAGAAAGAGTGCACCAAGGTCACACAAAATGCACTGTCAAACTGAATTGATACCGCCAATCCAACCAGCAGGTGCACACTGCGGCCCATGATATACAGCTCCAACGCAGAAATACATCGCGGATCTGCAGACTGAAGACAGCATGCTGTGCCCGTCATGGAAACACCTGCAAATAGATTGCCTAAATGGTCGCATGACTTCAAATGCAGGCTGCTATGAAGGGAAGAACATAATAGAGGTAGCACCCAAGAGGCCCCTTTGGCTTCCTTGTACTGGGCAGAAGATCATCGAAGGGGTGGAGGGGAGGAAAGGAGCTTAGTGCCCAAGCCAATCCCTGGGGTAGTCTGTTACGCACCCTTGATCCTAAATTTCGCAAGCAACTTTGGTGATGGTTGTCGAATATTCCAAACCAAACCAAAAAAGCCCCACAGGCAGATGACATAGTAAATAGGATCAATCTCATACCATTCAAACCCTGCTCGAGCAGTATTGGATTGAGCATGGTGGTTGTTGTGCCAATTTGCACCAAGCATAATAGGGGTCAGCCACCAGACGTTTCGGGCATCACACTTCGGAGCAGCAGGACTGCTATACTTCAGTTCCCCCACCATATGCGCAGCAGAATTCACCAGCTGCACGGCGTTCCAACTCCAAAAGGAAGGCAGGCAGTATGCCCAGGCGTAGGCAGGAAACCCATAAAGGTACCAGATGGCAAACCCAAATGCGTAGTAGATAGCAGGGGCAAGCTTATCAATGAGAAGAATTTCAGGAAAATCCTTCCAGTCGGCAATCAGGGTCCAATCCAGTTCAGGCATCCCAGCTCCAAGCAGATAGCCCCCTTGAGCCCAGTAGAACTGGTAAAGCTTGCTGGTCTGCTTTGACCCCTCGGAGGCGGAAGGGCTGTGGATGTCGTCTTCTTCCTCACAGCGCTTATGGTGGTGTCGGTGCGCTACAGCCCAGTGTAGTGGGCCCGCTTGGCCACCTAGAGCCCCAATGAATGCGATAAACAGACCCATAGGTCGGCTGGTGTCGTAGCCCCTGTGGGAGAAGAACCGATGGTAGCCCCCGAGAGTACCAACCATTTGAATAAACCAGACAGCAAAGCACCACTTCAGCAGCGCTGGGTGCCATCCTGCAATGAGCACCATGAGGGGACAAGCGATATTGACCCAGCAAAAGAAGAAGGCTGGTCCAAAACGCTCATTCCGTGCCAACTTTTTGCCGGTCTTGTACTCCTTCTCGAAACCAACATCGCTCCCAGCGATGGAATTGTCAACTGCTTGTGCCACAGGTTTAGGTTTGACGTGTGTGGCTGCAGCCGTTACTGTGGCTGTGGCCTTCACTGTGGTAGCGCTGTCTGAACACATTGGAGATTGCCTGGTGCCAGAGATACTCGAATGGACTTAGTTTAAAAAGTGCCCCAAAGCAGCACACATGCAAGAGCACCCTAAAAGAACAAACACAGTGACCAGGTCAGCAAAAAATTGCAGGGATTGTAGATCTACCAGACGCAACATAAGTCCTCTGCTGCAAGCAACTGCTTCATTGATTTGCCCTCTGATCTCTGCAGTGCTGCTTTCCCATGAAGCCATTTACTGGATCCAAATGTGCTGTGTTGTCAGCATGCATGTGGTACCAACCCTTTTTCAGATTTCAGCTTTTTTGCCTGTCCCAGTGCAATGTGAAATACCAAATTTAGGCTCCCGAGAGTCCTTCTGTTTGGGGCACGAGGGGAACTCACAGAAACTTGCACTGCAGGGCCCTGGAGTCCAGATTCAGAAAAGTAACACAACTGGCTCGTTGATGTGGATCATCACCCTCACTTGTTACACAGCCGCCTATTGGCCGCAACATCTGTGCTGCTGCAGTGCATTTCCTGAACTGCTGAGCTGGATGACAGCATGTACACCCCCTCCCAGGATGCTTTTTTTGGTGTTACGGCACTAGGCGTGTGCAGCAGCCCCTCAGAGGGTCTGCAGTCACGAGCGGGGAGACACAACGGGCCAGGTGGGATGGTTCAGATCCTTTTCATTCGTGGACAAAGTGAGAGCAAAAGGTGTCAATCTCGTGGAAGTGCCTGTCAGAGGGCATGAGGATGACACAGTGACTGAGTAACCAGACTTGTTCCAATACGGCCTTCATGGTTGCGTCATCGGGGGCAACGAACGCAATGTTATCCATGTAGATGAACACGACACCCTCTCCCAGAATGCTCCACCGCCATCATTTAATCTGCCCTCAGGAAAATCCCTCAAGTGAAAATAAAAGATGAGGGACATCGCCTGCTGGGGGGTTTCTGCATAGTGTGCACATAGTGGGTGGGACTTCGTCCTCATGAAGTATAGCTTTTTGGATTCCAAATTTGGAGTGAACTGCAAAGCCTGCCAACACTGCCTTAGGATGTTGGGCTCGAGCTGAAACCTAGCCTTGGATGTCAAATACACCTCTGTATCCTTTTGGAGTTGCTTCAGTAAATCATACTTCAAACTGGACGCTGCTTCTGCGTGCCATGAAAACACACAATTTTCGGCTGCAGGAGACCTTGGTATTCTGGAAAGAGACATCATGAGGTTCACTTCATCATCAACAAACGGGGGCAATGAATCATTCATTCATTCATTCACCATGCGAGGCACAATGAATGCTGTGAAAAGGCATGCTTTCAACGGTTTGGGCAAAGAAAACGAAATGTGAACTGGCAAAATGGAGCTTGTGAACTGGCAAAACAAGATGTGATATACAAACTGTCATATGGTTTGCTACCACCTCCATGCAAAGCTGCAACAGAAACGCAATTGTACATCCCAATCTGGGTGCACAGGTACAATGGCACTCGGTCCCTCTTTTGGCATACCGGGGACAAATCGCGAAAAGGAGTAAAACACTTGACTATGTGCCCACCCAGAGTAGGAGGATATCGGGCAATTGGTCTTCTTGGTGTGGTCAATGACTTGGGGTGTGGGAGCATCTGAATCACTACATCGCGTTCGCAAATTCTAACTGTATTAGGCGGGGAAGAAAAAATACTTCAACTCTTCGAGGTGATTTTTTTTTGCTTTGAGCATTACCCTTGTGCTTCAATCTCCACTACGACTTCCCCCTCACAGTCTGTGATCCTTCAAACACACAACCCATAGTCACAGCATTGGCCAAATCACGAGGTTTTCATGGCTCCCCACAAACCCTCAAGCTGGGACACGCAGCCACAATTCTCACACTGAAGTGTTCTATGTACATTTCGTGGTTTGGCATTTTTTTGGGTCACAGATCACATTGCTGCGTACTACAAATACATTCCATGATGCCGTGTCAAACAAAAGGTGTTCACCAGGGCACCCCAAAGAGAGCCAAGAGGGCAGCACAAATACGGCCCACCATCAACACACCTGGCTGAATGGGTGTCATGGTGGGGGGGGGGGGGGGAGGCATGGGGCAACTGGTGTAGCCTCTATGAAGGGCAATAAAACCGTGTGCAAAGTCCCCACGGGCAGCATGTCATGCCCACCGATGGGGTTCGATCCAACACCTAAGGCGTGGCAATCAGGCATGATGCCACTGTGCTATGTTGAATAAATCAGGTATCCGTCTGCCAAGCCACGATTGTTTAGTGGGTGTGTATCCCGGCAGAGACGGCTCGCGCAAAGCGCCTGAATGGGATCCGGATGAGGACAGGGTCCCCACTGCTGCTGGTCATGAGCTACGTCCGAGTTCGAACTTGGCCTCTGGTCAAGTGGCAACCAGGCATGTTTCTGCGGTGCTATGTTCGCTTATCTTCCTATTTTTATCTACAGGGGGGGGGGGGGGCTGTGCTGAAAGAGAAGCTGAGCTCCCATACTCACAGGGGCTGTCCAAATTCATTGCATGCAAAATTGAACTGTCCAATTGCATTGTGTGTACCATAGTGCTGCAGCAGTTTGAGGAATTGGCAGTTTCCGACTAGATTCTCAAAATGATGACGATGCTAGACGAGGGCGACACACCTCCCAAATATGTTTTGGTGACACTGACATCCATGCGGAATTTAGAGGGAGTGTCAAAAGATGCGACCGACCTACTGTCGCTAGCTACAAAAGGGTCTGTTGGGTATGGGGAGTCCACTGAACTAGATGAAAACCACGGGAGACGTGGGAAACAATGACAGGCGCATCCTCGATGCGAGGCGGTGTCCAGGTGCTGGTGACATTGCGTCCCTCTGAAGGGAGATCCCCTCCAAGACCCTTCCAGATTCGAGGACCTGCAATCCCATAGTAGCCAAACGACACAAAATGACTTTCAGTGGGTGTTAGTGTTGGTGTACAGGATACTTGGACATGAGCTGCCTCGGCATTGGGAGGCCGGGGTGTAAAACATGCCGCCAACGGGGCTACATCTAGGGCATGTGGGGGAGCGCCTCTGAGCGGGGAAACGGCATGCACACGCTCCTTGGGGGGGGGGGGGCTTATGTGGTGTGGGCTAGTCAACATGAGGGTTGGCTGGTGAGGCTAGTGGCCCCAAAGGGGGGGGAGGGGGGGGGCTGAGGGATTGTGGGGGTTCTAACGGGTACAACGAGGCTTCAAGACATTCTATTTCGGCCATTTGGTTGGCTCGTTCATTTCCAGGACTAGCAACATGAGACGTTGCCCAAATCCAAGATACCCGTGCTAGTCAATTGCTGCGAGCAATTCTACCCATAGTTGTGCATTGGGTACACAGCCCTGGTTACCCCTCTTCCACCAATGCACCGGTCCTTGCATACTATCACGCACGCATTTGGAGTCAATGGCAACCAACTTTGGGGAAGCCAAAGGGGGCATTGTTGATGAGACGAACGGCCGCTCATAGTTCACCCCTTTTGTTTGCTTGTGGTTCTAGATAGGGAAGGGAAGCACAAACTCATAAGCATGGGTGGGGACGTGACGTCCGAACCCCCCCCCCACTAGCTTGACACTAGGATGAGTGTCCGCTGAGCCATCAATGTAGCCCACTACCCAGCCATCACTTTCCATTGCACTCATGCGACGAAGAACGCCGGGCACTAGTGCAGCATGCTCTACATGTTTTTGTTTCCTTCGCTATGACGGTGGGACATCACATGTGTTTGCTCGAAATGGAAGGTAGCTAGGGGAAGGGTTGAGAGCCATTGTAAGATTGTGAAGTTTGCAGGCGGGTGCAAGGCGAACAATACTAACCGTGAGAATACTCCATTGGCTTGCAGAAGAGGAGAGAGGCAATGTCTGAGGCCCAATGGGAAAAGAATTCATCCAAAGTAGGCTTTTGGTGAAAGTGTGCTTTGTAGCGGATAGCCTAATGCCTTCCTTGCCGTCCTTAGCATAATTTGGCTTTGAAAGCCTTGAAAGTGAGCCTCGTGGTGATGGGGTTCACTTGCAAGCTGATTTCACTTTGTCAAGAGCCATCATAGTGTGAATCATTCTTGATGCTTAATGTCCCTCACCAGTCATAGCTGATGTTCCCTCCCCCACCAGCTCGGTCCCAATATTCAGTCTTGATTAGGGCTAGGGTCACCGAGCTGGTGGAACCAGTCTTGGTTTTATAACCCTTTTTAGGGTCTAGGGTGGACCTACCAGGTTTAGCAGCAGCAGCAAGCAGGCAGCAGCAAGCAGCAAGCAGCAGCAAGCAGCACGCGCGAAATGGGTAAAAATCAGAACTCCGTCGTGGTGCTTCGGATTCGGCTGAAATTTTGGTGGATGATACCTATGGGTGTGAGGGACAACGACACAAAGTATGAGCCAGAAACTCAACGGTGGCGGCCGGGAACGGGTGTCGCAAGTGGCGGACCCCAGTTTCAAAAACTGCATTTTAGGGCCGAAAACAGCCATTTTTGGGCCAAAACAGCCCTAGAATCCATTCAAAACGGCCAAACAAAGGGAAAGTGTGGGTACACTCCATGTGCGGCTTGACTTTCCTGTGTCAACGAGCTCTTTGCAGCCCTCTAACTCCACCATATGTCCCGGAAACGGCCCAAAAAGGCACCCAGAAGCCCCAAATTTTGTGCAGATTGGCTGGCAACAGCCACAAACCAAGAATAGGCCATATCTTTGGCTACATGGCTCAAAACGTGATTCCGAGGGCACCTAGTCCACCCGCAACCCCCCACGTTTTGTGGTTTCCGCCCCTCAAAATTGCCCAAATGGACGCCTAGACCCCCGTACCCAGGCCCGGTAGGCTGCAGCAAGCTGCAAGCTCAAGCCCAAACAGGTGGGTGCCCAAATGGGTCAACAGGGTCCAATAGGGGCAAAAAAATGACTTTTCTCAAAAATGATCCTAGACCATGTGTGATGCTAAAACAAGTGTTTTTGGACCGTTTTGAGCTCGTGGTGGCCCATTTTGGTCCTCCGAAATTCCCTAAATGCCTTGAAGATGCGCTGTTTTGGGACCAAAAATGGGTCAAAAATGGGTCAAAAACGCATTTTTCCGAAACTCATCGTAGACCATTTGGGGTGCACCACCGGGTGAAATGAGCCCATTTTGAGCCCATTTTGGGGCATTTTGGCCCCTCACAAGTCCACAAAAGCCTTGAAAGTGGGCCTTGTGGTGAAGGGGATCACTTGCAAGCTGATTCCACCCTTTCAACCACCTTCAATGTGTGCCACATTGGTGTCCCTCACCATTCATATCTAATGTTTCCTCCCCCACCAGCTCGGTCCCAATATTCAGTCTTGATTAGGGCTAGGGTTGCTGTTAGGGTCTGCAGCCCTCCTGTAGCCCTCCTTCGGGTCAAAATGTTTTCGTGTTGTTTTAACACAAATATGAATTCTCTACAAAATTTTGAGTATTTTGAGTGTAAACACATAGTATGAAAAAAAAAATTGGCGCCTTAGGCGCCGAACAGTTTTCTCTAGGGACACTTGTTGGTGGCCGACCCGGCACCACTATCTTTCAAAACCTGGGGGGGGGGGGGGGGGCTGGGGGGTGTCGCATACAAGGACCGGGCCCGGCCGCCGCCCCGGGGTTGCGCCCCCCTGCCCACACTGTGAGATTGGCGATGGTCCCATCCAGACGGACAAACGCCGCAGCTCCCATTCGTCCCCATGGGTGCCAAGTAATGGTAGGTCTACCGTGCCTTTGAAAACTGGCCTTAAGGGCCTCCCTGAGGGCATTTCTGCCACCTGGCATGACTGGGCTGTCGTCAGGGGATGTTTGCATGCGTAAACGTATGTTCTCCAAGCTTTAAGGAAAGGGGACAGGGGTAGGTGACCCACTCTCTGTTGACTTTCTCGTCGAAAAATTCCAGCCACCCCCCCCCTCCCCGATGCAGCGCCAAGTGACGCTCTCTGAGTCTCATCGCATACATAATGGCGCAGGTGGACAGGAAAAGTAGTCTTGCCCAGCTCCAGTGGTCCCTATGCGTCCCCAAGAACTCGAGGTCGCCGGTCTCTGCGAAAATGCGTGGGGACGTGTTTGGGGCTGAAATTTGCCCAATGCCCTCGACCTGCATCCAGTGAGGTTTGTAGGGGGGATGAGCTGGAGTTTCTCCAGGATTTGTATTGCCGATAGCAGCCCTCTGGCTGCCGAGTCTCCCCGTGGCCTCCTCGCCAGCTGGTGCAATCTGGCGTCGAGGGCCGCTGCCAGGCTCTTGCTGTCGTCACTTCCTTCGAGGAATCTGCTCAGGGCCGATGCGTAGGTCGTTCGTAACCCGACTTCGATGCGGCGCACAGCCAGTTGTACTATGCCTTCCTCCCACTCGTCCGCCGAAGCGCTGGCGAAGATGGCGGTGGCGGCCCGGACTTCTTGGACGGTGACGATGCGTAGCCCTGCAGTTTGGGAGACTCCTGCTTATCCCTCGGGGTTCTGCACCCCCTGCTAGATTCCCAGCTCACAATACACGGCCTGCAGGCACTGCTGTGAGATGTGGTCGTTCGCGATCCCGCCTCCCACTCCTTGAACTGCCTACGCCTGCATGGGGTTCGCCATTTGCTACTGCCCGGCGTTCATCATCTGCGGCCGCCATGGCTACTATCCCATGGCCATGTTCATTGCCTGCTGTTTCCCATGAATCCCTGGCCTTTTGGAGCTCCTTGTTGTCTTTGACCCATTTGAGCTTGTTGCTGCTGCCTCGCCCGACAGAACTGTTCCTAATGATTTCCACCACACCACTTGCAGGCGGATGGCGGGGGGCCTTGCATGTCAAAGGCCACCCCCTTCTATGACACCCAGAGTTGGCTATGCCCCACCATTTGCATGCGTCCACGCGGGCCTTTTATTGGGCACATTGTTGCCCGATGCCCTGGGCCGCCACATTTGAAACACTTCCCCGGCGCCGCGTTGGTTGGTACCAGTTGTCCTCCTCCCCCTGCTTGCGGCACTTGTCCTGTCGTCTGGGCGCCCATCTGGGGGTTCTGTGGTGCGGACTGTCGGCCTTGCCGTTTTGCTCTGCGCTCTTCGTTTACTGCTTGCCATATCGACATCACCAGGGGGTGGGATGCCCATTTGGGGTCCTGCTCACTGTAGCTCTTCACTCCTGCCAGCAGGCAGGCCATCCACACGTACGCCACCTGTTCCGTAGCCGGGCGAGGCTTTCGGGTGCCAGAGGTGGGATGAGGCTCATTTGGAGTACCTCATTTTCCATTTTTGCTACTTCAAGTCTTGCCACCAGGTCGTTGAAGGCCTAGTTGGGTCCCTGCATCCCCGGTACCTGGCCCTCTGCCTGAAGTTTTTGTTCTGGCCCTCTTCCTGCAGCGCAAGGGACGAACATACCACGGACAAAGTCCGGGCGAAGTCCTCGTCTTTCTCTGTACACCGCCAGTGCCGTGATCGCTTCGTCCTTCTCCATTGCCATGCCCGCCCGCAGCACGAGAGCCGGCACTGCTCCTTCTGGGACCTCGTCCTCCACCATAGCCTCCATCAGGCTGATGGTCCACTCTGCCGTCTGTTCCCTGAGTTTCTCATTGGTCATGATGGTCTGGAAAGGGCCCTGCACCCAACGCTTCCATGCCGCTATTGTGGGCTTGCTTTTGGTGTTTCCTGACCCATCGGCTTTGCACTTCACCCCTGCCCCTTGTGCTGCACCGTTGTCCTCATGCCTCCTGCCTCCTGGGCAGGGTCAACTTCCATTTCTAGCATAGCACGCCGTCAAAAAAAAATCAAAAACTCAGAGAGCTCTACCGACAAGAGGGGTCGCACACATCAAACTATTGTTTACTGCGTAAACAAGGGTTGCGGCTAACATGTAATCCCCATCATACCTCAATCAATGGCGTGTTTTTTGGTGTTGAGGGCTTGTTTGTGGTACCATGTAAACCCCCACCTCACCCGACCCACCCCCTACCTCTTTGACCCCACCGCATTCCGTGTTGAGGGTTGCACCCCTAAAACGGATGGATTGTGGTGAGATACCCCTTTATTTGGGGGGGTAGTTAAAAAAAAAGCAGCACAAGCAAGCATCTTTTTTTCACTCAAGAAATTGAATACAGCTGAGTTCAAAAACAAAAAAGCAATGCAACCATGGACTCCATTTTGCTACGTGAACCTAAATGGCAAAAAGTCCACCCAGATACACATGGTTACCCTACTTGAATGCCCACATCGTGCTGTCTGGGTTACATGTTGTCGCATTCTCTTTTTTGTGTCAGTCTGGTGGTGGCGTTGGGGGCATACCATCCCCCTGCACAAACAGCACCAATACCCCCCCCTCATGCAGACTGTGCCAAACCTCCCTCCCACTCTTGCACTATCGGGTTTTGGCAAGGGTGAGGTCGCTATTGGCAAACAAATGTCGTGCAACTCTCAGCCATTCTACCATGCAGCATGAGAGGCAGCTGCACTTGCCCCTCAGGTTGATGTCAGTGTGGCAAGGATTATGACAGTACTGCAACTGCCAGCGGTGCCGGTGATTAATTGAGCCATGTATTTTGCACCTGACATCCTGATCCTTTCACTTCAATACTGTGGCAGGACACCACACAACGTCAATCCTGGGTTGCCACTCAACCAGTTGAATGCATGGATAAGATTCATCAAGTGGAAGGGAGGTCAGGGTTGGTTAGGCATTGGGTACCAAATATCATATGATATTCAGCTGCTAAAATTCATCCCTCAGAGGTGCAAAACCAGTCTTTGACGCCTCTAGGCAGTTTTCTGCTGAGAAATAAGACAGTGTGAATCCAGTTTCCCAGTCCATATTTATCGATGCGCCTCTTTTGACCTGCGGAGTCTACATGCAACTGTTAAGATGTGTTAGGTGCAGACAGGCAGGGAACCACATAATACCATTTTTGAAAAGCTTTGTGCCTCTCACTGGGGGTAATCAAACGTTGCCTGCAACCTGCTACAGAACAAGAGCACAGGGATTGCCATTGATGTCAGAAAAAAAATCTGCTCAATCTGCTCTAGGGGGGCTCTGCTCTGATGTTCAATCTGCTTGGGGGGGGGGGGGGACCTGAGTCAATAAGGGGGGGTTCAAAAAAATTCGGCTTTTTTTTTGGCATTCTTGAGTTTCTTGTCAAATTATGAGCATTGTGAATTACACACAAGGGGTGTAAAAACCCCTTCCCCGTTCACCATGAGTGAAAACAGAATGCAGAATTTCAGCAGATGCAAAGATGAACCTGTGAAGCTAAGTGGCCCAACAAGCAGCGCAAGACATAGACCCACTGAAAAGACTGCTCCTCATTGGCATTGGCTAAAATATCACAAATGTCCAAGGTAAAATTCAATCACATTCAATGACCCAGAAATCCATCAAATCAGACATGTTGGATGGAGGATGGATTGAGTGTTGATAAATTGCAGCCTGCCCCCCCCCCCCCTGGATGGGCGATCTGCGAGGCACGCAGATATATGCCTTGTGCCCCAGGACCATGGTTGTAACGACCGGGTAGCGAAGCATGGCCTGAGGCGGGTTTCAACGTTCCGCAGGTTTGGCCCCTCCCACACAAGGTATCCTATGGGACCAGGTCAGTGAACTGTATTTAGAGTCCTAAGACTCCCAAGATTTGCCCACTCATCTTGACACGAGGCTGTGCTTGGTTGCGCAAGAGATTCTACATTGTTGTCCCCAGTTGTGTAGATTCCAAACCTGGTGTTTCCTTGCGTGGAGACTGCCTACAACTGCCTACAGCTTGGAAACAGCTTGTTGCTTGAGGACAACAGTCTTCAGGCGTCAGGGTTGAGGGTGAGGGTGAGGGGTGACGGGTGAGGGTGCCATGCCATGCCATGCCATCCCTTTTCAAGGGCATGAAACTCCGTGAGTGTCCTTGGTGAGGCTTTTTACCTGCACCGCGAGCATATTATGCTGTGCTATGGTGCAGCTTTTGGGGGGGCCATCAAGGCATGGTAAGTGTGCCCAGTGTCATTTCTGTGTAAACTGGTTTGGGTTTCGGAGGGTAATTGCCCACATTGTGTGTCCTTGAACAATGGAAAAATGTAGTTTGGTAGGTGAGACAGCTCTCCCTCTGGTCACCGATGTCGCTGCTGCCTCTGTAGAGTGTAGAGCAGTGTCAGCGTTGGCAGCCTTCACAAGAAGTCTTTACAAGACTGTGAAGTTTGGAGACTGAAATGGCAAATGTAACATGGGACCAGGGCATAGAGGGGGTTACAGGTTATTGGTGTGCATTATTGCCAGGCATTTTGCTTTTTTTTCGTTAAAGAGAAGCAAGGGTGGCTTGGCACTGTAGTCTGTGGATAGGGCCACCTGACGTTAATTAACTACCCAGGATGAATTGCTTGCAGGTGGAAGCAAGTGCTGCAAACAGGGTGATTTGTGGCAACAAAAAAAAAGTACTTGCAGCTCCATGCAACCTTAATAAAAGGAAAAATCAGGAGCATTTCAATAGATATTGATTGCATGCAATTTTGGCCTGTTGAAGCTTGTTGTGCAACCTTAATGTGCGGGGCATGTACCACAACAGGCTTCGGACTGTTGCCCATGGCGGTTGGGTGTCAACCCAACTGCTGCCTGCTGGTACACCACCATCTCCAGCCCCCTAAAAGCCAACTGGAGCGTCCAATGAGCTGCACCAGGCAGGGATCTGGGAGGTAAACCAACGGGGCGATGGGCATAGCAACAACAGAGGCCCTGGGCCTGCGAGCAACAGCGTGAGCATGTCTACTGTCAGCCACCATGGTTGACCTGTATCCATCTGGCCACAACGTCTTGCACAACCTCCCACAGCGGCTCTAAATGGACTCTGAGAACAACAGCAGCAGGGCATTCATATTGCACACACATGGATCGATGCTCATGCATGTGGATACATGCCGTCTATTGTCTCCCTGTGGGTCCGGACTGTCACGCAGAGATACAACGGATAAGGATGGTGAAACAGGCAGATGATAAAGTTCCCCTTACTTATGAGCTATGGCATGCGAATAAGCGTAAGGGGGAGGGGGGCTATGTGCTGTTCAACATACCACGTAAAGCATTTCTAATGTATTGCCACTGGGCATGCTATGCATATACGCCCCACCCCCAAAAAATGGGGCTATCTTTTGCTCATGCCTACCCTTGATCTCACAGCCTCTCTTTGAGGTGATTATTCCACGCATCAGGCACCTTGTCACCACGGTACTCTTTGCCTTCTGGTGTGTCCTGGAGGTGAAATGAACTTTTTCATGTCACATTGCCAGTGTGCATACATACTTTTTTGCCTGCATCACATATGCAAACACAAATCCTTGCCCAAATGCAGCTGCATAATTACGGTAGTACTCACCTAAACAAACAAAATCAGTGCATTGGCTGGATTACAGCCCAGGTCTGCATGTGCCCGTTGCATCATTCACCGAATGCTGGTTGCCCACAAAGCAAATGCACCACGAAAACCAAGACGCAACAAACCACATGAAACTGGATGACCACTTCATTGAAATGAAATATACTGCTCTTTGCCAAAGGCAGCTTCATCGCAACCATTGTTCAGTCTTCTACCTCAGATTAGCTCTGTGCATAAAATGTACTAATTAGAACAATGGCTTTCCAATTAAAATGCTTCTAGAACCCGCGCAGGAAGAGACGGCTCATTTGTGCAGTACACCCTGACTGGATGGGTGTCTTCCCACGGCTTTCGTGGAGTAGGACAGGAATGGGCACATCAGGAAACAGGAATGTGCATGGGCAGAAATTGGGTGTTGCCCATCCCTGCAGCAACTTGTAAGTTGAGATGAATGTGTGATGTGATGACCATCCAGGGTATGACCATCAAATACAATTGCCAAAAAGGGAGGTGAGAATGCACGGCGTGGGTTAGGACGAGGCCAGACTGACATTGGCATCGCTTAGCAAGGCAAACGAGACCTGCGTTGAGGGCAATCAGGGACAAGCATAAATATCAGTCATGGCCCAACACACACATGCCTACACACACACAACACCAACACTGGCTAGCTACAACGATTCAGGATATGGCGAAGTGCTTTCGACGCCAAAGAGAAAAAGTACATGTTGTCTGGGACATGCAGAGAGACAGTACTGTGTTGTGCAATTGCTACTGCCAAATCTGGGCCAGACATCATACCAACAGTCAGCCGGTGTTCACGCCAATAGGCCATTTCTGCCCTGTGCACATAATATATCGTAAAGCTGCCTTCAGGAAGCATCTGTTCCCATGTAATGCCTGCACCATGCATTCCAATGAGAATGTTACTGGCAGACAATTGTTTGGCCTGAAGAGAACGAATACCAGGTTGTGTCCCAGAAAGGGGAAAAATGGTTCCTGGCAGATGATTCCTGCCAGCATCTCATACAGAAGGGGATATACGTCCCGGACATGCCGTGTCAGTATCTCAAAAGGGGGTGGGGGCATATCAGCGAGGTGTGATTTGAATATCCCAGGAGGTCGATTCCCTCTTGATTCTTCTGCAGAAATAAATCCCAGGTTTGATCCCCACCTCTCTTAGCACACCTTTTACTGATACTGCCAGGGGGTTATCTCCCAGAATATACTTTCCCCGCAGGCAATTGACAAGCACTGTTTTCAGCAAGTGAAAACTCAACTGAGCCCTTCTTTTTTTTGATGTCCATGCAGTGCCAGGCAAATACAAAACAGCCAATCTCTGAGCAATCACCACTTCATGTGGATGCGGATTATTGGTGGCAAAAAGGGGCTGGACTTGAAAAACACTGTGTGCCTTTGCTTGACATGAGGCAAAATACCAGATGGTGGCTGACTTTTGGTGGTTGAGAGTGCAGTATTGTCTGGGCTGGGCCACTATTGAATAGTTGACCGACACCATGACCAACCACACAGCACAAGCATTCTCCTTTTGCGAAACAAACCAATTACATGTATTGTCATCGTCATCAGTGTAAAGTAGCTCACTCTAGCACAATATCAGGCAAACTGGAATATCAATGACAAAATGCAGACAGGAGAAAATATCTCACCACTATGCAACTGCCCACCACTTGCCACAACCCAACAGTATGTTCAAGGAAAATATTCCTGATGCTTCCTGGTGCATGAAATGACGTCCAAACCTTGAGCAAGCGATGCATACTGTCACCAGCAGAACTGGGCAACCCCTTTTGAACAATGCACCCACCCTGCAGGAACAGGGACATCTCTCGCATTCGCACAGGTGTAAGATTTGGCTGCCCACATACACACACACAAAGCAAATTCTATTGCCTTTGGCACCTCGAAGAGAGGCGAGTGTTGTGGGGAAATCGAAAACTATAGGCCGATGAAGTTCCACCTATCACAGTGCAAACACACCCAAAAAAGCACCTTTGCAGGCCAAGAAGCACCCCTCGGAGGGCCCAGTTGGTGCTACATGAGTTTATACAGACTCCCATTCTCACCAAGTAATCACCCAACAACAGCCCAAGGGCCCCCGGGGGATGTTGGAGGTCACCAAGGAACTGGGATTTTTCAGCCAAGCCACGCCAGCCTGAAACCGGCAAAGTCCTGACCGGTGGGGGCAAATAGGCGTCATCGGCGCGGGGGTCAATGTACAAGAAACGTGGAATGGGGCCTGGGTTGAAACCGAAAGCACAGTGGCGGCTATAGCCCGGGGGGGGGCGACTACAAGCGGTCCTGGTGCGACCCCCCCCCCCCCCCGCTATCTGCCAAAACTTGCGGGGGGGGGGGGGGGATTGGCAGCTCGGCCGGGGGGGGGGGGGGCTGCGCGCGACCCACTACTACCATATGCATACCTCAAGGGGGTGTGTGTGTCTGGGGGCATGGGGGTATAGAGGTATGTATGCGATAATAGCGATTTCTCGTCTTTGCCCAGAAGAAAGTCTTAAGGGTCTTAAGGACCAAAGGCATAGTAACCCCTTCAACTAAGCATGGGACACAAAAATTGGCGCCGTTGGCGCCATGGCCCCCGCACCGCTATCTTTCAAAACTTTGGGGGGGGGGGGGGGGGCTGGGGGTTGTCGCATACAAGGACTGGGCGCGGCTGCCCCGCCCCCGGGGGCTAAAGGCCAACCAAGTTTTGCCCACATCGGTGCAAAAAGGCCCAAAACAGCACTTTAGGGGGCCAGTAAGCACCAAGAGGAGGGCCTAATTGGTATTACATGGCTGACCATGGGTTTACACCTACTCCCATTGTCACCAAATGATCACCCCACAACGGCCCAAGGGTCCCCGGGGGTTGTCGGGCGTCAACCCTAATTTGCTATTTTTCTGCCAACCCATGCTTGGAAATGGATAAGTCCTGACCGGTGGGCAAGATAGCACCTGGGACCCTCATCATTGGTAAGAGGGTCCATAGAGACAGAGAAGAAAAAAGTGGAATGGGACTAGGGTCCGAAGCGACGCACAGTGGTGGGTATAGGCCAACCAACTTTTGCCCATGATAGTGCAACGAACCCCAAAACAATGGCTTGGGGGCCAATAAGCCCCACTCAGAGGGCCTAGTTGGTGCTGCATGGCTCCCATTGGGTTTATATGTATTCCCAACAACGACCCAAATGTGACTGATGACCATCAAGGGTTGCTGGAAAAAAAAGCATTTTTCAACCATCACATATAGGCCGTTCAAAGTAGAAATGGTCGTTTAGCGTTTTTCACATGGGCCATATGACCGGCCCTAAGCAAGGCTAGGGACTGCGTGTATTGTCACAGCAACCCTGGTTGCACCCCTCAGAGTGGGTACCGCGGAGTCACTAAGGACACCAAGAATGCCGACATGGCAAAAATGGCTGAGAACTGCATAAACTGCAGAAGCGCTCGTCCCACTCCGCCCACACAAACCCTATGGATTCAGGACCTAAAAACACCTTTTCAACTTAAATTCGAAAAAACCCAAAAGATTCTTAATTTTTGACTGAAATAGAGGGAGGTCATGCCCCCACCCCCCCAATGGGTTTCAAGTGGGGGGGGGGGTGTCCAACCAATGGGGATGTGTTTATCGGACAAAATAATTATTTCACAAGGGGTTAAAGAACAATTCAACCCCTTGGGTAGGTTACATGAGAAGCCCACAAAGGCGGGGTATGTGGCGCTTTCCCAAAGATGCAGGCCTAAGAACAAGCAAACACAGCAAAACATGCTGCACTCTACTTTGACCACCTTCCAGCAGTTGATTGCTCATGCTGATGGTTTGGAATGACTCACCAAAGCTGGGCCCCTGACCACTAAACAATGACCACATTGGCAGTTTGATTGCCTGGGTTGATTGTTTGGACTGGCTCAAAAACAATTGAAACCTTGTACCCACAGAGCTGGACCCCCTGACCACCCACCAGTGACCAGCAAGCACCAACGGTTCCCAAGAAAAATTTGTTGTGCTGCGGCAGGCTGCGGCATGCTTCAAGCCGTAGGTGGGGGTACCCAAAATTTCCAAAAGCTACAAAAGTGGCAAAACCCCAAACCAAACACAAAGGAATGCATCTCCCAACACCCTGCAAAGATGAACACAACAGCATCATCTCATGGGTGGTCATGTTGCTGCTCCTCCTCCTCACATTTCCGCTTTTTGTCCATTTTATTGACATACATGATTGCCTAATGCTGCAACGTCTCATTACTCATATTGAGACATGTGTTAGGATGTGTCCCAACAAACTGAAGGCCCTCTCAACATGCCTCTCCAATTGCCCACTGCAAACAGTCTGTGATTGTCTCCTTGTTCCTCTTGGGTTGTGTTGTCCCCTCCTCAGTGGGTTCAACAGTAGACATCAGAAGACACAGTGAAGAGAACAATGATCTGTCAAAGCACAGCACAGCAAAAAAAAAAACAAAAAAAAGAGGTTGCACTATGTGCCCTGCCCTTGCCTGGGATGCTGCACATTGCCAATCCCAGGGATGCAACAGACACCCCTCAATTACAGATGCACTGTTTAACCATTACGGTACTGGCCATCTCTGACGAACAATTTTTCAGGGATGGGACTTATATTATGGTGCAATATTTTTTTCAAAAAAAAATCCCAACCCAATTTTCAGTGTGCTGGCATGCTTCAAAACCCCCACCAACAGGCCCCAAAAACAGGTGCTGCGGCATGTTTCAACCCTTGGTGCTTGCACTTAAGTAATAAAACCAAACAAAATCCAAATTTGCCCATTGCAAGATTCTTTTGCACCTTTGCGAATTTGACAAAGAATGGGTTGGGCTGCACAAATTGTTGATTGGGTGTAATGGGTTCACTGATAGGTGACCAGTGAACACAGGCAGAAACAAATGGGAAAAAATCTAGAGTCTGTAGAACTGACATTCGCTGACATGCACATAGCACACCTGCTCACTGAATGAAGGTATGGGTTGGCCCTCATGATGGTAGAAGCGCAAAACATCCAGCTCCAAATTTTCATGTCGCAACTTGCGGTGTAAGAAAGCAATTACTTCCTACATAGGGGTAACAAATATGACCAGAGTGCAACCCTTGGCCACAGGATTTTTGCACTTGGGCGCAAAGATTGACTGTGCAGAACCATGAAACAAGCTGCACCTTACTGGCTCTGGGCTATGTGCCTCTGCCATCACTCCAAATGATCAATGAATGATTGAAAACCTGCCCTGAAGGTGGAATCAGACGTGTGGCTTTTGCCAGGCACATGCTGAGCAACCTTGCACCTGGTTGCTTCACCCAGTTGCACACAGGTCCACAATTCCTGCAGTAGATCACTTGCCGACCAACATGGCGACATGCCTCATCCTAAAGCCTGAGTGTCTACTCCTTTCTGACAAGCATAGCAAATTACCCTGTGGCTCAAGCAACTTCTGACTCAAAACCCATGGTTACTCAGGAAAAAAGGGGGGGTGGGGGTCTGTGTGAGGCAGATCCAACATTGTATTGTGGGACCAAAAAGAAACCAATGCATGGTGAAACGTCCCCTGTCTTTGCAGATGAGCATAGTGATTGAACTGTGGTTCAGCCATTGCTTGATCTCCCCCCCCCCCTCTCTCTCTCTTAACCAAGGAAAGAAACAAATGAAAAGGTTCCATTCATCAACCTCTGGGCTGCATAAATCCGGTCTGCATATTGCAAGCTCCTCTTCCTAAATACTTCCAACAAAGGCTTCCAGATTTTCAATGTTGAGAGGAGGGTGTGTCCACGTGGTGTGGACACACTCCCAGGGTTTCATTTTGCATTCTTGTGGACAAATACTTCAAATGGCCATCAAATACTGCTTTAATCTTCTCATTGTAGGTGCAAGTGTTTCTAGCTTCGAAAGGAATTATCCCAGGCCTGCTGTGCCTGTGGTGCGCAACAGGAGCCCCTAACCTCACAACACACATGGGTGGTGCATTTTTGCAGAAAGGGTAGGGTTACAGGGGGTCACTTGCATTCAAGAACGGCTCAAACATGAGTCTTTCCAACAGTAACCACTTGGGATACGAAAAATGGCATTTTTACACTGTCACCAGCCACATCTGGTCTATTTGGTTTGTGCAAAAATTGCAAAATACTGTGAAAAAGGCATTGTGGCATTGAAATTGAGTAAAATGTTTTGGTGAATAAGGACTTTTTGCAAAGGATTTCAAGAAAGAGGGCTACACCTGCACGCCGCAGGGCAGGAATAATCCTCTCAAACTACAGAAACAGTGAAACTTGCAACAAGAAGGAAAAACCACCATTCCATGGCCATTTGGAGTACTTGCCTGTACAAAACCCACTGAGTGGGTGGGGGTTGGGGCGCGTTGGGGAGGGTGCAGATTGATCTGTTGACACCATCGCTCTCTACAATGGAGGAGAGACTACGGCCCTGGCTTGATGTGCAAGGCATGGGAGGGAATGGCACCCTTTTACGATGGTTGTGGAGGAGGGGCATTACTCCCTCAGTGAGAAGCAATAGAGCCCCAATGCTACTTCTGCTGCATACCCTAAGGAGAATTTGCTTGGCATCGACTGCCCCTCGCCGAACGGGGTGCCCATTCGCGCATGGCGAGTGTTTCGTTTCGTTTAATGTTTTGTATTATTTGTGTTTCGAGTCACACCTCAAAGCACTCTTACACGCCGCCATAGATTCGCTTTAGCTCAGTTCAGGGGAGTCTCGGGTGCCCAAATCGGCAACGAATCTTGAATATCTTCGGCATATCATTCAGTTGACCAAGGACCAAGACATGTCCCCAACCAAAAAGGGCCTATCCATATCGCTTAGGGAGCCCCTCCACACACACACACGTAAAAGGGGTGGGTGCTTGAAAAAAAAAAAAAGTGCTCAGGGGACCTATTGCACAATGTGGAGGGGTGGAGTATGCAAAAACAGTAATACGATGATGATGAATTGCCTGTCTTGTTTGCTTGCTGTTCCCAACACGCACCACAAGCGCTGCAAGGGAGGAGCCCTCAAACTTCTTTAGTTAGTTTAGTTAGATAGTTAAAAACCGTGTTTTTGAAGCACGGCAACCCAAATGTGACTGCATTGTACTGATAAAAGCACAGCAATATCTCTCGGTGACGTCCGAAATTGTGCCAACTCGGTGGGTTTTTGGGGGTTGGTGGCATTGTTCCCTCATCTGTGCCCATTGAGTGTTCCGGAGGTAGGGGTATGTGGTGTATATTTGGAGAGCCCTTGAAAAGGGCTATTCGTAACACCCAGGCTGCATGCTGTATTGACGGTATGTTTGATATTTCCCCCCTTTTTGGACCGGTGCCTGTGTTGCTTTCTGCCTGTTTTTGTCAACAGGCAGCTACCATGTCTGCATAAAAACATACATACATGCCACGTGCTGTTGCGTCCCCAGATGCACCACAAAAACCATTAGTTCGGAAAAGAGTGCACTCTGGTGCCGCAAAGAGGGTGTGTCACTCGTAACAGGTCCCCTAGCAAAGCAAAAAAAGCTCGCACAGCCGGTTCGCAGCAACCCGCATGCACCGACAAAGAGCACCAGATTTTGTGTCCTGTTGGCCATGCCTCTCAATACAGGCCTGTGCCTGTGAAGGCGCGCAGGCTGCATGATTGGAAATTGAAGAAATATGTTCACATTCACAAACATGGGGATGTCTGCCCCAACGGGGTCCGAGCCCTTGTGGAGAAGGGCAATGATGACGATGATTCGGACTCGGAATAATGAGTGGTCCAAACAGTGCAGGTTAGGGTTAGAATCTACCCCCCCCTTTTTATGTCCATGGTGTGTGTGTGTGGAGGGGGGGGGGGTATGTGCCACAGCTATCTCCCATGGCTCGTGGCCGTGGTGCCCCTGAACACTTTGTCAGCGCGACTGAGCAATTTTAAATGTCAGCACTCTTGCCCTGCTGCCCTGTTCTGCTGTGCTGATGGGTACCAAAAGCAGTGAATGATTTCCGTGTTGACTGGTGGCAAGCGGTCACGGATATTTGCAGCTTTTATGGTGCTAACAAAAAACCCACAACCAAATGATGATGTAAATCAGTTTTGGACCAGCCATGACCTGCTTCTCATGAAAGATCCTGAATGGGTCGCATGGATCACCAGCATCTCAAAAATCTGCAGTTGTTCGGAACAGAACCTGGTGTTCGAGCACAACTTTTGGCTAATGCCCCCTTTGGCAAATGCCCCCAACAGCCCCAAAGACCTTGCAAAGAGTCTGCAATGAGGCTTTAAAGCAGGTGGGCTGCCACACATGCACGGGCCAGCAAACATCCACGCACATCTGGTGGCCTGTGGCCCCACTGTGCATGAAGAGCTTTGCAAACAAGAACAGGTCCATTGCAACACCATAAAACCAAATGAATGAGATATCCTGCTCAAGCAATGGAAAGGAGACAAGCTGTTTTCTTTGCCGTTCCCCAATTTCGTGAATTGTGACTCAGGGCAGGGATCAGCGGGAATCTGGATTTTCAGCAGCATCTTGGCCTGCAGGTTCTGAAAAATTAGTTTTTGCATGTGAAGTGCATGCGTGCGTGCGTGTGTGTGTGTGTGTGTGTGTGTGTGTACCCTTTTGTGCGCCTGTCTCTCTTTTTAGCATTAGCTTTTCAGTTCCTCAGCAGCTTGTCTAAGCTGTGGCTGCAGAAGCCCTGAGGGAGCAGGCAGCACCTCTTGGTTGGATAGGAGACGATTTGTGGTATGCCTGTCTTTCTGAAGGTCACGAGCCATGTATGCAACACGAGGTCTGGCCGGCTTGGCTGGGAACAAGGGTAGCCCGATTTCTGTGCAAAGGGAATGCATTTCAGGAAAAGAAAATGCAACCAAAGGGGCGTTCAAGCACGCTCGTTCCACTGCATCAGCCCAAATATGTCGCCTCAATCACCCACAATGTGCTGACTGGCATGCGACCAGAACTCCACGGTATTTTTTTTGATGCTCAAAATCCGCAGCTGAAAAATGGATAGAATTTACACAGAAAATCACATTTGTCGAAAATAATATTGGGTTACATGCCACATGATGGCAATAACGAGCGCATTCACCAAATCATTCCAAATCATTTGCAAAGCACAAACAAAAGTGGAGTCAGACCTGCACGAAGGTTCATTACGTATGCCTGAGCGATCGCGTGTGAACAATTGATGGCCACGTTGGGACTCGGACTTCCCAAAATCCTGAGAAGACGTTAGAATTGATGAAAAGCTGCCCTAACAGCACTACGTGTGTGGAAACCATGTTTCACATCGAGAAAAAATCACGCAGCTGCAGCTGCATCCCCCATAAATCGAGGACCGCTGTGGGGTCCAGCAAACCTGGCCACCGGGTTATGTCGACAATACTATTGCTAGCAGTCAAGGCGGAGCGCCATGTTACTGCAGCGTGTCTGTGCGCACATGTTTCATGCCAGGAGATGATCCACCGTTGTCCATGTTTTCCTGGCATCTTGCAAAGTCCAACCTTGAATTGGTGGCAACCTTACGAAAAAAATGGCATTGCCATTGAACTGAAGAAGGGTCGTTACGTTGCATTGGAGCACATGCTGCAGGAACCAATTCTGAAACATTCCAGATTTCTGTCATAAGAGACCAGGCAACCTCAAAAGCCATGCGCACAGGGTATGGCGCACATATATCCTACCAAATGCTTTCAGGTCCAAGCTAACATTCACTACCTTCGCCCCAGCTTGGTCCGTCACTTGACAGGTTCGTTTTCCGAGGAGCACACTGACATGGGGAGGCATAAAGGCTGAGCATCTGTAAGTGTAAGTGTAAGTGGAAATGCAAGTGTAAAAGTAAGTGAGTAGTCCAGTTGGTACTTGTTACTTCCGGGTGCACGCACTGAGTTTTTGGTATTAAATTGTTTATGTTGCTTGTCCCAAGCCGTTGGGGAAAAACACTTTCAGTAGGTGAGAGTGGGACAGTTGTCCCTCTGCTCACATGTGCACCCATGCCGGCACCGGCATGCTTCACACCACCACTGATGTGGGGAACAGGGCCAGGGGGGTTCGGATCACTGAGCGTTACCCATCAGTGGTGCGCAGCATTATCAGGCATCTGGCCATTGTTTCCATGAAGCCCCACATCTGGGGCAACTCCCTGCAGCGGACTCATACCTGGTTGTGGGTACACTTGGGAGGGTTGATTCCAAAAAATGAAAGGGCTTGCTGGCACCCACACCCTGGCACCCACACCCAAGGTAACACCTCAGCCTGGCGGGTCAGTACATGGTTGTGGGTGCTGGGAACTGAGAGGGGGGTGAGACCTAATTGAAAAACAGAACGGAGAGGAGGGGGGGGGGGCTATTGGCAATCCACACTCCACTCACCCTGTCGAAAGAACCCAATCCCACAATCTAAGCAGGTGTTAACAATAGCAAAACAATGTACAAAAAGTGGATGGGACCTCCTGGGGGCATCACTTGTAACAGAGCACACACACACACACACACACACACATACACACACAATGAGAACCGCAAAAACAAGAACAGAGCAAGAAAAGCGGTGAAAGAAAACTCCTCAGGGACAGCAGAGCTGTCCTAGACGTCTTTCGGTCTGTCAGAAAACGCGGCAATGTGCTGCACTGTATCATCAGTTCACTCCCTCACCTGCCCTGACAATCGTGCAGCGTTCATGACAGACCATAATATTCACCTACGGAGGAGGTCGTGTTGTCCCGTCAAACTAAATGCAACCTGTGCTAGGTGCTTCCACCTAACCGCACACACACAGAGAGGGTAGGGCAAAGGGGAGGGCGGTCTGAAAAAGTGGCACTGCGTGCCTGGAGCAGGTGTATGTCGGAGCACCAGGTCGGGGTGTATCCTTCCGGTTGTAATTCAGCTGGGATCACCTGGTCGGTGTAGTTGCAGCCGTCCCACACTGCGTTTTGAAAAAGCCAGTGCAGCAGTTTGTCAACTGTGGTTGTCTGGGGGCAGGGCTGCTGGTGGCCTATCGCGTACACCGCGCGCATAGTGTTCTCCGCCCTCCATGGGGATGCCGAGTACACACGGCGCACTGTCTTGTGCATTGCGCGCATCACAGCCATGCGCTTGTAATCGCAGGCGCGTGCTACCTGGACCCAGGACAACGCAGACAGTATCTGCGCACTCCAACTCTCAAGCCAGGGCTGTGCACTCGTGAGGCTGCTCGTGAAAATGCAGCTGAGATATTCTGGTGCTGCCCGGCTGGGCGTCATCAGCGGTTTTCCGAACCGCAGATCCCAGTCTGGTTTCAGCGCTGAGGGGTGGGTTGTGCTCAGTCGTGCCCCCGCCCCAACGGTCATGCTGATACCCAGGGCCTGAGCTGTCTGGGTCAGGCAGTTACCCACACAGCAATCATCCCCCCCGTCGGTGCATGGGCATAGTACTTCAAGGTCCCAGACACTGGACAGGGTTTCCGTGACTGTCTGGATGATACTGGTATGGACCCCTGGCCTGTGGTTCGAGGCGAACAAAATATTGTCACGAAACTGACAGAGGCTGAACCATAGGGGGCCACGCTGCTTGTAAATGTATCCCTCGTCGGAAATATTGAGCTCCCCCCAATTGCGCAGTTTCTTCCCTGCCCTCTTTACTTGCCACAGCGTGTGGAGGTCGGCGCTCTGGGCATAGAAGGGGCCGCCCATCGGGATACTGCCCTCCCTTTTCCAGAGGGTGCCTACAGCCTGTAACATGTTATTTTCAGTGAGCTCAAATTTCAGGAGGCGTGACAGCAGGTCATGGGTGATACACCAAAACCGTGTGTTCGTGGCTTGCCCGGCGCGGTCCAATTTTGCACTCTCTTTACTGACGGACCATTGTAGGTTGACCTGGCGCCAGCGACGCTTTTTGTATATCCAGTTGGACGCTTCCTTGAATGATCTCAGGACGGCGCGCGGGTTTATGTTATCGAACTGTTTCTTACAGTCCATTTCAGTCGGGGACAGGGCACCATTCTGAGCAATGAAGCGGAACCACCCCGCCACCTGTTTTATGTCGGCACATCGAAAATTGTGCGTGATTTCCGTCTGTAGCAACCGTAGCATGCAGGTGAACGAGCGGGCAGCCAAACGGAGCTGCTGTCCGTTAAGAACGGGCGCCGGGGATGCAGAAATACCCCTGAAAACCCATTTTCCGGTGCGGAGGGATTTTGCTTTGGCAAGGACGTAGAGGATGCACAGCCTGCCTTTTGGGTTGCGCTGGAGGCTCATATCCTTCACCACTCTAGCTATCTAGGTGTTCCACTGGTCCACAGTGCAGCCTGCAAGGGTGAATTTCTCTTTACGCATGAACTCTTCCACTTGATCCCAGAGCCAGGCCGCGCAAAACCCCCACATTTCCCCTGCCCCCTTGTCCACGATGCGCACATGCTGTGATCGCGACAAAAACTTGGACAGGCGGCCCAGCTGGGCCAGTAAGTTACCAGATTCGGGGAACAGAGACATGGGGAGCAGGGTGTCAAGAGAGGGCACTGCAGTCTGTAGGTGCTCGCAGAAATCTGTGATTCTTGAAACGGCCTGTGCTCGTGCTCGTCTGCCTGGGACAGGCACAGGGTCGTTGGGACGTAAATTCTCGTGGCCCCCCACCGCGAAAATTGCAGGCAGTAGCGCTGCATGCCCGTCGATGTGCCGGACTTTGCCAAATTCAGGAGCCCTGGCAGAAAACTCGTGGCACCTGCAGGGGGGTCTTTCCATCTGGCGTGTTTGGCGCATGGCATGTGTTTGGAATAGTGATTTCACTGTATGGGGGTTGGAACGCACAATCCTGACACTGTGTTTCAGGGCCTGGCGTTCGTACGCTTTCAGTGGGGACGCGTGTAGGATCTTCCGTACAATGTTTGTGATGACGGTTTTTTGCAGTTTTGTGAGGTTGGGGACCACAATGGTTCCGCACAAGTGGAAGGGCAGGGCGAGTTGTTGGGCTGTGTCCCGTAGGAACACCTGTAGCGCTTTTACGCGTGGTGTGTCCCTTTCCCGTTTTGCCTGTCTTAGCTCCTGTAGCACGTGAAGCACTGTGCTTGTAATGTATGCACGTTTTGTATTGGATGTGTCATTTTCTGATATCCCTGGTGGTAGGTCATTGACCGCCCAGTGTTTCAGGTCCGACCACCAGTTTCTCTCAGCCAATCCTGCCTGGAAAAGAGACTCACAGTATTGCACGGGGATGGTGACCCAGTCGGACAAATGGGTTGTGAGGAGCAGCTTGTGGAAGGTGGCACAGTCCGCTGCTGCGCGTGCATCGGTGTGGTGCTTAAGTAATCGCTGGACAGGGCTCTGTCCTGTCCGTCCCACGTACACAGCACCAGTGCGGAGGTTTACACATACACACACACGCGCGCGCGCGCACAAAGAAGAGGGAGGGAGAGAGAGAGACCTGTATTTGCCTGGCTGCCAAAAAATTCGCCGAAAACAAGTTCCTGGTTGCAACTGATCAAACCAGAGCGCCTAAAGACGGACATCAGAAACGGAAACAAGAGACCTCTATGTTGGGCCTGCAGTCATTGCAGGGTTTCCATGAAGCATGGAATAGGGCCAGTGCAAAAGTTGTGTTATTGGTGTGACGTGCAACACAATCTAGCTCGCATGAAGCAACAGACGTTCATGTCAATTTGTCAATATGAGAGGCACTGTAGGGCGTCTGGAAAGGGAGGGGAAGGGTGTGTAAAATGCTGCCAGTCCAATGAAGGGCAAGGGAGCAATGCTCGCGTGAACGAAAGGCAAAAGGGGGTTGAGAACGAATTAATGCAGGGGGGGGGGATAAAACCCCCTCAACCAAAACCACCTGTTGAATCAGCAACGAAACAGGTGAGAAAGCAAAACCTTGCCTTTTTTGGTCTAGGAAGTGGCACCCAGCTGGTGTGAACATACAGGAAACTTGAGAAAATGTAGCGAAACACAACTGCCTCAGTTGCTGTTCATGCACACAGTGGGGCTCCTGGCCTTTGCATTGAAGCAGCAGCTCTTTGTTAGCACTCACTGCACAGAGCTTACTGCTGGCACAGCTTTTGCACTGGGAAACCAGTTGTACACTGACCTCTCAAGGGTGGCGCTGAAGGAGTGGCAAAATGGCAAAGGTGTGTGTGGAGGGGGTCAAGTGGTTCATTCCCATTTCCTAGTGGACAAAAGCCTTCACTAGACCACACACAACACCGCATGCTCGCTAAGAGCATGTGTCGTTCAGAGCTGCGACGCCAGCGCCAGCATGCTTCACACGCAGTCTTTCTCAACACTGCGAAGGGCTATTTGTCTTTGATGTTCAATTGGTGTGTCGGCCCTTTCAAGCCTTTATGTTTCGTGCTCTTTCCAATAGCTTTTCGAAAGTTTTCTGAGCGCCACCATCTTTCCTTAGGTGCGTGCAGGAGGTGCCATAAAAGCTCGGTACATACTTCCGGTGTATGCACTGCTTCGGAGTTTCAGGAGGAAAGTGTCTGAATTGTTTGCCCACAGATGGTGGGGGAATGTGTTTTTGAAGGTGAGAGTAGGACAGTTTCCGCTGCTCACAGGCGCTGCCTTGGCCCCTTGGCGTCCCTCTCATGCCACTGAATTTGCATTCCACGCTTGCACAACTGCACAAATACCAATGCATGTTTGCACTGGAAGCAATTACGCCCCCAGGGTAGTGCCAAGGAGTCCAAAGCAAGGGGCAACCTTGACTGAGCGATGGTGGCCTGGAAGCAGCAAATAGTACATCTCCTCTAGAGCCATCGGGTTTCGCAAAGTTTTGGGGAACAGGAGCTTCACATTGCTGAAAACAAGAAGAAATTAGCAGGCGGTTTGGCAACAGCCACCATGCAACCACAGGTCCAACCACCTGTTGGGGCACAAAAGACAACAATCATCTAGTGCGGAGAACTGTCTGTTGGCTTCCTGGGCTGTTCCAGTCTGCCTGTGCCACTGATGTGATCAATGTGGCTGCTGAGTCGCTGCTGCGAAAATATCACTAAATGGCCCTGAAATGCCTACACAGCTGTGTGCCAGTCTTGCCGGATAAACAAATACATTTAACGCATTTGGATTCTGGCGATTCTTAGTGACTGGTTTCGGCAAGCAATCAAGAAATTCCGCGGTGTACCATTCCAGATACCAGCAAGGGACACCTCCGCACTGAATGGGGCAGAAAATGGACAGAAAATAGCGTCGCAGCAAATGCTGGCAGCAAAATGACACGATGCAGACGCACCTTAAATCTATATGCTGCTGAATCAGAGCAAGCATCAGGTAGATAGTCACTGCATATTCAGTGCCATGGCATAAATTGTGGAACTGAACAATGCATGTGTGTGGGGCAGTCAGTGCACCATGTGTTGAATGCAAGACACAGCTCCAGCTTCCATTTGAACAGAACTGAAATGCTACCGCGCCAGTCGGGTTCTGATCCCCGGCCGAAATGGTGTGCAGATCGCCACTGGCGAGAGCCCAGCCTGAACACCTTCTCCCAGAACCCGCAGCAGCAGAATCAATCGACAGTCCTAAAATTCAGGA
The DNA here is from genome assembly GCA_964036045.1 of Eutreptiella sp. 'Long Island Sound 2002'. NCBI lineage: Eukaryota > Euglenozoa > Euglenophyceae > Eutreptiales > Eutreptiaceae > Eutreptiella > Eutreptiella sp. 'Long Island Sound 2002'. The sequence continues at coordinate 34,179,391 of OZ038388.1, forward strand.
CATCATTGGTGATGTTATTTGTGTCATACGGCGCCGGTCCTTGCTGCCTGATGGTGTGCAAATTGTGGGAGCTGCCTGACAATTCTCAAATTTCAAAGCTTCGTAGTAATTGGTAATGGTGGGTTGGTCCCCATGTGGAAGAGGGGGCTGCACAGGGAAGGATGTGAGGGGAGTGCTCCTTCCAACCAGGATAAGACTTAATGGCTGGACAGGACATGAAGGTGTTGCACCCCAAATGCTGACCGCAAAAGTAGTGCTCGGGGGAAGGTAGCACTGGATATGGGGCAAAACGTCAATCATCTCGATTACTCGTAAGCAGAATCTGACCGTAATAATGAACAGACTTGCCGTGACGCTCCGGCATGCCGGGGGCTGCTGACTGCTGAATGTGGTCTCAAACTCTGCCAGAGGTCTCCTGATGCTGGTGCTGTGGATTGTCTAAAAATCTAAAAATTCTAAAAATAGATGCCAGGGGCTTTCCAGGACTTTCGGAATAAGAAGACCACCACTTCTTCCCCTGTAGCAGCCAGCCCCCATGCACTTAAAAGGGTGATGCTGCACCACAATGGGTCGTGATGGGTGATCCAATGGGGGGCAGACGTGGCTGGGGCCTGTTTCTGACAGCCTGCAGCAGAAGCAATTGGGACATATCCCCCAATTTCAGGTAGAGTTTTGAAACACATCAGCCGACCAGGGTAATCGCCTTTCTCCCAAAAGCATTTGTAGGATGGGATGCACTACATGACACTGTGGAGGTAGTGGATGCCCATGGAGCGATCCGACCTGAAACAAACGTTGGTTGCATCATGCGCAGTCTTCGTGCGGTGGCGGATTGCACTTTGTATCCAGGCGAAGGCATCTATCTGGCGTGAACAACCCAGCGACTGCATTTTTGTGCGAAGAGGCAGGTGTTGGTGTGGGTGTGGAGGTCTGTGCTGGGTAAGGTAACCCAGCAGTGCTGGTCCAAACTACTCGACCTTGGGGGGTATTGGGTGGTTGTTTCCGTGTTTTTTGACAGACAAACACTGGACAAGGCATCAAAATGAGTCGGTACTGCCCGCCAGGAGCTGGCAAATTTTACACTTGTATGTATTGCTGTCTGCATGGAGATGGAGGGGGGGGGGGTGGGCAGGGGGCAGCATGGACATGAGGAAATGGTCCATATTGGCACATGGCCAATTCAGCCTTTTCCCCATTGCCCTGGCCTCTGGCATACCACAGGGGTTGGGGCCAACACGATTGGCTCCTCAATCCAATGTCGGCATGTCAAATTCGACGCTGTATGCCATGCATTCTGCACTGCTCTTGCCAGTGCACCCGTCTTGTCAATGAGCTCAACTGGATCTCTGATAAGCATGCAACAGAATGCTTATTGGAATGCACTTGCTTTTGTCGAGAAATGTGCTTGATATATCACAACACATGTCTTTTGCCAGCGGTTGCAGGGACACAAGAGGACTCTGGGCACAGCGCATGCAGAACCATTGTTATTGGGGTGACTTTACTAGAACCAACATTGAACCCACCCCACCACTCAAAAGCCTATCATGCACAGGCTAAAACATACAGTTGAACACAGCGCAGTGCAGCACTGCGGTCCACAGTAGTTGTTCAACATAGCCATCTGGCATTGTCTATGTCTCTTTTCCTTGTCCGTGGACACAGAGTGAAGACATGCCTGATCGACTGGACCAACGCTGGTATTGACCTGGCTCACCCTCTCAAAGCTGATGCTGACACTGCTGGGGCTTATCTTTCCGAAGTTCCACAGGCTTGTCCCAACTTTCATATTTCAAGTGAGGCTCCTTACATATTCCGTACCAAGCATTGGTGCCCTTTGGTGTTGACGCTCTTGCTTACAGGGGTGTTGTTGTACGTGCACGGTGCGCGCACACCCAGTGCGGCACTTGATGTTTCTGGAGATTTGTCTGGTGCTCTCAAAATCTGGATGACTGTTGATTTCTGGTGGGTTCTGAGTGGTTGCTATTAATTCTTGGACTGGTATGGATTGGTATGGAAGGCTTCTTACCCACAGCCACAAGCTCTGTATGGAAATCAAGGATGGGGCTACCAAGCCAGTTCCATACTTGGGATGCAAATGAAACTGCACTCGATTCCTTTGGCACCTGCTGGGGGATTGGGACTGATGAGATGGTAAAACATGGGTACCAGGGCAGCCCTGGACAGAAAAACCGTTTGTGTGATATGGCCAGGGAGTGGCACAACAACATGCATACGTAGTGCCCATGTAAACCAACATGAAAATTTGCAATACACGCACAGTGCATGCAACACCCTCACAGTCTTTGCATTCCCAGTGGCTACCCTCACTTGCACTCCGAGCCCATGAAGAACGGTGAGCTGAACTTCCTAATAAATATACTCTTCCTAATAAACACACTCTTGTAGTATGAACGGATTGCCATTCAAAAGGTTGTCGTACCAAAATAGACTTCCAGTAATGCACATTGCGCATGGCATGCATGTCCCCCCAAAAACACAACACCAGCAAATACTTCCATACAATAACCTTGCAAGCGATCCCGCTGGGTTCCAGTACTGGCAAACAATCCGCCATTTGATCCAATCTCTTGTGGGTTCAATACAAGAAAAAAAGCTGTGTGCAACAATGATTGAGTGCTGCAACACTGAAGCTGACGGCACACACACAGGTGCACGTGTGCACGTGCATGAGCAATGGATTTAAGACCAGATGCCACAGGAGGCAGGAGTCATGCAGTCCCCGAAACAGAACCGCCCGCACACACAAACATGTGCGCGTGCGCACAAAATACACGTGCGCGCACACACGAATGCTGACACCCAGCACACACACACGCGCACGCACTTATGCACTTACGCACACACACACACACACACACACACACACACACACACACACACACACACACACACACACACGCACACACACACACACACACACACACACACATACACACACACACGCACACACACACACACACAGAGAGAGAGAGAGAGAGAGACAAACGTGCAGGATGATGGACAACTGTTCACAACTTGAACCGTGGTATTAAGTTGCTGCGATATAGGCCCCTCCTTATAACTTCAGAAACCCACCATTGCACCTTCTAACTTACACCAGACCGTTACTTGCAATAGCCCAGCAGGCCCTACATTTATCCACCACTGCCTGTTGTCACTTGACATCTCCACGCCTGCGGATGTCCCACTTCCATGATGCCGAATGGTGTTTCACCAGGAAATTCGGGATGTACAAAAAAATTGACATTGAATGACTGTACTGTGGTACTGTCCCTTGTATTTCTGACTGGATCTGGGTGGGTGGCAGAAATGCACGGCTTACCATCTTTGACAAAATAATCCTGCACCCATACGGAAATTGTTGGTCCAATGCAGGGTATGGATAGTGATAGGATACATGCCTGTTGCACTCTGTCAGGAGTTGAAGGACCGGGTCCATCTTCGTGACGGATACATTTTGCATGTCGTAGAAGGCCATATTAATAATGCGGCCTATTCAACAGTACAAGGCAGAAGCTTTGCTGTGAAACGCATGACTTGGTAAACATCACATATCTGATGCCTAGTTCATCTGTGCTTCACCATTTTCCGCATGTTTTTCAGTCTCACTCCCGTCTAGATATTGGTGACCGCAAAAAGGAAAACAATGGGCAAGCACAAATGATGGAAGCAGGGAGGAAAGGGGATGGGTATGTTGTAGGCAAATTACTGTGGATCTGCTGGGTGCTATTTTTTTTGCATGTATCATCTGACCAAGACACCTCCATGGGTTTTGACCTACGTGCACAAAAAAAAAACAGCAGCTGTGGCGTGCCTGGGAGCCGCAGATTGGCGTCCGATTCTATGTCTAGATTTGAGGGCACTTTCCGATGCAAAACGGCATGGCATGTAATGCATGTGCAGGGCAGACATTTGGTGACACATCAAATTGAAGATCCGCCTTCCTCATCGGCAAGTGTTCAGAGGAAAGAGAAACAAGGAGAATGAAGGGGAAATGAAACCTGATCGAGAACAATGGTCCATTGCTAGCGGGTCACCTTGTTGATCTTGCAGGGCAAACAAAGGTGACTCAATGATGGTGTCTGGTGTGGTGCCCCCCCCTGTACCAAAAACCAAATCATCCTTTCGAAGGAGGCCAACTGATGTCTCAAGCGGAGAACTCAAATACTCGGAAATTCGGAATTACGGCCACAAGCAACAGAAACTTCTTTCAACCCCACAAACTACCCAGCTAGAACAGTTTGCATTGCACTTGCCCAACATTCCAACATCACGCCCCAAAGTGGTATAGATTGCATGGCAAGTAACTAGTGTACAGGTGGTGTAGTGTTTGGTGCAATGAGGAGTTCAGGGCTGTTGAGTGTTGTTAGTGGGCAGCCCAAGGATGCAATCAGAAATCAAACACCTTTGCATTGCTTGACCTCCAGCCTTGACAGAATTGATAGTGTGTAAATATTAATGCATCTAGCGTTGATATTGCATGCAAAAAATAAACGATATTACGTCTACTGTGGCTGTCTAGGGCAATGTGCAAATCCGCATCGAACTTTGAGTCCCAAATTCAATTTGATGTGATTGACTTCCATTCAATCTGGCAGTAGCCCTTTCTGGTCTACTACATACCTGCCCCCCTGCAGCCCCACACAACCTAACCAAAAAAGCCACAAGCCTTCAACCCTGCAGAACCCACAACAACGGACCCTAAACAAGCCTGCACAGCCCAAAATTTGCACGAAATCGCCGCTCCACCCCTTGTGCAAAAGCAAAAAAAATGAGACGCGGTCTGCTAATTGTAGACACTGCCGGCATGTCGTGGACAATTTTTTTTTCAGTGGTGAGGCACCGAGCGCAGGAGGGCAGGGGCGGGGGCTGGGGAGGTTGGGGGTGGGGTGGGGCAGGGGAGGTGCATGTGAGGGGGGGGGGGGGGGGGGGCAACTTTAGACTTTGTTATCCCACGGCCCTCCAAACTTCATTGTTTCTAGTTTCCTCCTGCATCAACGTTTTGTTGCAGCTGGTGCATGGGCAAGGGGGCATTGGTGCCAGAGTACTGAGTTGTAGGAGTTTCATAATAGAGTGTTGTGAAGTGTTGGTTGGGGTTGTGCACATGTAATTGTGGTTCTTGGGGGTAAAGGGGCATTCTTCAGCATCCTGATTCCAGATGTTCCACGAGGATGTTGTTGGAATTTTTTTTTTTTTAATCTGAACACACGCATTTTTAGTCCCAGGAAAGGGGATTCTGCACTCAAGTGGAGTGTCATCTTTGGCTTTTGATGAAATTGAACGTGAGTGCTACATGTGTTCTTCCAGCGTCATCAGTGCCAAATGCCTCATACCCAACCGAAAAGTGTGCATCCAAGGGCGATGGTTCCCCCGTTGCATGGAAGTCATGCGAGCTCTACTGAGATGCCCTATATGCCCAGTGCAACGAGCGTTACCGCTTAGTCGTTTGGGTTCCATAGAAGGGTTTGAGGGACTCATGAGGTCAAATCCAAATACGTCCAGCAATATGACTTCTTCAAGATGTGTTGGACCACAAATCTGTGGCGACAGAAGAAAACAAGCCAAGGCTACAGATGCGTTGCGTTAGCTGCCTCTCTCGAATCTCCCTAACACAATATGGTCCACTTTTTGCTGAGTCTGACCCCCCATAGCATTCATTTATGTGCTGTGGTTGCCCCACAGTTTTAACAACCCTTAGGTTGTTTTATCAGGTTTTGGATCAGGTCTTGGATCAGGTTTTTTGGATCAGGTTTTTCATCATTTTTGTTATCAGGTTTTGGATCATTTTTTTATCAGGTTTTGGATCAGGTCTTGGATCACGTTTTTTATCAGGTTTTTTATCAGGTTTTTTATCAGGTTTTTTATCAGGTTTTTAATCAGGTTTTTTATCAGTTTACGGATCAGGTCTTGGATCACGTTTTGGATCAGGTTTTTTATGAGGTTTTTTATCAGGTTTTGGATCCTAGAATATCCCAGAATAGTGTGCTCCCTTTGAATCATTTAACCCAGGTTCTTACTTGCGGCTGCTGCGTTTTGTTGCAGTGTTGCAGCTTCACTGCAGATACCCATTTGCCCATACCTTGTTTATGATGGGGATGCGTTTGTTAGCCACGACCTCCTCTATCGATGCAAAACGCGAACAGAGTGATCGTAAACGTAAAATCCCTCGGACAGTGGGTTTCCGCCGGATACCCCAACTCACTAGTTTCAAAGCAATGGGGTTCATGGCAGGCAAGCCAAAATCAACACACCTTTGTATGGCGCTTGTGGTAAAATATATGACCACAGATGACATTGCGAAACCCCATGTGCACACACATTGTGACGACTTTGGGAAAGCCGAGCAAGTGCTGCAACAGAAGCGGGAATATTCACAATGTGAGAATGTGATGCAACCAACCATCGCTATGCACGACCCTGTTGCGGAAGAGTGGGTGCAAATAGCATGAATGTGCACGTTGCTTTCCCGTTCTTTATGGTACACACAGGTTCGGGGTTTCTGCCTCTTGTCTGCCATAGGCGCTCGTTGCTACTGCATCTTGTGCTTGCGTGTATGCATATGTGCACATTTCATTGTGTATGTATGCCAAGAAAAAGGGGGGAAGGCCGCACAGGGCGACCCCAAGTAAATCAGGTATAGATATAACGCGTTAAAAAACACTGTCACATCTTGTCATCTGGCGACGGACATACCTGGTCCTCAGAGCTGTCGGACCATTCCGCCATGGCCTCCCTGATATCCCTCGCCCTGAACCATTCTGTGGCCTGTGGGGATGTGACATCAAAAATCTGGTCGAGCCACATTTCGATCCAAGACGGTCTTTGGAAAAACAAATGCCCGATACATTTTCAACGCCAAAAGACCCTTTTCCAGGCTTTTTGCGAGGATACACGGGCACCACAATCGAAAACACCAATTTCGCATGCGTTGAATTGTGTGTTGCCAATAGTCATTCCTCGTTAGGTGTTGTTGCATCTGCCAACCCTCTTGTCGCATGCCAAAAAAAGTGGAGTTTTCCTCCCTACAGGATGAAGCAACGGAGGCGCGCCTCTTCACCTCACCTAAAGTAGCTCCGCTCATGACAGGCGTGCCCTATCAGCAGCACCTGTTCAAGAAAGCACCGCTTCCCGAATTTTCCCCGTGGGACATGTGCAAGCACAAAATCAACTAACCAATGCATCACAACTAACCAATGCATCATTAGGCCACGAAGAATAGAGTCATGTTGAAAGCAAGTGTAGCTTCCAATGTCAAGATAGATTTGGTTGGTCTTCGACCGAAGAAAACTACATAAGGAAAATTCACGGGAGACTCCTTTATGCAGCATGGTTGGTGGAGTGAAGTTCATGAGGGCACGTGTGGAAAAAGTTGGTTGGCGGACGAAAACTTTCAATTCCACATCCCATGCTTCTGGAGGGTCTCGAGGATGATTTCACTCGTAGCTTCCCATCGACTCTCAAAAACATTGAACTTTGGGTGGATAGGGCTATGGGGCAAGCACGGCGACATCCAGCATGCACACCTCCGGAGCCATATAGACCTTGGCAACGGGGTTCATTTCCAAGGTCCAAGGTGGAGACCAACGTGCTCCGGTTCCCAACATCCAAATCTTTTGGCCAAACAATTGGTGAAAATTGAATGTCGTGAAATTGCTTGATTTCATAAGGTCCGGGGACAAATGAACTTCCATAGGATAATGAGAGGAGAATTACGGACCATGTTGTGCCCATGCAAGCCCCACGCCACGGCAATTAGTGGCGTGAGCACATTACCCGCATCTACATGTGGAGAAAATTGGATAAAGGCAAAGCAAATGAATCCACATGTTCGTTCGTGCCTTTCTGTGTATGCAACCAGGAAATTTCTGCACATAATGGGCTTCGCCTTTTCATGGGAACGGTCGGAGCTTGCATGCCCAACGTTTCAAAATGAAAACGACATGACACGAAAACTCACAACATGGCTACCTACGACCCTTCTAGTCTATGGTCGAATTTGAATGACGTGACGTAGTACAATGCAATGCACTCACAAGTCTTACTGTAGTGCACACGAGGTTCTGGTGCGGTTGGGAGATACGGATGTAGACGCACGTGCTTGTCGTCGGGTAAAACTTCTCAAAGCCCCCTGAGAAGTCGTCGACTACACTTAAAGCCAATTGACTTGACTCAACTTAGAAAAAGCCGGTACGAAGCTATTCGCTCGTACGTAGCTCGTTAGCAGCACCTTTGATGTGTAATGTCCGCACTACACAAAAACCACAAGTAGAAAATTGTTCGCGACAAAGAGGGTTGGGAGTTATAGCGGTTTTCGGATATTGCCTTCAAAAAACACAAATCATAGGCGCCCATACCACACAATCAAAGTGTAAGCCCAAAGAGACGGGGTGAAGGAAATTCACGCTCATGAAATGCACGATTGCCAACGTGAAAAATTCCGAAGCATTTTCTTCCACCACTCTGGCACTTCTAGATATTGCACCTTGCACGGAGCGCGGCGTAGGAGCAAGGCTCTCTCGCTCCTACGTTCGCAGAAACAAAAATCACTTGCAGTGACGCAAAAGAAAGTCCAGTTCACCGGGCACAGCACTGGATTTGGCAGCACAACCGAGCATCGCAGTGCAAGTGCAGCTTCTAGTTGCACCCACATGAATACCGAGGAGAAACCTTTCGCAGTACACAAGAATTGGATCGAGAAAACCTTGTTCGGCATCGGCAAGCGTGCACTACGCAAGCAGAAAAAAGCAATTCGTTGCTGGTTGTCTAGTTTCGAGATGAGTTTGCACTACATACTTTTTTATGAATGGCCAGCCGAAAGAACGCCTGGTTAGCCAAAGTTCACTTGCTGTCAGTTGCAACATTTCTGAAACCCACAGTTTGCGACCTGCCCTTCCGGCTAGCGCTGGGTTCCCGGCGGCGAGTTAACCCTCCTGGAATCAGGCTGTTTTTAGGATCTGCAGACAATATTCATTGTGACAGGGTTGGCGAGTTATGGTCAGTAACCCTAACCCTATTCCCTCTGATAATGGGGTGAATCCTAGGCAGTCACGCGGTAAAGTACTTCGAAGTACTTCCCTACCACAGTGAACGGCTTGCTCAGACTGCGCATTTAGCACTACCCCACCACCCTTGTGTTGGGAGTGACGTTATGTGCTTAGGGAAGCACTTGGTTCCTTTTCCTAGGGAAACCCATGGTGGTACCAAAAAACCTTGGTGCTTCCCTAAGTGTGCGTTTGGTGGCCGGGAAATAATTTTTTATTGGGCAATAGGGCCTCTTGGTCCCTCCTGAAATTGGCCTCCTTACTGGGCTTTCCACGACTGTTGGTATGCCCCCCCTCCAGTGTTCCCCATTGTTCCGCCATCACTCCTAACCCCCCAAATCACTCCCTCCTACCTTCCTTTGGTTCAGGAGGGCCCACTGATTGGCTCAACTCACCTATGGGAAGCAAAGCAGGTGTCGGAGGGAAAGGGAGCACAGGTCACACATGGCATGGGACACACAAGCAAATGGAATTAGTGGCACATGATGCAAATGCAAAAACAAAACTGGCAGGGACTGGCTGATTTTGTGGCATTTCAGTGCACATTTCACAGCACTGTGTAGCCGAGCAACAAGTAGCAGCACTGCATGCCACCTGCAAGGCAGGATTCTTGCATGTGCCTTGGAATCATGGATCCTGTGGCTGAGCACCAAGCAGAGCCTTTACATTATTCCTAACATGGAGCTGACGAAAACAGGCAAGCATACTGGTTTCTACACTTTTGCAGTGGCAAAAACGGGCATAGCTTAATGCAACATCAGCATGGTGCGGCTCAGAGGGCTGCTCATCCGCATGGCCATGGAAGCCATGCAGACTAGCAAATGTGGGCCCAAAGGCCACAGCAAAGTACTACTTGGGGCTGGGGGGGGTTTCAGGAAAGGCAGTGGCAAAAAAGCCACTGAATGAAGCACACCGGAGCTCAAGAAGCTCAAGGAGCCTGGGTGTGTCTCGAAAATTAACAGAACTTGCCAACAGTCTGTACACATGGGACCACTTTTGAAACCTTTGCAGAAATGAGTCCCTCAATTTGCGTCGAGCAACGAAGCTGTTATTGTTCTCCAGCTCCATTTTAGCAGCTTCATACCTGTCTTTGACCTTTCGAAATAGCTCAGGAATGTGTCGGCTGCTCTTCAGCTTCTTTCGAAGCCTTTTTAGAACTTGTAACTGCGGCCGGAACTCTTCCAAAAGACAATTCGTGAGGGGAACACACACCTCTAGTGTACAAATCTTCTTGCAGATATCATCTGTGTACCCATGACCCAAGTAAGCTCCCTTGTTCATCTCCCCCCCCATGGGGGGCTTTTTATTGGGGGGGCCGGGGAATGGGGCCCCGCCCCCCGCTAAACAGTTGTCCTTATACCATTATATACAATTTGCGCGCCGAAACGAACCATGTCCCAAAAGCGTACTCCGCCGTCTCAAAGTTCCACAATGCAGCCCCTCAAAAAGACCGCCTCAATGTGCCGATGAAAGAAATACACTTTGTTTTCAAGAATGATCCCGTTTCAGAAAGTAAGTAGCTCCACAAGTTTGCTTACTTGTTGATAAGCTAGGGATGGGATCTGAAGGTGCGCTAGTGAAGTGAAAGTGTTGAGGAGTATGGTAGCAAAGCCACAGCCCCTAAATCCAAAGAAATCGTGACCAGAAATTAATTATGTTACAACACAGGCGACCCGAACTGGCGCTTTATCGGCGCCCTCTCCCAAAGGCCAGCTGAACACAAAGTTGGCAGAAAGCCACAAGACCTGATTTGTCTGAAGACCCTGTGTCAATGGAATCAATGACCATTTGTCCCGATGTGGCAGTGGAAATCGCCTCATATCGAGATTTTGGCTGACGAATCGTGTCCCGTAGGTCAAACTCTGTGGATGTGGATCCATTCCCGGTAATTTTGGGGCTTTTTCGTCAGGATCAAGCTAATAAGGGAGAAAAGTGAGACCCGCAGGCCCGCGTAGCGCATAATGTTATCATATCTTTGATTGTGAAGCGGGTTCAGAGAGACCGCGATTGCCAGCTAAAGTCGCCGCGCTCTGCTGCAGAACGCAAGCGCAGAATGGCGACATCTTATGATTTTCAGAGATCTGCATGGCCTCAGCGCCTGGCAGTTTTACTGCTTTTGGCGAGGTTTTTTATAGTTATTTTTATTAATTTCCGCATACACCGAGTTATTCTGGACATATTAGACATGTGTCCGTGCACGTGAAGAGCGGCCAAGAGCAGCGCCGCGTATGCATGTAAATACTGGCAAATAGTCTCTATTTGCGCCTGCCTGCCCTACATGTGTTTCATGTGCAGGAGACATGGTGCGAAGAGCCGGGCAAGGTTCTTAGAACTGTTTGTCAAAGCAATGCGTGAAAGCAAGAACGACCACGTGTCTTCGCCGTGTTGCCAGGGAGTTTGGGAGGAGCTTCCGTGAGAAGTTTTGGAAAAGCAGCACTTGACGGTTTTGGAAATCATCGTGGATTTGAAACATCGAAGGATTTTCAATGAAAACCTCACGAGTGCCGTCTAAAACTGGGAGCTCAGCAGCAACTGAAAAAGCGCCAAGGCTAGGTGCTAAGGCGCAGACCTAGGCCCCCGCATCAAAACAGTTCTAATACCGGGACATGTGAGTGTTCCCCCTTGCCTGCCCTTGTGTCGCATTCGGAAGTCAATGCCGTGCAGTGCTTGTGAACGGGCCAGACGCCATGCTGCTGCGCAGAGTCACGAAGACAGCAACTACCACGGTGAAGACTGGTTCCGTCAAAGAGATGACCACCTCCAACGCAAGCGCGAAGCGAAGCGAGCGAAGCGTCGAGGAGCCAACTCCAAGGCAGCGCAGCTCAAGCCAGCGGAGCCAAAGCCAGAGCCGAGCCAGCAAGTGGGACCCCAGCCAGCGCCGACCACGTCCGTGGAGACCAAGCCAGCGCAGCCTAGCGAGGAAAGACTCGTGTGCGCCGTGGCGGTACTACGGGAGCGTGCAACGGAGAATGTGGAGCGCGTGACCTGGAGTGTCATCGAAGACAATGTGGCCAGGTGGCTGAGGAAGAGCCCGGGCGAGGATTTGAAGACTTGGTGGGAGCTACAGCGCTGTGCAGTGGCGCACCGTCAAAAGTACAAGCAGCCCGTGAATCATCCAGTGCCAGGGACGCCGGACTACTTTCCTATGGCTACGGTGAACGCCTTTTATGAGGAGTCTGTCAAGCATTGAAGCTTCGGCAACCGAGTGGAGACAACGAGAGCTTGCGCGACAGCTTCAGGAAGCGTGGGTCCGAGCAAGCAGACAGCACAACGCCGAGTGTGCTTGCGCTGCCAGAAGCCACGGAGGCGTCCAGCGTGCCAAGAGCAGAACGCCGAGTAGGAGCTCGCGCTGCCAGAAGCCACACCAACGCCGAACGTGCCGAGTGCAGAAGAACAGGTAGAGGCTCGCGCTGCGACAAGCCGGAGGACACAACCACCACTGGGGCAGCCGGAAGACAAGCCGAGGAGTCGTCACAAAGTTAAAAAAAACTGAGGTGCAGATGCCACAAGGGGCCATACGTCTGCCGAAGGTGTTTGGAACTGCCGGCCATGGCAAATCTCTTAAGGAGGGGGGTGAAGCGGGTTCAGAGAGCCCGCGATTGCCCGCTAAAGTCGCCGCGCTCTGCTGCAGAACGCAAGCGCAGAATGGCGACATCTTATGATTTTCAGAGATCTGCATGGCCTCAGCGCCTGGCAGTTTTACTGCTTTTGGCAAGGTTTTTTATAGTTATTTTTATTAATTTCCGCATATATCGAGTTATTCTGGACAGATTAGACATGTGTCCGTGCACGTGAAGAGCGGCCAAGAGCAGCGCCGCGTACGCATGTAAATACTGGCAAATAGTCTCTATTTGCGCCTGCTTGCCCTACATGTGTTTCATGTGCAGGAGACACGGTGCGAAGAGACGGGCAAGGTTCTTAGAACTCTTTGTCAAAGCAATGCGTGAAAGCAAGAACGACCACGTGTCTTCGCCGTGTTGCCAGGGAGTTTGGGAGGAGCTTCCGTGAGAAGTTTTGGAAAAGCAGCACTTGACGGTTTTGGAAATCATCGTGGATTTGAAACATCGAAGGATTTTCAATGAAAACCTCACGAGTGCCGTCTAAAACTGGGAGCTCAGCAGCAACTGAAAAAGCGCCAAGGCTAGATGCTAAGGCGCAGACCTAGGCCCCCGCATCAAAACAGTTCTAATACCGGGACATGTGAGTGTTCCCCCTTGCCTGCCCTTGTGTCGCATTCGGAAGTCAATGCCGTGCAGTGCTTGTGAACAGGCCGGACGCCATGCTGCTGCGCAGAGTCACGAAGACAGCAACTGCCACGTTGAAGACTGGTTCCGTCAAAGAGATGACCACCTCCAACGCAAGCGCGAAGCGAAGCGAGCGAAGCGTCGAGGAGCCAACTCCAAGGCAGCGCAGCTCAAGCCAGCGGAGCCAAAGCCAGAGCCGAGCCAGCAAGTGGGACCCCAGCCAGCGCCGACCACGTCCGTGGAGACCAAGCCAGCGCAGCCTAGCGAGGAAAGACTCGTGTGCGCCGTGGCGGTACTACGGGAGCGTGCAACGGAGAACGTGGAGCGTCTGACCTGGAGTGTCATCAAAGACAATGTGGCCAGGTGGCTGAGGAAGATCCCGGGCGAGGATTTGAAGACCTGGTGGGAGCTACAGCGCTGTGCAGTGGCGCACCGTCAAAAGTACAAGCAACCCGTGAACCATCCAGTGCCAAGGACGCCGGACTACTTTCCTATGGCTACGGTGAACGCCTTGTATGAGGAGTCCGTCAAGCATTGAAGCTTCGGCAACCGAGTGGAGACAACGAGAGCTTGCGCGACAGCTTCAGGAAGCGTGGGTCCGAGCAGGCAGACAGCAGAACGCCGAGTGTGCTTGCGCTGCCAGAAGCCACGGAGGCGTCCAGCGTGCCAAGAGCAGAACGCCGAGTAGGAGCTCGCGCTGCCAGAAGCCACACCAACGCCGAACGTGCCGAGTGCAGAAGAACAGGTAGAGGCTCGCGCTGCGACGAGCCGGAGGACACAACCACCACTGGGGCAGCCGGAAGACAAGCCGAGGAGTCGTCACAAAGTTAAAAAAAACTGAGGTGGAGACGCCACAAGGGGCCATACGTCTGCCGAAGGTGTTTGGAACTGCCGGCCATGGCAAATCTCTTAAGGAGGGGGGTGAAGCGGGTTCAGAGAGCCCGCGATTGCCCGCTAAAGTCGCCGCGCTCTGCTGCAGAACGCAAGCGCAGAATGGCGACATCTTATGATTTTCAGAGATCTGCATGGCCTCAGCGCCTGGCAGTTTTACTGCTTTTGGCGAGGTTTTTTATAGTTATTTTTATTAATTTCCGCATACATCGAGTTATTCTGGACATATTAGACATGTGTCCGTGCACGTGAAGAGCGGCCAAGAGCAGCGCCGCGTATGCATGTAAATACTGGCAAATAGTCTCTATTTGCGCCTGCCTGCCCTACATGTGTTTCATGTGCAGGAGACATGGTGCGAAGAGCCGGGCAAGGTTCTTAGAACTGTTTGTCAAAGCAATGCGTGAAAGCAAGAACGACCACGTGTCTTCGCCGTGTTGCCAGGGAGTTTGGGAGGAGCTTCCGTGAGAAGTTTTGGAAAAGCAACACTTGACGGTTTTGGAAATCATCGTGGATTTGAAACATCGAAGGATTTTCAATGAAAACCTCACGAGTGCCGTCTAAAACTGGGAGCTCAGCAGCTACTGAAAAAGCGCCAAGGCTAGGTGCTAAGGCGCAGATCCAGGCCAATTGGCACATAGTAGCATCTACGGCAGGAACTCCAACTACAGTATAACCATAGAAGAACCAATATATATATATATATATATATCCTCTAATGTACACCCCTCTCCCAACTCTAGGTGGCTCCACCACACGGCTCTAAGGTACGGGCGAAGGGCACAAAGTGGTGCATACATGTGGTGGAAGAGGCTAAACTCGGTCAAAACGGGCTCAAAACGGGCTAAAAATACTTGTTTGAGCCTCCCAAATGGTCTAGGATCACTTTTGGAAAAACGCGTTTTTGACCCATTTTTGACCCATTTTTGGTCCCGAAATGGCCCATTTTCAAGGCATTTTGGGATTTTCCATGAGCCCAAACTTGTCGCCACGGGCTCAAAATGGGCTAAAACCACTTGTTTGAGCATCATAAATGGTCCAGGATCACTTTTGGAAAAACGCGTTTTTCACCCATTTTTGACGCATTGTTGGTCCCAAAACGGCCCATTTTCAAGGTATTTTGGGATTTTCCATGGCCCAAAACGCGCCACCACGGGCTCAAAACGCCCTAAAAACACTTGTTTGAGCATCCCAAGTGGTCTGGGAACAACTTTGGAAAAAATGATTTTTTTCGCCCCGGGGACCCTGGTGGACCCACCTTTGGCCCCCACTGTGCGTGGGCTGGCCGGCCCTCCGGCTGCACCAAGCGACCACTGGTACGGGGTTCTACGTGGATCGTTGGGCGATTCTGAGGCTTGGAAACCATAAAAAGTCGGGGGTTGCGGGTGGACTAGGTGCCCTCGGAATTCGGATTTGAGCCACGCAGCCCAAGATACGGCCCGTTCTTGGTTTCGGGGTGCTGCTGCACATTGCGCGGTTTTTGGGGCTTTTTGGCGCCTTTTTGGGCCGTTTCTCAGACATATCGTGGAGTTAGAGGGTACCAAAGATCCCTTGGTCACGAGAAAGTCAAGCCGCACGTGCAGTGTAGCAGCCGTTTGCCTTCGTTTGGCTGTTTTGAACCCTTGCTAGGGCTGTTTTGGGCGAAAAATGGCTGTTTTTGGCCCAAAACTGCGCAGATTTGGGAGGGCACCTCCCGACTTGGCGCCACCGCTCCGGGCCGCCACCGGTGATTTTCTGGCTCAAAACTTGGATTTGGCAAGGGCACCAGCTAGGCTCCAAGATGGCTACATGGGCAAAAGATCCGAGGCGTTGGGACGGGGCAATGGCCAAAACGGCGCGGAGAAGTGCTTGTTGTTGTTGTTGTTGTTGTTGTTGTTGCTTGTTAGCTAAATTTAAGGGGAGAGGGGTGTAGTAATATATATATATATATATATATATATATATATATATATATATATATATTCAGGCTCAAACTCATTGTGTTTGTATTGCTGCTGGAAGTGCTTGTGTTCTGAGTATGTGCGACGTGCCTTTCACCACAGCTGTGTAGTGCATCAAGGCTGACCTACCGATCCTGGTTCACCACAGAATTTGAGTTTAGAATGAGACTTGAGTATGGACCAAACCTTTGAGTTTGGAATGAGACTTGAGTATGGAACAAACCTCTGAACGTCAGGTCGTCACTGCCCTTTTGTCATGCCTGTTTGCACCTGGTGTCTGCTTACCGCTGCCATGTTTTCCACTTCCTGTTGTTGGAGTCAAGTATGAAGCACGATATCGAGACATTTAAGATCCGGAAGTCAGAGCGCTGATGGAGATTGTTCCCAGTATGTCAATGCTGGGTGCTTTGCAATTTGAACCTTTGGGTTTCCAGATTTGGTTTGGTGGGTGACTTTCTTTTTTGGTTGTGCTAGGTCGGACAGCATTAAAAAGAGCCACTTCAGCCACTACGTTGTGCCCGGTTGGGGTTTGGTTTCGCGTTGCAGTTCGTGCCGTGCGCTGGGTGTGTGATTGTGTGTTCGCGCGCTGCGTGTGTGATAGTGTGTTGGCCCCGCGCTGCCTGTGTGATGGTGTGTTCGCCGCGCGCTGGGTGTGCGATGATGTGTCTGGCGCGCGCTGGGTGTATGGTTATGTGTGGGGCGCGTGCTGGGTGTGTGGTAGTGTGTTTGCCGCGCGCTGGGTGTATGGTAGTGTGTTTGCAGCGCGCTGGGTGTGTGATGGTGTGTTTGGCGCGCTCTGGTTGTGTGATCGTGTGTCTGGCGAGCGCTGGGTGTGTGTCTTTTGTGTGTTGGCGCGCTGTGTGTGTGTCATTCGTGCGTCAGCGCGCGTGTGTGATTTCTGCGTCAGCGCATTGTGTGTGTGTCAGCGCGCTGTGTGTGTGATTTGTGTGTCTGCGCACTGTCTGTTTGCCGCGCGCTGCGTGTGTGATAGTGCGTTCGCCGTGCGCTGGGTGTGTCATTGTGTGTCCGGCGCGCGCTGGGTGTGTCATTCTGTGTCCGGCGCGCGCTGGTTGTGTGATAGTGTGTTCGCCGCGCTCTGGGTGTGGCATTGTGTGTTCGGCGCGTGCTGGGTGTCTCATTGTGTGTCCGGCGCGCGCTGGGTGTGTGATAGTGTGTTCGCCGCGCGCTGGGTGTGTGATTGTGTGTTTGCCGCGCGCTGGGTGTTTGATGGTGTGTTTGCGGCGCGCTGGGTGTGTCGCTGTGTGTCTGGCGAGCGCTGGGTGTGTGTCTTTTGTGTGTCCGGCTCGCGCTCGGTGTGTGTCATTGGTGTGCCAGAGCGCTGTGTGTGTGTCATTTTTGTGTCAGTGCACTTCCTGTGGGTCATTTCTGTGTCACCGCGCACTGTGCGTGTCAATGTGCGTGTCAATGTATGTGTCATTTGTCCTCTCTGCCATTTGTGAATGTGTGTCTCATTTGTCCTGTCTGCCATTTGTGTCACTGTCACTCTTGCTGTGGCTCGTGCTTTGCTTCTGCGACTACACTCTGCCTTGCCTGTGCATTCTGTGCTTGCCTTTCCGTCGTGGTCCTGTCGTGGCCATTTGTGTCTCTTTTGTGTGTTGTGTCTGCCATTTTGCCATCTGTGTGTCATTTGTGTGTTGTGTCTGCCATTTGTCTGGCAGGCAGTCCGACGAACCTTCTGCGACCGTTTTGCAACACCAAGGTGTCGTTGCCGTTGTCTACGAAGTGGATTGGTTCGTAGATTTTCTAGCTGTTTGGTGATCTTTGGCTGACCGCAGCACACCCTCAGCGAGCCTGATTGCACCCCCTATACACCATCATCAGCTCGCAGGAATGTTTTCTTTGGCGCTGAAAGAATCAGTGTGTCCAATTTCTGGATCGTTCAGGCAGACGCACGGGCACGGCTGTAATCAAGGTTATGTACTGCTGGAGCAAGGGGGGTTTCTGAGATTTGCTGCAAACGTCTTCCCTCGGGGGACCTTTTTCGACCACGGACAGCAAGCAGTCGGAAGCAACCCTGCATCAGAACACCCGCCGGTTACCCTTCGGCCTGATGTACCTCCGGCATGCTTCAACCCAGCAGCCTTCTTCCTCGTGCGACATTTCCAAGCATCCGTGGCTCAGATCGAAACACTTAGAACCATTCGCACATGTCTGATCAGCATCATTTATAAGTGCGTTGTAGCGGTACGTTTCGCACACTCGTGTCGGCGTGCTTGCAATACTCTCTCTCCGCAATACCCTCTCCCTCTCTAACCAATCATAGAGAAGTTGAAGCATGCCAGATACAAGGGATTGGCGATGGCTACACGTGTGCCATCTTGTGCACAGTTGCGAAGACGTGCAGCAATTCAGGAACGGTGCTTTGTGGGCTGTCGTGTCGTATGCAGTGTGCGCCACGGGTGCAAGAATCCAATGAGTTCCGAAGCAAAGACCATATTGTACAGACGCCTGGTGTGCTGATTGATGCGGAATACTTCCATTTTCACAGGGTGGGCTGGCTTTCAACGAAAGTCACCTTGTAGGATTCTGTGTTGGTGTGTGTGCGCGCGCGTCTGTCCCTGCGCCTTCTTTTGGTTGCGCCTGTACGGGTGCGTTTGTTAATGTTTTCCCGGCAGGCTGCCAGGCTGACAACCGGCCTTTTGCATGAATGATTTTTTCACTCTTGAAGAGACCTTGGCGACTGGACAGATGTCCAGCATCGCCGCAAAGAAGAAGGCAGGGCGCGTTGTGGAGGATGTGTGTTTTTGGTGATACGTTGTATCATTCTGAAGTTGTCACTGCATGTTGACACTCAGGCTCCACCACAGCTCTTTCAACCAATCGTTGTGCTTCGAGATCTTTTTGGGTTTTCTTGTAGGCCTTCAGTGTGGAGTCCCCGAACAGTTTGCCTTGATTTCGAGAAAGCATTGTCCAGTTTTCGTGTCAATGTGCATCATAACTGTTGTCTTGCAGACAACTATTGACATAAGATGCAGAAATGCACCCGAGCCTGAGCCTCTCCAGTTTGGTGTACCTGCATTTACCGCGGTCCTTCAGAACCGTTTGTGGGCAGTGACGCTGTAATGCTGCGATGCCGCTGTCCAAGCTGCTACGCCTCCGGCGGTGCTGTAGTTAGTGAAGCTGAAATGACCATCACACTTTCAAACACCTTCAATTGCGAATCTGACTGAGGCGGCCGAACGCAAGCACCAATTCCTCTGGGCTGTAGCAATCATCTCACCAGCACAGCTTTTGCACACATTGCCCATTGCTGCCCGCACCACCCCCATTTGCATGTCCACTTCCATGAATTGGTTGAGCAGTGCATCGCTGGTTTTGTAGAGATTCAATGCACCTGTGAAATACCAGCTGGCGTGTGGGGTAGCTATCCATATCCCTCCAAGGGACCTTCTGCAGCCATGTCATTTGAAGTGACAGTATATTCATGTTGGGTAGTGGTGATTGCTGCGCGCAGGCAATCAGTTTTTGCCCCACTGTGTGCTCTCATCGCATCCTAGTTCTTTATCTGCTTGGCCTCTGATCTGTTTACCACTTGCCTGCCATCCAAGCACTTCAGCGGCTAACGTGTGCATGCACACAAGTGTGTTTTACTGCAATGGGGCACTGCAACAGGCTGCACCACTACGTTGCTGCTGTATGCCCTGCTGCTGTAAATACAACCACACATGACAATGCGTATGGCAGTTGCCACGATGATTTTCTTGGCCACCTGCTGCAACTGCTGCAACATTGCTGCTGCTACAGTGATACCACCATGCATGGCCAATTGCTACAACAATTTTGCTGCCTGTAGCAATACAACCAGGCATGGCCAATTGCTATGATATTTTTGCTGCTGTCTGCACAGTGCAACAAGCACAATATGTGGCGGTCAAGTCGGAAAGTTGGTGCATTGTATTTTGGTTGTTTGTTGCCAGTGTTCAGAATGTATTGCATGACTATTTCCCCCAAATATGTGGTGTTTTTTTGGTGGTGAGCCTGTGTGGAATGTTCGCTATTATTTTTGGTTTTGCCTCGGGTGTGCAAGTTTTTTGGTATCTGTTGTTCATCAATCAATAATAAATGCACCAGGTGGCAGTTGATCGGCCTGTGAAGGCAGCGTGCAAAAGGAAATTGGAAAAAAAAGTCAACACAGGGTGAAAGAAACATCGACATGGGCATTTGCAATGGCACAGAAAGTCAAGTGAAAGGTGTTTTCCGTGCAAAGGGTTGCTTGCTACAATGTTCACATCTAGTAAAATTCTAAAAATGCATGGATACTCAACAGAAAAAAGCATTTTGTGTACACAAGGTGTTTGGGCACCGGGTTTTTGTTCAAAATAGTGCACGGATGATGAACAGGTCATGATTGCTACCTGTCAGGTAGCTTTACCCCTGCACAAAACTGGTTGATGTTTTGCGATATTTAGCATAGTTTCTGAATTAAATTTCAAGAAATAGTTTTTCAAAAAAAATTGTTTTTTTTTTCAAACAATCTGGCAGGGTGGTGGATGCATCTAGAGATGTACATCTCTACTTTAGAGGAACATCACAACCCTGAGGGTACCCAAACTATTCTATTTGCCCGCCATTTTCAACCCACCCGTTTGCCGTCCACAAGCCACAACCATTTGTGTAGACCAACCCGTCTGGCGCACAACCGCACACACCCATAGCCCAGAAAGCCACATGATGGACAAGGCATTGTTATGGCTTCGAACAGCAGCAGCGCAGCGAGCGCGCAAGTCGCAAGTTGCAGTCGCAATCGCACTGCAGCCTGTGAATACTAAAGAAGCATCGAAGGCCTGTGTGAATGAGCGTTGTAAGATACTTCGATCTCTGAACATGGTTTTTGTCTTCGAGATTGTGTTATGTATTGGTGCCCCGTCTAAAGATCCTGCAAGGTTTGTCGATTTGGGATTTGGGATTTTGAGAAACAAAGAGGCACAGGAGTACAAGTTGAGTTCCCAAGAAACAAACCACAACAAGTGGTAGCCAGCTAGGTGGCGGGGAGATCAACATTCGAGATCAATCTTCGACGCCGTCAACTTGATTTGGATTTCGATCTACAATGGAGCGGTCCTTCGACGATGCAGCTATGCTGCACTTCATCACAGACAGTCTGTTTCGAAGTGATTCACCCTTGCATCACGAATTCTCGGTTTCGTCGGAAAAGTTTATCGCAGAGCGCATCGCAAGTCGGGAAAGCGAGTGGTTTCCATGTCTCTCTGGTGATCTTCACAGCTGTTCGCAGAAGCTTGCAGATACTCAAGCCAAGGTCATCGAATTGGAACAACGCATGGATGCATTGCAGGCAACAGCAGCAAGTGCTAATGCAGCAACTGGTCACCGAGTCGACACTTTGCAGTCCTCGACGGAAAATGCAACTCAAGCTGCTGCAAACGAACTTCGACGCGTAGAGCATGAATTGTCGCAATGTTATGCCCTACTCAACGAATTTGTACGAGCTTCGAGTCCACCACCTCCGAACAACTTCCAGTTTCCACAACCACAACCACAGCTACATCCACAACCACTGTCTCCTTCGAATCCACCGCAGTTTGCACCGCCGAGCAGTTCACCTCACCCTCCACAACAACCACTTCCACAACCACCTGTCTTCGAACCACATCCAGCACATCAGTTCGCAGTCCAGCGTGCTCCCACGCAAGAGATTTTGGGGCGCTTGAATAAACTGGTCAAGAGGTTCTCTGGGAGACCTGGATGTGGAGAGTTTCGAACATGGAAGGAGGATTTGTTACGAGCCTTCACCCTGTCGGACATCACTTCACCCGTCGATCAGGTGACAACCATATCATTCCTCCTCGATGGTGATGCTGCCGAGTATTATCATAACTTGACGAAGCCTATACAGGATGACTGGTTCGAGCTCATGCGTGTGTTAGGCCAACGTTTCGATTGCATATCCCATGAGCCAGTGTATTTGTCGAGGATGTTGAGCTTGAAAGATAGCAAGTTCCCTCGACATGCAGATTACGTGCGGGAATTTCGTACTTGCGTTATCAAGTCGAAGGTTAACACCAGTGACCTTCAGATGGGTTACCTCGTCAACTCTCGAGTTGTTGATGGTTTGTCGAATGACGCTGTTCGTCGGCAGTACATTGTTGAAGTCCGTTCAAGATGGCGCTCTAATAGGCCATTTGGATTCGATACCTTGCTACAGACCATCGCGGAAGCCTACATTGCGGCTGGGTCCAGCTCGAAGAGGTACAGAACGCACCGAGAACAACATCAGATCATACTCTGGGTCCTGCAGTGTCAAGACCCCTGCCTATGATGGTTCCACCTAGTTCGACTTCCACGTTCCCATCCAACCCTATGCCAACGCCCCACGTCATTCCCATGCCGACTCTAGCTGCAGCGCCCACGGCTTCGACCGTGCCAGAGCCGATGAAGCTCGATGCAATTGCCCAACTCCGAGAAGAGCTACATGCCTACATTGGTGAACGTCGTAATGAACGGTTCGGACGCCAAGATGGTCGAGAAAGTAGGCGTTGCTACAGTTGTGGTGAACAAGGCCACTTGGCCCGTGACTGTCCAAAAGGTCGACCGCCATTCCGAGGACAAGAACATCAGGAGTCAAGGTCAAACACACCGGGACGAGATCAAAGTCGAGACAGCAAGGGACGATTTCGATCCCGCTGCAAGAGCAGAGAAAGGCCCAAAACGGCCTAGAAAACAATTCCGAAGACCTGGTGGAGGACGTCCTCGAGAAGAGCTGAACACCACCACCAGCACCAATAAACCCGCAACAAATTCGACACTTGGAGGTGTCAACGTCGAAGGAACCAAACCTGAGCATGCGTCTCTGTTCACGGTTCGAGGGCGCATTTGCGCATGTCGTGAAGACTCCTTTGACTCCAGCGTGGAATCATTGGTCGACTGTGGAGCGACCAGCCACTTTATGTCCATGCAGACTGCAAAGAGGGCGCGACTTCCCCTCTATAAACTGAGAAACCCTGGACACGTCTTGACAGCCGGAGGTGTCCAAGTCGAAGTACGGTACTACACGAGAGCTTATGTTCGAGTTGGAGAGCGTGTATTTCGTCATCACTTCAAGGTCCTAGAGATTTTGCCAGATGTGGTACTTGGACTACCATGGCTTCGAAGCTACAATCCAACTGTCAACTGGAAGGAACGATACGCCGACATCCAACATGGTTCGAATTCGTACCGGTTATCTTTTGGCGAATCAAGACATTCCACCCAGCTACAGTTTCAAGCTGCTTCAAAGCTGGACCTTCTTTCGATACTTTCATCCAGTTCCTAGAAAGGGAGTCCGGTTCGGAATCCTACCCCACATGCCAAAGAACGCCTTGACCTACACTCGTCGACACACGTTCAGCACGGTACTGACATGTACGATGAGTCCGAAGCGGAAGATGGTATCACCGATGAGGAGTGCAGCGATATGGAGATTGGGTACATTTCGTTGCCGAAACTCAAAAGAGAGATCCGTCGAGCTGATCTCACAGGAGATCAAGTATTTCTGTGCTGCATGCCTCGACCAGCAGTGCCGGTCGATGAAATGTATAAGATGCAAGCCAGTGATGACAATGATGACGGGCTTGACCCCGTTCGACGCAAACTGCCGAATCGATTACACAAGTGGGCGGACCTCTACGACCGAGAAAAAGCGGAGTATGGAGATGTAAGGATCTCCCATGTTGGTCAAGTTAAATAATTTTCTCCCAATGATATTATCGAAATTTTGAACTCAAAATCCAAAAAATTCCAACTTGCCAATGACCAAGGATGTCTATTCTTTAACATGGTACATGGATGGACACCACAAACCTCAATCAAAGTAGATGCACAATGACAAAGGCGAGCAAAGACACTTTCCAAACTTGGTCTTGATCCTTGTTGGAGTTCTGTCACATTGAGTATCACATAACATTCGAACAATGAACCTTACATAATGTCATCTTATACTTATCTATGAAATAGATAAGTAAACATACAAACAAGAGCACAACAAATAGACACTCAGTTTTTTACTAATACCAAAGCGACACAATTCAGTACTCTACACTACGAGCAACGCTACGGCGACAAAGATTCGTGTGTGTTGGACCTCTAACATGTGTGAACGGCAAAATCAGCCCCTCACACCAAACCAAGAGCACCCATCAAATTGTATGGGTCTAAAACCACAGAAATCCACGATCCCGTAAATTCAGACCCACAGAAAATCAGAATTGGAAAATAACAACTCAGTAGGCTCACGCCCCATCGCGATTTATGTCGCGCGCGCACCAGGCCAGAAAAGGAGTAATTCAGCACCCCTAGGATCTACTGCATTCCCCCGCAAGGTATGTTGTGTGTGTGGGGGGCTTGGATCGGTCTTGGGACCGATGCCGTGGGGGGTAACCCAAAGGGGGAAAGCCAACCCTATTGCACTCCCCTCCCAAGACCGAACTTAGGGTGCAACCCTAAGTTTGGGCTGAAACCAGACTCATATAGGATTGGCTGACCACAAACAGTTATGTGGGGGGGTTATGTGTTCCTTTGTGGGCGTGGTTGTGGGTGTGGTGGGGCGAGTTCAAGACCGCAAGTGCCTCGGCACTACTTGGGTCCCTACAGGGCAGAAACTCAGACAAAAAGACAAACATTCAGCCATCAGGCAAGCACAAAAGCAAGCAGTCACAGAATTCAGGACCCCAGGAGTCCAGAGTGACGGAAATTCAGCACTCCAGGCGTCAGGAACACCAGAAAAGCCAAAAATCAGGAATCAGCAACACAACCCGCAGGTGTACCCTCCTTACACACCCTCCCAGTGCCACCCCAAGTACGCCTTCACGGCCTTAGCGACCACTGCACCTGCATATATGGGGTGTTGTGGGCCCGCGGAAGCTGAACACCACATGGCCTTCTCCTGGCGGGATCTGCCGCAGGTCACACATGGGGGCCCAACTCAACCCTACCTCCATCGCCCTCGTAGCCGTACTTGACTACCCGTCTGCAACCAAAATGGACGTGGCAGAAAACAGAGCTCACACAGCAGTACTACCTTCAGTTGCATACCATAGGGGGGGGGGGGTACCGGCCACAAGACTCATTCTCGGCTCAACGGCACACCAAGCAAGGTACGGGTGGGGGGTTCTGGTTCACCTACACGCTGCATCTCGCCATAGGGCTCACCACAGCACATTTTGGCGAGCCCCTTGCCCCTAAGACGGTGGCGTGGGCCGTCTTGGCGGGGGCTTGCTGCGGCGGTACCCAGTGAGGGAAAAAAATATTGACCGCTCGTCATGGGGGGGGGGGGGTACAGCTCACGGCCGAAGTGCAGTGGGCTCCCTAGCTCCTACAGACAGCTCACGTGGCTCGCACCTGCCCTCCCGGGCCCTTAGGACCCAAAAGACAACAACTCACATAACCTCATATCTTTTATGGCCGTGAGGATTGGCCATGGCTCTCTCCGGGCTGGTATGGAACTACAGCCATACAGGTTGGTGTGGATGTGACCAAGCAGAAGAGCGTAGGACACATGGGGGGTTAGGGGGGAAACGAAAACACCAAACCAGACAAGCTCAATGCTCTCCCCGACTTGGTTTGTAAATACCCGTGGCTGTCCTTCGGAGAACTTCGGCTCACCATGAACGCTCACTTCGCCCATGGTTAGGCCGCTTTGATGCAATGCTTTGGGCGGGGGACCGCCATGCCTCAAAAAAAGCTCAATGCACACCCAAGACTTGATTTGTTTGTGTGTCGGCGGCTCCACATCACATCGCGGCCGAAGTGCAGCGGATCCCCTGACCCTGTTCTACAGACAGCTCACGTGTAGGAGGGGTGAATGACCACCTGTAACCGGCATGTACCGCACGTCAGGTGCCCGTAGATCGGCTTCAACGGGGGGACACCAGGAATGGTCCATCTAGCACCGGTCCCCATAGGAATGGAGGTTGTGGGCGTTCCCCGAACGCGCTGTGCAGTCACCAAGCCCCGTGCTCGGTGCTGGACATATGCAGAGAAGCCAAAGAGGAAGAGGGCCATCAAGCGTAAATGACATCTCACAAGAAGATTAGGAGGGGCAAACACACGTGTATGTGAGTATGTTTGTGTGTGTGTGCTGAGGGGAGAGTAGAGTCCATGAAAAGTCAAGTCGCGCCAGTAAATTAATGAAGACCAACTCAAATGTGGCATCCCACATCCCAAGAGGATGGGCCCCACCTGCCAAAGGTAGGGGGAAAAAATAGTGACAAACAGGAGGTCTCGCGAGACTTGGAGGTAAATAGGAAAGGTTAGGCCCAAACACATACCACACTCCCACATGTACATACAAGGCTTCAACCAAGGTGTCATCCTCTAATATACAGTCCTTGATGATAAAAAAACCTCTCCTTAAGCATGTAGTAGGTTGAGGAAAAAATCACAAAGAGTGTATGCGGAGAGTAGGTTGGGCAAGCCCCTAGCACCCCAGGGGTAACGCGGGGATGTACAGTGCAAAAAAGTAGGTTGGGCAAGGAGAAAGCATGTGAAATTAACACAAAAATCAAAATTGAAGGGTCATTCGCATTTTTTCAAGTCTCACCACTATTCTCATCGCAACCGGCATCCTCAAAATAGGGGCAATGGATACCTTGATATGTTGATTTGGTCACTATGGCCCAAAAACTTATCAAAAACTGCCAAAAAGTGACCAAAACACTCATTAAAAAAATCGGTCAATGCACTCATATCAATTCGAACCATGTGCATAATTGTTTCAAGCACATTCGAAATAGGGTGCATGATCCCTTTTGGAATTTTTTGGGGCTTGATGCACCACTCCAAAAAAGATTCGGGGGGTGTAGCATAGCAATACATGTTGATATTGGCCAAAAATGTCAAAAATGGCCAAAACAAAGCCTCAAAATATATACAATGGAGTGCGAAATAAATTCGAAATCATGCATATTCGAGTGGGGCATATTCGAAAAGGGTTGTATGCCCCTTCGTCGAATTTATTGGGGCTTGGTTTCCCAACCCAAAATAATTTGGGGGGAGTGACACGTGAGGAAATGCTAAAAATGGCCAAAAATGTCAAAAATGGCCAAAACAAAGCCCAAAGATATGTACAATTGAGTTCGAAATAAATTCGAAATCATGCATATTCGAGTGGGGCATAGTCGAAATAGGGTGTGTGCCCCTTCGTCGAATTCTTTTGGGCTTGGTTTCCCAACACAAAATAATTTGGGGGAAGTGACACGTGAAGAAGTGTCAAAAATGGCCAAATACGTCAAAAATGGCCAAAACAAGGCCCAAAAAAGTATGCAATAAAATTCGAAAAAAATTCAAACTCGAACATATTTGAGTCGAGTGACTCCCAAATAGGGTGGGTGTACACACTTCATAATTATTCAAAGCCTACACAACTTGTTGTGTTACTTGGGGGTACACACACAATGTGTACACATGCAAAATGGCCAAAAAGGCAAAAATAGGCCGACAAAAAGCATAAAAATTTGTGCAATAGAGGTCGAAATAAATTTGAACTCATGCAAATTCGAGTCGAGCGACCTCGAAATAGGGTGTGGGTGTTGAAAAATATTTTTTTCGAACTCAACAACCTCACCTGTAGCACTTGGGGGAACATGCGTAATGTGCAAACATGCAAAATGGCCAAAAAGGCAAAAGTAGGCCAACAAAAAGCATCAAAAGGTGTGGGATAGAGGTCGAAATAAATTCGAACTCATGCAAATTCGAGTCGAGCGACCTCGAAATAGGGTGTGGGTGTAAGAAAATATTTTTTCGAATTAAACAGGTCGCCCACAATGGATCGGGGGAAGTGCAAGAAATGAACAAGTGGAGTGATAACCTTCACCACACCAATGTAGTCTTGGCAAAGAGCAAGAAGTCGTCATAGAGGGAGAAAAAAATTGGAACCCATGTAAATTCGAGTCGAGCGACCTTCAAATAGGGTGTTGGTGACCTTCAAGAATTTTTTCGAATTGAATCTTTCGCCAAGAATGAATTGGGGGAAGTGCAAGAAGGAGTGATAACCTTCACCAAACCAATGTTGTCTTTGCAAAGAGCAAGACGTCAATTCCATTCATCTCCACCATAAGATAAGTGTAACATTGTAAGGATCTCCCATGTTGGTCAAGTTAAATAATTTTCTCCCAATGATATTATCGAAATTTTGAACTCAAAATCCAAAAAATTCCAACTTGCCAATGACCAAGGATGTCTATTCTTTAACATGGTACATGGATGGACACCACAAACCTCAATCAAAGTAGATGCACAATGACAAAGGCGAGCAAAGACACTTTCCAAACTTGGTCTTGATCCTTGTTGGAGTTCTGTCACATTGAGTATCACATAACATTCGAACAATGAACCTTACATAATGTCATCTTATACTTATCTATGAAATAGATAAGTAAACATACAAACAAGAGCACAACAAATAGACACTCAGTTTTTTACTAATACCAAAGCGACACAATTCAGTACTCTACACTACGAGCAACGCTACGGCGACAAAGATTCGTGTGTGTCGGACCTCTAACATGTGTGAACGGCAAAATCAGCCCCTCACACCAAACCAAGAGCACCCATCAAATTGTATGGGTCTAAAACCACAGAAATCCACGATCCCGTAAATTCAGACCCACAGAAAATCAGAATTGGAAAATAAAAACTCAGTAGGCTCACGCCCCATCGCGATTTATGTCGCGCGCGCACCAGGCCAGGAAAGGAGTAATTCAGCACCCATAGGATCTACTGCATTCCCCCGCAAGGGTTTGTTGTGTGTGTGGGGGGCTTGGATCGGTCTTGGGACCGATGCCGTGGGGGATAACCCAAAGGGGGAAAGCCAACCCTATTGCAGGAGACCTACCTCCGCATCGACCTGGTAGAGATCAACCAACACGCCTCGATTCGGAAGACAATCCACCGTGGGTACACCCTTACAAAATGGATCCGAGCCAACTAGATGAACTTCGACAACAATTGGACAAGTTGCATCGATCCGGTCGGATCAGACCATCCTCGACTCCATACGGAGTGGGTTGCCTACTGGTGAAGAAAGGGAATGGTAAATGGCGCATGTGCGTCGACTACCGAGCGTTGAATACGCGAACTGTACAAGATGGGTATCCTTTGCTATCCATTCAATCCATCTTGAGTACACTGGGGGGTTCCACCATATTCTCGAAGATCGACCTTGTTAGTCGGTTCCACCAGATCCGAATCCAAGACGAATATATCGAGAAAACCGCCCTCAACACGCAATTTGGCGCCTTCGAGTGGGTTGTTATGCCCTTTGGCCTCTGTAATGCGCCATCGACGTTCCAACGCGTCGTGAATGATGTCCTTTGAGACCACTTGGGAATCTTTGTATGGGTGTACATCAACGACATCCCCGTCTTCTCGAAGGATGCGGATGAACACCAATGACATCTCGATTCGGTACATGAACTACTCCGTAAGCACCAGCTCTTTCCCTGCATGGATAAATCCACATTCTTCCAGAGTCGAGTACCCTTCTGTGGATATATCATCGACAAAGATGGAGTACACATGGACCCCGAAAAGATCAAGGTCATTCGAGGTTGGCCTCCGCCAACTACGGTTCATGAAGTCTGACAATTCATTGGATTGTGTGGATTTCACCAGCAGTTTGTCGAAGGGTTCCAAGCTGTCCGAGCCCCTCTGACCGCGATGTTTAAGGCAGACTTCGAGTGGGAATGGACGGCTGTCCATCAGGCTTCTTCGACAAGCTGAAGCAGGCGATGATCAATGCGACACATCTCAGTGCTATCGACCCTCGACAGCCGTATCACCTGTACACAGACGCTTCGAAAGACTGCGTGGGTGCTACGCTGGCGCAACGATGTGCACATGGAAAGTACAAGGGACATCTGCGACCTATTGCCTTCATGTCGCGGAAAATGCAGCCTGCCGAAACTCGATACCCGATTCGAGTACAGGAGTTGTTGGCCATCGTATTAGCCTTGAAACAGTGGTTCCACCTACTTCGAGGACCGCAGCAGGTGCACGTGCACACTGACCACGAAAGTCTTCGATATCTCAAGACATGTCCTCGACCGCTGACACCATGGCAAGAACGATGGTCCCAACTCCTCGAAGAATACAACTTGACATTGTGGTACGTACCGGGCCTCGAGAATCCCGCGGCAGACGCCTGCTCCCGGGTGACTTCGCAACAGTTGATGGACATCAAAAATGCCACACGTACACGGGCTTTCGTAATTCCCCTGGTCGAAAATTGGGCTTCACTGCAAGGAGAACCTATCGATGAGTTCCTACATGTACTCGAAGACTCATTCTCTCATGACGAGGTGTGGCCCCAGCTGTACGACCACCTGTACGTTTCGCTTCGAAGCGGACGCTCCGTGGGGAAGAATCCTGACGCTGATGAACTTGCGGAACCAGCCCCCCAATTCGACACTGAACCCGCCGTCGAACCGGAGGACCTGGAGCCGCTACCATCAGACGCGACGACTGTCGAGCCGGAGGACCTGGGACTGGAGCCAGTACCATCGGATGAGATCATGGCTGAACATTCACACCAACCAGACATGCATCTCGATCAGGCTGGCAATGAGCCAGACATGCCTGCCGACACCGACGATCTTCCCGATATAAGCATGGATCGCCCTCTTCGAGTCACTTTTGGCAGTGAACTTCGATATGCTCCGACCATGGCGGAACTGATTCGCTGTCGACGTCACCGTGACGGCACGTTACAATAAGTTCCCTTGCTGAAGGTTGGGTCGAACACGCCGTACCCTTCGAGTCTTAAAGGTACGCACCGCCGAGTACATCGACATTATCAGTGGAAAGACTTGACTTCGACATCTGTGTGGGCAGCAGCCTATCGGGAAGACCCACGGACGAAGCACATCTACTGAAGCGGTACCCAGAACCCCATGGCTAGGTTACGGCACACAACCGGTCTCCGGTCCACTAACCCCATGTACGGAAGGGAAGACGCCCGTTGACGCTCCGTTCCGTGCCGTAAAGCCCCGCATCGGCAACCGATGCACCGCCAGCGGAGATTTGTATATCAGAATATCAGGAATCAACAGGGTTTTATTTCCATATTGTTTCCGTCAATTTTTACGCTTCCGTTCTGATATTCACTGTTTTGACTGCTGGCGGTTGGATCGCGACTTTACCGTAACCGCCAGATTAACTGTAATTAATGGAAATTTTAACGCAATCCGTCACGAAGGCTCCAAAGTCGTCAGGAACTGCATGGATGCTTCCGCAATTTTCACATCTTACACTCGCAACCTTAATCCGAATTTTTCAGGATGTCGAAATCGGATTTTCGACTTCGACATCCCCGCACTTGATTTGACCTCTTTCGAGTGGACCTACGTGCTTCCCTATGCACGAATCAACTTTCCTTTTCTCTTGCCCTCCATTTGTCTTAAAGATATGGGCAAAACAAAGTTGATTCGTGAGGCCACTTGTGAAGGTCATATCTCGTGTTGCTTGCGAGGAATTACGATAAGGAAACGTGGGATGTATTCACAATACTCCCGACGTAATTTAGGAAGCATTATATGCCTTGCGTCTCCACACGTGCGCGCTAGTGCAATGGATCATGGTCAAGAGGGTAGAGTTTGCGTTGTAACTCTATGGCCATGATATTGCGTGCGTTAAGATAACTTTCGAGTGTAGCGCGCAAGTATTGGTGTTGCATAGGAACTCTCCTTGAGTTCCTATGAGCGATTGACACAAAGTTATGCCCTTGGAGGGGCATGACATATCGTGGTGGGAGCTACCTTTTTGGGCAATGTGGAGTATGTGCCTTGTGTTGTGTTGCGTGCCCATTTGGCGGGTCCACCGCTCCAAGCCGAACCCGCCAATGGACCTCATATTGTGCAAGCCCCTTCTCCATACTCCCCACGATCAATTGCAAGCCTAACCTTCGTGAAGGGAAGCTTGTGTGGTGATCCCGAAGCGATGCGTTGGGAGCAAGGTGTGTATTTTGCAATTTTCCATATTTTCATGTGCCCACTTGGGAAGTAGCGCTCGTAACCTTTCAAGGCGCCCCAAGTGGAGCACATACGTGGAATCGAAGGTCATTGGTGTCAAGTCATTATGTTTAGAAGGATTAGTTGATTGCACGATCCAAGCCAAAGATATTATAATATAATTGTGCACCTTTCAAGGCACTTTTGTGTATCTTTGTGCCAATTTTGCCGTTTTTGGCCCGTCATGATGTCAAGTGGCGACTGTGTATCTCAATGTTGCGCTCAATTGACACCATGACCCAAGTATGTTGTAAGGGTACATACTTCGGTCCCCAACATATGTTGGACCCGGCGAATAACTCCTCTTAGGCTTGGCATACCGTGGCCGCCATGTTGGCGATTTGGGACTATCCCAAATCATGGGCTCACTTGGCGACCCTGCCATTCCCAATACCGGAGGAGTTGGGCGACGCCCAAAAGATATGTTGGACACATATGACTTGATACCAATCCTATGGCACACTCCGGTCCGAGTCGGGCATGTACCTCATTTGCCCCAACCATGAGTGTGCGCATCTTTGGCCATTTTGAGCAATTTTCCACTTTTGCTGCCCGCCGTGCACTATGTTCTAACCCTCGTGTACGCCGGACGCATGGACCAATGGACCATATATGACATGGGTGTTATGGGTAATGGTACCCATGGTCCACACGCCACGTGGGCGAAGCGGAGCCACCTTCGTTAAGGCGCTAGCCCAAAGTGAGTGTGGGCAATTTTGCCATTTTGGCATTTGTGGACCCAATTGGGATCGTCACCACGCCAAGTAGCATGGAGATCTTTGAGAGCCAAGGGCATGGGAGTCTCTGTTGGACTCCCGGTGGATCGCGTATGGGATGGCGGATCCGATCTCCAAGCCGGCGTGGAGATATACTATTGGGAGCACACCGAATTTTGGCTCATTTCAAGCAGCCAAAATGACCCCATTTTGGGACCCCAATTTCCCCCTTCCGTGTGGTCAATTGGCGGCCCCATTTCTCTATGCCCACAGGGAGCCCGGACCTAATTCCAAGTTGTACACTCAGATGTAAGTCCTAGGTCCTGCCTCCTAACCTGTGAGCTATTGGCCTTGCCCTGGTCGGGCGAGCCACGCGTGGGAATGACGCCAATTTTGGTGATTTTGGCATCATGACCCCACTTGACGAATCCGTGTTGCCCTGATGCCGGGACCTCAGAGGGAACCAAGTTGGGTGAGGGCTCCAGGGAGTTCGTACTCGAAGGGCATAGGGTCAGTTGCCTCGTCCCTACCTCTGGCGGGTCCGGGCGAGGGGTCAATTTTGGAGTTTTTCAAGCTAATATCAGTTTGGGCTGAAACAGCCCATTTCCAGCTACCAACTCCTGAGGGATAATGGCGGGGCCATATCTCTGGCTCAGAGTGGAGTTGGGACCTGCTGTTGAGGGAGCATAGGGAGCCACTGTCGGTTGGCCTTGGTGCGCCTTTGTTTCCAGGAACTCGCCTGTGGCTGGGCGGGACACCTCCCCTATTGGCAGGGTTTCAGGGTCCGGACTGAGCAGGGCATGGGTTGTGTTTGAGCCCCCGCCCCCACCAGCCACTGAGAGGGTCGGACCTGGGATTGGGATACAAGTTGGGATAGAGTGTCTATTGTCCTGTGATGCCCTTACCCCAGTCCAGTCTTAACCCCATGTGTACATATCCTGATGTGTTGCTGTACATACTTTCGTTCCCTTGTTGCAGAGTGGCAAGGATCCTGAAACGCTTTGTCACATGACATGAGCGCATTGATGCCCTTGTGAGCGTAGTGCTTTGCCTGCCTGCTCACTTGCGCGTGTCCACCGCAGCGTCCCGTGGCCGGCCCCCCACGGGAACACGTCAAAAGCGTTTCACCGCCGCGGGGTTACCCAGCCCTCGCGTGCCACTCGGGGCCACCAACCCCGAGCAGCGCGTCGCAGCAGCTCGCAGCTCGCAGCTCGCAGCGCAGCGCAGCAGCTCGCAGCGCAGCGCAGCGGCTCGCAGCGCCGCCCAGCGACAGCGCCGAGTTCGTCACGGAGCCCGCAGCGCCGTCCAGAGCATTGCCCTGACCGCGCAGCGACCGTGAAAGAGGTGCACAGACCAGGACTCCTGCATCAGCCCCATCGGCCGACCCGGAGTCCCATCGGCCGACCAGCAAGGCCGCGTCAACCACCTCCACAACCACCGGCTGACCAGCACCAGCCGCACTCCCAATCCAGTGCTGCAGCACCCGCCTCAACAACCACCACCAGTTCGTTGAGTTGAACGAGTGCACACCAAGGACCTCAAGACCAACTACGCCCCCGCTGCCATGGTGAATTGGCAAGAAGCGGGCAGGACGTGGCCGCGGCCCCACCCCCATGCAGCGCAACTGCTGCGTGGGTTGGTATGGGACCAGCACTACCGCCACAGCCACCCCCAGTGCGAAGGCGGCATGCCCAGGAGCTTCGAGCTCCGCACGGACATCGCCCCCGACCGCCTGCAGGCCGTGGAGGACTGGCTGCGGGCGGAAGGGTACGAGTACCGCCACCAGCAGAGGCGCTGGAGGACCTGGACCCGGCCGGACAGGCCCGGCGAAGGGCTGCGCCCCGACGGGATTGAGGAGGACGAGGACCCCAACGCCTACCCGTCGGGCGCCTCGATCAATGTCTCCATGTGGGACATAATCGAGAAGAAATTCCCGGAACCGGGGAGCGAGCGCAGGCTGCAGGGCAGCAGCAGCGCGTCTCCGGGGAAGGAGAAGCGGTCCGCCGGGGACAAGAAGCGGGACCGGAAGTGGCGGGAGTACCAGGAGTCCCTGGCCGCCGAAGCCGCCCAAGGCGCCAAGGGCGGAACCCCAGCCCCCAGTCCCCAACGGGCCAATGGTGGTCATCACCCCGGCTCCACCACCCTTGGCGACTACATCCGAGTCGCCAGGCAGACCAAGGCCAAGCCCCGTCCGCTGCTCCTGAGGCCCCAGCAGGCCCCAGCAGGCCCCAGCAGCGACGTGGAGTCGGCTCACCGCGGGAGGATGCCGGCCGACCAGGCCAGCTCCAGCAGCAGCGTCGCTCCCGACAGGGACGTGGCGCGCGCCTGTGAGCGCGTCTGTGGGGTGCCCTGCAACCTCCGGGTTGCCCGGCAACGGTCCAGGCAGCACAGCGCTGCCGTGGAGGGCGCCGTCGGCATCGCCCAGGAGGAGGCTGCGGAGTGGGCGCATGGCATGGCCATCCACGCCCGGACCGTGGCGGCCATTGCGGCCGGACTCACGGCCGTAGCCGCCCATGGGGCAGCGACTGCCCAGGTCAACGGTGAGTTGGCGGCAGCCGATGAGGAAGCCCGCCTGACGCAGGAGGCCATTGCCTGCAGGGAGGCCCAGGTGAGGGCGCTGGAAGAGGCGCTTGCCCAAGAGAGGGCAAAGAAGGAGGCGGAGGAAAGGGCCCACGCCGAAGCGACGGCCAAGGCCCAGGCGGACGCCGCCAAGAAGGAAGCCATCGAGGCCGCGCGACGGAAGGTCGCTGAGGAGAAGGCCAAGACGGAGGCGGAGCTGGCGGCGTTGGAAGCGCAGAAGGTGCGGCTGCAGCAGGCCCGGGAAGCCGAGGCGGCTCGTGCTCGGGAAGAAGACGAAGTGCGGGCTGCCGCAGCCACCGCCGCCGCAATGGAGGAGGCAGAGGCCAAACTCCGCCGCGAGACTCCCCCGGGAGGATCACGAGTGGAGACCCTTCGAAAACTTTTCGAAGGGGACGCCTCCTCCAGGATGACGCTGGACGAGGCCGACACGGGCAGCAGTGGGAGCAGTGGCCCCACCACCCGTCGACGGAGGAAGGGCAAGGGGAAGACCCCCGAGAGGCCGCGGAGGCCAGCGGGTGGACACCCCCACGACAGTGACCCCTTCTTCACCGCCAGTGACGGGGATGAACGAGGCCGCCGACATCGCCAAGTGGTGGCTTGGACGGGCGGAGGAGGCGGAGACGTCCCCATGGAACCGGAAGGTGAGGATGAGGATCTCCCTCCTCCCTACCGGGGCTCGGAGCCTTCCGAGACCGAGACGCCCAGGTGGGGCGACATGGACGAGGATGACGACATGGACTTTGGCATCACGAGGAAGCGCCCATCCTCGGACCCACCGAGGCGACCCGGCGGAGACCCAGCGGGACCCCCTGGCGGAGGACCATCAGGACCCCCTGGAGGACGCCCACCAAGTGGACCCCCTGGAGGCGGACCGCCGGGCGGGGGAGGACCCCCTGGACCGGGCGGACCCGGCGGAGGCCCTCCTGGAGGACCCCCTGGGGACCCCGACGACCCACCAGGGAACGGCGACCCGGATACCACCTGGCGGTGGATTGTCTACCTCCGCAGGAGAGTCCAGTTGCTCGAGCTGGAGGTAGACACGGGCAAGGGCAAGATGGCTCGCATCTCCAGGGTCGCCGCGCGCGCGCAGAAGGAGCTGGACATCGCCAGGGCCGAGACCAATTCGCTGACCAACGTCGTCAGCGGCCTGCAGCAGAGGCTGGACGCGCTGGAAGCCCGTGGGAGCGTCGGCAGCGGCCACCCACCCCTGGAGTCTGGCTCGTCGGACGACGGCTGGGGACCCGGACCAGGTCCAGGCAGACCCCACGCCCCCGGCGGAGCCCCCAGGAGTCGCCCCAGCGCCAGTGCCCCCTCTCTCACCGCCCCCTCTCACCACAGCGCGGGCCGCCGCAACGAGCGCGTGCCGCCCGGCAGTGGCAGTGAGGATTGGCGTGATGAGTGGCTCAGCGCGGAGTATCGCAACCGCCGTGCTCCACCGCGGACACCGGTACGCCCCCGGCGCCCCGCACCAGCCCCGGAGCCAATCCCAATGGCTGGTGGACGTTATGGTGGACTCAGGGATGAGGTCCCCAGAGGAGACGTGGAGTGGGATGTCGGCGAAGGTGAGGATCTGGACCTGGACCTGGAGGAGTTCG
Source organism: Eutreptiella sp. 'Long Island Sound 2002' (assembly GCA_964036045.1). Taxonomy (NCBI): domain Eukaryota; phylum Euglenozoa; class Euglenophyceae; order Eutreptiales; family Eutreptiaceae; genus Eutreptiella; species Eutreptiella sp. 'Long Island Sound 2002'. The sequence goes on from OZ038388.1 coordinate 34,216,438, forward strand.
ACATCAGCCCGCCGCGTGGTGTACGACGGGAGGCCGCTGAACGCAGCCGCCAGCGCCGTGATGAGGATGCGTACATGGACGCAGTACGGACCAGGTTAGGGTACATGGAGGAACCGCGGCGTAGCCACAGGGATTCCGTGGAGGAGATGGACGTGGCGGCCGTGGGAGTCCGTGGGCGAGGCCGATGGGAACCTCGGTCGACCTCGCGGCCGGCGTTCATGGTCTCTAAGGCCGCGGACGCCGCCGTGTGGGAAGACTTGAAGGACATCAAGCCCCCCATGTACGACGGCAACCCCCTCAACCTCGACCGCTTCTTGGAGAAGCTGGATGATTGGGGGCTGACCGTCACTGAAGACATGCCTCACGCGGATGCGGAGAGATATGTCTTCAGAAGGTTCAGGTACCGCCTGCCGGAAGTGCTCGGAGAGCTATACTTCCTGGCGACCAAGGAGGGGAAGATCAAGACCCTCAAGGAAGCCAAGAAGTGGCTCAACGAGCAGGAGCGGGTGGACGCCCCGCAGGTGGCTGCCAAGCGGTGGAAGTCCATCAAGCTTGAGCATGATGGACGGGAGATCCGCCTGCGGGATTGGCGGGACTTCCGAGGGAAATACACCCTCCACCGCCGCAACGTGGAGGATTGGAACGAGGGTGACGAGCAGGCTCGCCTGCTCTCCATGCTGCCGGAAGCATGGATCAAGAGGGTCACCAAGGAGGAATCCAAGCGGGCCAAGTCCAACCACACGGTCAAGATGATGCTCCCCAAGGAGTATCATACGAACGTGGTGGCTTGGGCGAAGAAGAACGTGGCCCGGGATGTCAAACGGCACTCCCTGCGGAACGCTCTCCTCATCACCGTCTCGGGCAATCGCGAGAAGACCGCGATGTGGCGCCTTGACGAGTGTGAGTTGAGCGGCCAGACCATCCGTCTGCAGGCCATCCCGGCGCGGATGAGCTGCGACGAGATCCTGGAGTGGGTTGGCGAGGAAGTACTCAAGGAGTACCGAAACCTCCACCACACCCGCGGGTTGAGGCCCGGCGACCGCGACGTCGACTACGTTGGCGAGGGACCTGGCGGGGAAGCTGCCATGGACCCAGCGGGAGCCGGCGGCGATGAGACTCTCGTCGGCGATGACGACGACGATGAGCCCGCCGAAGTGGCCGTGTGTGCCTTCGTGGCCAAGAACCTGAGCGCGGGGAGCAAGCCGGGAAACTGGAAGCCCCTGCAGCAGGGTTGGAGGAAGCAGGAGAAGAGGGACCCTCGCCGCATTGGCGACCCTCCGCTGTCCTTTGGGGAGTTCATACGAGCTCACCCTCAGGGCTGTTTCGTGTGTTATGGGAGGAAGCGAGGCTTCAACCATGACCACCGAACATGCCCCATCCACCAGGCCGACACGGAGGCGTACAAGAAGGCGCACGGGTCGAAGAAGCGTGCGCCCGCGGGTATCCGGGAAGCCAAGATGGAGGTGGACAAGGACGAGCTGGCCAAGCTGATGTCGTCGGTGGGGACCGAGTTGGCCAAGGAGATCCAGGAGATCAAGCGGAACTCGGTCCCCAGGTCGGACAACAAGAACAAGCAGAACAACCAGAACAACCAGAACAAGGACAAGGACAAGAAGCCTACTCGCAGCGAAAGAAGGAAGAAGGGCATCAACGAGGTTGATGCGGAGGAGAACACCCCTTCTTCCACAACCGACGCCCCCTAGCGGAGCCCCTGCAGCCAAGGGCCCCAGCTAGGGCGGTCGCAGGATGGTGACGTGGGAAGCGCCGAACCATCCCAGTCGGGAGTCGAAAAGCACAAGGGGACTGCCGCGGGCGGAAGGCCCGGTCCGGCCCCCAGTCGCGGAGGCGGGGTGAGGGCAAGTGAAGGCACGAACCCTTGCACCCGTCCGTCCTTCGCGACCAAGAATGTGTTTGATGTACTTCATGATCTTTCCGAGAGTATCGGAGGATCACCCGGACCGCAGCTGGATGCTGCAGATGGGCAGCCTGAGCCCATTGTCCACGACCTGCACCAGTCGCTTGTTGAGCTTCTGGAACGGCCGGAGATCCTGAGTTTGCACGCCGTGCGCCGTGTCGGTCGCGAGCGGCAGTTGCATCTTAAGGTCCGTGCCTTATGCGGGGAAGTGGAAAAGGTTTTCGACGTGTTGGTCGATACGGGAGCTCAAGTCAGCTTGGTCAAGGCTGGCCTACTTCCACCAGAGTGTCTGACCGACAGTCGGAAACCTGTCAGGCTGAAGGTGGCGAACGGCCAGTACATGGTGGGAGGCACGAAGGAAGCGGCCATTGGGCTGCAGTTCGTGAACCATCGTGAGCTGAGCCGCCCAGACCTCGGCAAAGAAATCCTCCTGCACGGTCGCTTCTACGAGGCCGAGATGGACTGGGACATGATCGTTGGGTACGACTTCATGATGGAGACGGACTCCGGCGTTCTCCCGGCCCAGGCCTCCATGACCCTGTACCAGGACGACCAGCTCTCGTGGCTTTCCTCACCTGAGCACCATGTGGAATGCCAATGGATCCACCCCGAACGCAATCAGCTCGAAGTGGCCGCGCTGGACACTGAGCCAACTGGTCCTGCAAACCAGGAGTACGGCGTAAGGCCGGAAGTGGCGAGCCGAGTTGTCGCGGACTTGGGAGCTTCGGATCTGGCCCTGGATGCGTTCTCTTCAGGAACCTCCGCCCATCTGCGGGTGTGTGAGAAGTACTGGAGCGCACAGGACTCCGCGTGGAAGAAGCACTGGGGTCCGCATCAGGGATTGATGTGGATCCATTGCCCCCCTTGGGACATTCCAAGAGCGATAGCGAAGATTCGCAAGGACCGCTCCAAGGCAGTGCTGGATGTTCCTATGGGATGCACCGAGGAGGAAAGTACCCGACATTGGGTAGCCTCATTGACCAACATGACCTTAAACAAGGTCGTCCTACCGGCTGGAGAGAGTGTCTATCAGGACGCTAAGGGACAGCCCATGCCACCCCAGAGATGGCCAACGGAATTCCACTATGTGGATGGGGGCCTTGATCAGGCCGACGCCACGGACTTCGTGTGTGTCAACCGCATCATAGCGGAGCCTTGGAGGCAATGCTTTGCGGTTCCCCCTGTTGACATCGAAGAATCGGAATCGGAAGAGCCCCTCACTAAAGAGGAGTGGGATCTGGTTCAGGGGTATATGGATCAGCCCTTTCACGACTGGGAAAACCAGCGTGAGGGCAAAGGCCAGGACAAAGCCTGGTGGGAAGTGGACTCGATCGTCTCTGGTTCCTATGATTGAGATACCTTCGTAAGGAGGGTACTGGACCACCTGTCCAGCCAGGACGAGCCAATCGGGGGTAACCCACCCACCTACGGCGATCTATTCCGAGGCAAGACCAGAGTTGGCCCTTTGGGCCACCTGGGAAGACCACCTGAGCCGAAAGCGAGCGGAGTAGCTACCCCTCAAGTAAGCTCCGTGGTTCAAGTGCCCGGAAAAGCCAAGGCGGAGTCCGATGACTGCCCCAAGATCCAGGCATTGAGGGCCAGGCTGAAGCAGAAGTATGGTGATACCTTCTTCAGCGGTAAGCCTGTGTTTCCCCCACCGGTGCGTGGACCGTATGGCGAGGCCAAGATACGACTGAAGCAGGACCCCCGTGTGTATCGGCACCGGGACTTTGCCCTGAGGGGCGAGAGGAAAGAGGCCGTGGAGAAGATCCTCCGTGACTTCATCCAGAGAGGCTGGCTCGAGCCGTGCCACTCCGAATGGGCCTCTCCTTGCTTCGTCGTCCCCAAGAAGGTTGCCGGTGAGTGGCGGCTCGTGGTCGACTACCGCGGCCTGAACGCCCAAACGCAGCACGACAGCTATACGCTGCCCCTCATTGAGGACATGCTGCAAAAGCAACACCGGCGGAGGATCTTCACGGTGATTGACCTGAAACATGGTTATCATCAGATGCCTCTCGCCGAGGAGTCCCGTGCCTGCACAGCCATGAGCACCCCACTTGGACCTCTCCAGTGGAAGGTGATGCCCATGGGCGTTACCAACGGCAATGCGGCTTTTCAGCGGATGCTGGAGAACCTGCTTGAGCCGGTGCGCGACTGTGCGGACCCCTTCGTGGACGACGTGATCATCGCGTCCGGGGACCCCAGTATGAGCTACGAGGAGCTCCTGGAGGCACACGAGAGGGACGTCACCCGAGTGCTGGACCTTCTGGTTCGGCACAAACTCACGGGCAGCAGTGACAAGGCCACCATTGCGGTAAGCGAGGTGGTCTTCGCTGGCCACGTAGTCGGGAACGGGCAGCGAAAGCCCATACCTGGCAAGGTGGCTGCGATTGAGCACTGGGAAAAGCCCAAGACGGTCTCTGAGCTACGGGCGTATCTGGAATTCTGCAATTACTACTCGGGGTATATCAAAATGTATGCCGAGTATGCAGCCCCCATGACGACCATGCTCAAGGGCAACCGAGAGGAGACCAAGAAGGGGTCCAAGAAGGCTCTGGTCTGGACACCTGAGTCCGACCGTGCCTTTGAGGGGATGAAGCAGGCGCTGCTATCCGCAGTGGGTCTGCACCTCGTGGATCCCGACCGAGGGTTCGTCCTGCGCACCGACGCTTCCGACTACGCCATTGGCGCTGTGTTGGAGCAAGTGCTTGACGACGGGAGGCACGTGCCCGTGGCCTTCTGGAGCCGAGTCCTGGCGGAAGGCCAGAGACGGACGTGGACGCCCCGTGAAAAGGAGGCGTATGCCATCGTCATGGCTCTCAGGAAATGGGCTGGGTACATAGCCCTCCATCCCGTCAACGTCTGCACCGACCATCAGAGTCTGCAGTCGTGGCACAAGGAGCACGTGGACACCCCCTCAGGTCCCGCCTCCCGACGGGCAAGATGGCACGAGACCTTGGCCAAGTTCGACCTAACGGTTGTTTATATTCCTGGAAAGGATAACACCGTGGCGGACTGTCTCAGTAGGTGGGCCTATCCCGCCAGCAAGGGCATGCAGGATATCTCTGCCCATGGCGATGAGGCTGAGACCGCTGAAGCCAAGAGGATCATTGAAATGGAGCGCCTGATGGAGGAGGAGGGTGCTAAATGCTTCGTCGTCATGGCTGCGGATGCCCCCCTCGCGTCGAGGGTGAGCAGAGCGGTCAGAGTACTCGCCCCTCAGGGAGCTGAGTCCGACAAGCACCTCTTCCCGGAGTCTTGCCTCCAGGACGACTGGACCGACGATTACGCCAAGTCTGAGGCCTTTGCGGCCGAGTATAGGGCTGTGACCGACCCTGACGACGGGCAGAAGTGGCCAAAGGGGCTGACCGAGGAAGATGGCAAGCTCTACCGGAATGGTAAGCTGCTATTACCGGAGTCCCGGGTGCTCGAGCTTTGTGGCTCTTGGCACCACCACATGCTGCACCCAGGGGTCAAGAAGCAAGCCCTTGACATGCAGCGTCGGTTCGAGATCGACCATATCGTTCTCTACACCGCCATCAAGAAGGTCAGGAAGGGTTGCTCGGTCTGTCAGGCCTGCAATCCCGATAACCGGAACGTCAAGGGGGAACCCCAATGGACCCCGGTTCCTGACCAGCCCATGGAGAGCGTGGCCATGGACGTCTTCTCCATGCCCGAAGTGCACATTGGCAAGGAGACCTTTGACTGTGTGGTTCTCTGTGTGGACCGCCACAGCGGCTACGTTGTAGCCGTTCCGGCACGCAAAAAGGGGTTGCTTGCCAAGGAAGTGGCAGTCATGATGATTCGTCATTGGCTGACCGTCTTTGACATCCCCCGCACCATTTGCAGTGACCGAGGGCCCCAGTTTACTGGTGGCTGGTTCAAGGCTATGTGTTCCCTCATGGGAATACGTCATGCCAGGAGCGTCGCCTATCTCAGCCGGTCTAACGGCCGTGCTGAAGTAGCTGGACGGCAGCTGTTCGAGAAGCTGCGCAAGATCCACATCACCAATCCACGTCGGAACTGGTTTGAGGAGATGTGGCCTGCTCTGAAGGCCCATCATGACACCCCCACTCCGGGCGGTTTGTCCCCTCACCAGATCCTGTTGGGCAGGGACCCCCTGGGCAGGGGACTTCCCTTGTCTGGTGATGGCATGGCTATGGATGCCAAGGAATTCTTCGCGCGGCAAGAGCAAACGGCGCGGGACATCCGCCAGCAGCTTGAGAAAGAGCATGCTGAGCGTCAGAAGTCCGCCCCGAGCTCGACAGCGCAGAAGTTCAGGGTGGGAGACCCGGTGTGGGTGATCAGACCCCGCCCTATGGGCACCCACCGCACCAAGACCTGGTTCACACCCGGCGAGGTGGTCCGCAGGATTGGTGAGGACACCTACCGCATCAAGGTGGGTCACGGACAGTTCCGGGAGCGCCACGAGAGTCAGCTCCGTGTGCGGGAACCCGACCTCCGTGGCCAGCATGTGTCCCTGAGCTATGCCGCACATGAGGCCGATTCGGACGACGACTATGCTGAGCAGGACGACTATACAGTCGAGAAGATCCTGGCTCAGCGTCCGAAGGCCTCGGCACCCGGAGGTCTGGAGTTCAAGGTTCGTCGGCGAGGCTATGGGCCGTCCCACGATACCTGAGAACCCGTCTCCTCGTTCGTGCCGCGGGTCAATACTACTTTCATGGAGTACATCCGCAAGCACAAGACCAAGATCCACGTTTCGGACTTGGCAGCACTCACCCGGGCGATTGCAGACAGGGGTGCCTGATCAGCGCCCTTAGCTCTCCCCTGATGTGCGTTGAGGTGCTTGTGAGGCCGACGGATCGTCCCTTACTTGCTTGCTCTCTTCCATCTTTCGGTGACAGAGTGGCCATATACCCCCCCCTGCTGAATCCAGAGGAGGATGGCCCCTCTCTTCAATTCTATTCGTCACTCCCCACCTGCTGAATCCTTGGGAAACCAGGTAGGGCGACTGACCTTCATATCTCTGAGCTCTTGGGGCCTTGAAGCCCATACGACGTTGCGCAACGGATGCCGCTGTCATCGGCATTGCGATTTTTGGTGTGTGGTCTGGTTCCATGGCACTTGCGGAATCCAGACCAGTCGACGTGTGTCTCGAGACTATATATGGCCTGAACTCAGGCATTTTCCTGTCCACCCTCCTGCATTGCCTTATCCTAACCGGGGCGTGGTTTGGCGCTCTACCAGAGTGTGTTTACACGCCTCTTTACCCCGCTTGCTTTGCTTTTCCGCCCCTCCAGGATATGTGCTTCTGTATGTTGCTGTCTTCAGCCCATCACCGGAGTGTGGACTGTTTTTCCCCTCCGAAGGGATGCGAATCGTATACAAAGGCGCCTTGAGTCGCCGTGTACATGTTCATACAGCCTGGTCCAGCCTGGACCAGTACCAAAGTACAGATTCTACTGTTTGCGTGCTCGTGATACCGTGTTGCCCTATTCGCTGTGATGTGGAGATCCTGATGGCGCCAGGCGGGAAGCCCAGTTGCCTGACTACACTCCCAGCGGTCCGCCACTGTCAGTCCCAGTGTGAGCCTACCGATTCGCAGACGCACTTGCATTCGGATGGCGGCCTCCGGTGCTCCTGACCTCGGTCAGTCTGCCTGGGAAACTGGTGGTTTGAGGAGTCGACGCCTCCGCCCACACTGCATGAGGACTCCCTCATGTATGGCCTTCGTGGTAATAGGGCGAGGGAAAAGACGGCCTTGATGCCCGATCCCTTCAGGAGGAGCTCCCTTGAGATCCCTCAAGGAGTTCGGCTGTACAACTCTGGACTCGCGTCGTATGGATATGGACATGGTGCGCCCGAGGAAGGACCCGTGGGGACTCTCCCCAGTCGGCGGGCCTTGGGAAGCTTGGGGTAGCCTGATGGATCTTTGTGGTCGCTCTCGACCTGTGGGACCACCTCGGTCGTCGTGTGTCGCCTATGTTGGCCGTGTATGCCACTACCACTGTGGTAGTGACCGTAGCAGCCGGCACCCGGTGCGCCTGGTATGGGTTAACGGGTCCTTTGGATGCCGAACAATCGCCGCCAGGACCCGGGACTTGATACTTGATACTGTACCTCTAATTACTAACATCTACAGCATCATACCTGTTTTACTATGCGTTGGAATGGGCAGCCTAACCCAAAATCAGCCTGAAGTGAGGATGTGACACCCCCCCTTCAGGGGATGGTCCTGGGTACCCGCTGCCATGCTTGGGTGTTATCGAGCCCCCCCCAGGGTTTGCTCTAAGGAGGGGGGTGAAGCGGTACCCAGAACCCCATGGCTAGGTTACGGCACACAACCGGTCTCCGGTCCCCTAACCCCATGTACGGAAGGGAAGACGCCCGTTGACGCTCCGTTCCGTGCCGTAAAGCCCCGCATCGGCAACCGATGCACCGCCAGCGGAGATTTGTATATCAGAATATCAGGAATCAACAGGGTTTTATTTCCATATTGTTTCCGTCAATTTTTACGCTTCCGTTCTGATATTCACTGTTTTGACTGCTGGCGGTTGGATCGCGACTTTACCGTAACCGCCAGATTAACTGTAATTAATGGAAATTTTAACGCAATCCGTCACGAAGGCTCCAAAGTCGTCAGGAACTGCATGGATGCTTCCGCAATTTTCACATCTTACACTCGCAACCTTAATCCGAATTTTTCAGGATGTCGAAATCGGATTTTCGACTTCGACATCCCCGCACTTGATTTGACCTCTTTCGAGTGGACCTACGTGCTTCCCTATGCACGAATCAACTTTTCTTTTCTCTTGCCCTCCATTTGTCTTAAAGATATGGGCAAAACAAAGTTGATTCGTGAGGCCACTTGTGAAGGTCATATCTCGTGTTGCTTGCGAGGAATTACGATAAGGAAACGTGGGATGTATTCACAATACTCCCGACGTAATTTAGGAAGCATTATATGCCTTGCGTCTTCACACGTGCGCGCTAGTGCAATGGATCATGGTCAAGAGGGTAGAGTTTGCGTTGTAACTCTATGGCCATGATATTGCGTGCGTTAAGATAACTTTCGAGTGTAGCGCGCAAGTGTTGGTGTTGCATAGGAACTCTCCTTGAGTTCCTATGAGCGATTGACACAAAGTTATGCCCTTGGAGGGGCATGACATATCGTGGTGGGAGCTACCTTTTTGGGCAATGTGGAGTATGTGCCTTGTGTTGTGTTGCGTGCCCATTTGGCGGGTCCACCGCTCCAAGCCGAACCCGCCAATGGACCTCATATTGTGCAAGCCCCTTCTCCATACTCCCCACGATCAATTGCAAGCCTAACCTTCGTGAAGGGAAGCTTGTGTGGTGATCCCGAAGCGATGCGTTGGGAGCAAGGTGTGTATTTTGCAATTTTCCATATTTTCATGTGCCCACTTGGGAAGTAGCGCTCGTAACCTTTCAAGGCGCCCCAAGTGGAGCACATACGTGGAATCGAAGGTCATTGGTGTCAAGTCATTATGTTTAGAAGGATTAGTTGATTGCACGATCCAAGCCAAAGATATTATAATATAATTGTGCACCTTTCAAGGCACTTTTGTGTATCTTTGTGCCAATTTTGCCGTTTTTGGCCCGTCATGATGTCAAGTGGCGACTGTGTATCTCAACGTTGCGCTCAATTGACACCATGACCCAAGTATGTTGTAAGGGTACATACTTCGGTCCCCAACATATGTTGGACCCGGCGAATAACTCCTCTTAGGCTTGGCATACCGTGGCCGCCATGTTGGCGATTTGTGACTATCCCAAATCATGGGCTCACTTGGCGACCCTGCCATTCCCAATACTGGAGGAGTTGGGCGACGCCCAAAAGATATGTTGGACACATATGACTTGATACCAATCCTATGGCACACTCCGGTCCGAGTCGGGCATGTGCCTCATTTGCCCCAACCATGAGTGTGCGCATCTTTGGCCATTTTGAGCAATTTTCCACTTTTGCTGCCCGCCGTGCACTATGTTCTAACCCTCGTGCACGCCGGACGCATGGACCAATGGACCATATATGACATGGGTGTTATGGGTAATGGTCCCCATGGTCCACACACCACGTGGGCGAAGCGGAGCCACCTTCGTTAAGGCGCTAGCCCAAAGTGAGTGTGGGCAACTTTGCCATTTTGGCATTTGTGGACCCAATTGGGATCGTCACCACGCCAAGTAGCATGGAGATCTTTGAGAGCCAAGGGCATGGGAGTCTCTGTTGGACTCCCGGTGGATCGCGTATGGGATGGCGGATCCGATCTCCAAGCCGGCGTGGAGATATACTATTGGGAGCACACCGAATTTTGGCTCATTTCAAGCAGCCAAAATGACCCCCTTTTGGGACCCAAATTTCCCCCTTCCGTGTGGTCAATTGGCGGCCCCATTTCTCTATGCCCACAGGGAGCCCGGACCTAATTCCAAGTTGTACACTCAGATGTAAGTCCTAGGTCCTGCCTCCTAACCTGTGAGCTATTGGCCTTGCCCTGGCCGGGTGGACCACGCGTGGGAATGACGCCAATTTTGGTGATTTTGGCATCATGACCCAACTTGACGAATCCGTGTTGCCCTGATGCCGGGACCTCAGAGGGAACCAAGTTGGGTGAGGGCTCCAGGGAGTTCGTACTCGAAGGGCATAGGGTCAGTTGCCTCGTCCCTACCTCTGGCGGGTCCGGGCGAGGGGTCAATTTTGGAGTTTTTCAAGCTAATATCAGTTTGGGCTGAAACAGCCCATTTCCAGCTACCAACTCCTGAGGGATAATGGCGGGGCCATATCTCTCGCTCAGAGTGGAGTTGGGACCTGCTGTTGAGGGAGCATAGGGAGCCACTGTCGGTTGGCCTTGGAGCCCCTTTGTTCCCAGGAACTCGCCTGTGGCTGGGCGGGACACCTCCCCTATTGGCAGGGTTTCAGGGTCCGGACTGAGCAGGGCATGGGTTGTGTTTGAGCCCCCGCCCCCACCAGCCACTGAGAGGGTCGGACCTGGGATTGGGATACAAGTTGGGATAGAGTGTCTATTGTCCTGTGATGCCCTTACCCCAGTCCAGTCTTAACCCCATGTGTACATATCCTGATGTGTTGCTGTACATACTTTCGTTCCCTTGTTGCAGAGTGGCAAGGATCCTGAAACGCTTTGTCACATGACATGAGCGCATTGATGCCCTTGTGAGCGTAGTGCTTTGCCTGCCTGCTCACTTGCGCGTGTCCACCGCAGCGTCCCGTGGCCGGCCCCCCACGGGAACGCGTCACTACGAAGTCGCGGTTCGAAGCCTTGTGGCACGACACCAGCTTCGCGATGCCAAGTTGTCCTTCGATGATTGCAAATTCCTCCATTTGTCAACGATGGGTAAACGTGTGCTTGTCCCTCGAACACTGGTGACGTCGATTGTGGCCATGTATCACGAGTCGGAGTTCTATGGCCATTCAGGTGTCCTTCGAACCATGGCCCTGATTAAGCGCGACTACGTATGTTCGCACCTGCGACACCACGTCGAGCGATACATACTAACTTGCGATGTCTGTCAAGCGGCAAAATCAAGGCGAGTCGACACCGCCAGAGTGCCAAGACCATTACCGGTGCCGGACATCAAATGGAAGAGTGTGTTCATCGATTGGGTTTCAGAATTGCCGCCAACCACAAGGGGCCATGACGCCATCATGACTGTAGTCGACCGATTCTCCAAGCGTGGAATGTTCATCCCTTGTCGCAACGATATGACGGCCGACGACCTTATCTATGCGTTCCTGCGTGAAGTAGTTCGACTGAAAGGATGCCCTCGATAAATTGTTTCTGACCGAGACAAGCTATTCGAGTCTCAGGTGTGGAAGGAGTTGGCTCAGCGTTTCAAGATTGAGATGCATCAAACAGTGGCCAACCGCCCTCGAGGCAATGGCCTGGCAGAGCGCAGCAACCAGTTGATCCTCCAGCGCCTGCGTACACACGGCATCTTCGGCAACAACGAGTGGGTTGTCGACCTCCTGTTTGCCGAGATTCAGTTTAACAACCTGACATCCAATACCCTTTGGCTATCCCCGTCCGAGATGGATGAAGGACGAACACCCGATTTTCCATTGGATTTTCCCCGAACGACTTCTCATGCACATGAACCATCCACCGTGAATGATTACATGCAACAAGCGGAAGGTACCTTCGATTCTGTGCGTGCAATGCTTGCCGAGGAACGTCGACGCCAGATGCATGTTGTCCTGCAAATGGACCGACACGTTTGGGTGCCTGAAGTCGGTGAACGATGGTGGGTGTTCGTACCGGAAAATCGACATAAAGGAAAACTCGATGTTGTCTGGTGCGGCCCTTACAAAATTCTCGAGGTACTGAACAAGGGCGAGAATGTGAAACTCGATATCCCTGCACCCTTCGACGGGTTGCGAGTTTTCAATCGAGACACCATCAAGCCCTACGTCCATCCAGAGGGACAGCCGGTGTGGGAGTTCCCGATGCCCCCTGTCAAAACTGGAGAATCTCCTCGACTTGTCAAGATCGTGGCTAGACGTCGAGTGGGATATAAAAAGCGCCGCACGTTCCTGTACCGCTGTGAATGGGATGACGACACATGGTCTTGAGAGTCGAGCAAGGCTCCAGAGGAGGATCCTGTGTACCTTGAGTTTCTTCGACTCCACCCTGAGTAACCTTACTCTTCTCTGCAACGTGGTTTTTCGAAAAAGTCATGCGAGGTTCTGGGTGGACCGCCGGAGCCTCCGCCTACAGGACTACATCCCGGACGCCCCGAACTTCCTCTCGGCCTCCACCTCCTCGAGCATCACCGTCCGACGTCGTCGATGTTGACGCGATCAATGACAACGATGGTGTCAAACCCCGAGCGAGGTCGAGTTCAGCTCGCGGCTGTTGGTCGGTAGCATCAGCGCCAACTCAACCGAGTCGACCTCTCGACCCATTCGAACCGCCGAACTACAGCCAGTTGGCATATGCTGGGAGCGCGAAAAGAAAAGGAGGCCCTTCGTCGAAAGGAGGCAAGGGAAGTGTGTTCCCTCGCAGGGAATTTGCAGGAATAGCACCGAGTGGACGACCCGTCGTATGAGGAGGCACCACAGGCTTGGAAGTGCTCGAGATAGCCCTGGCCAACTGGCCTGTTCCGGAATCGACCAAGGGAGGGACCCCACCCCACATGCAGCCGGAACTCTGCAAGCTGTATGGGCCCCCGTCCCTGGTCGATGCAGAACACTTTCGAGAGCGGTGCTCGACCTCTGATTGGTTCGATTCTGATGAAGATCTTGCTTGCTACACGGGATACGACGACTGATCCCCTTCCTCGGTTCAGCGCCCGGATGGGTCGACAGTTCTTGGACATCGAGGCCGAACACCTGGACATCAAGGCCATCCAGGGACGCACCGTCGTGGGGACCGAATACCGGAGAGCCGAATACCTCCAGCTATAACAACAACGATAACGCTGCCCCCAACGACTGGGTCGACCAATCCTGGCAGTCGAATGCCCCGAAGACGCAAGCTTCTACTCGAACGAACCAATCCGACTCCTAATACTACAATGGCGACGATGAACCCTGGCCACACGAGTCCGACAACGAAGAGGAATATCCGTACGAGCACTCAGCGTACGATGCCACACAAAGTTGGTCGACACCACCGCCCAGCTATGATTCTGTGCCGGTGCCAGAACCGCAGTGGCAGCCCTATAACATGCTGCAGTACAACCATGGAATCGAGACCGTCGAACAACTCCAACACTTGGGTACGTTCGTATTGAAGCCACCCTATCGATTTGGGACACACGAGGACGATCCAATGAAATCGGAATACACCAAGCTCGAACCAGCGGTACTCACTATTGCGTCGAGCGCCATGGCTGGTCAATGAGCAAGGCACGTGTTCCTGAACGAGCGCCATGCCGCAGTTGTGACGAAGACGAATGCCACTATCTCCGAGTTAGGCAAGATCGTCAACATGGACAGTTGGGGAGGAACCGCACCATTCCCTTACGAGATGGCGCGAAGCGCACCTGACACATCTTTCGATGAGCGTGGGAATGCCGGTGGCAAGCCGGCCTACCACTGGTATACAAAAATTGAAGTGGCTTGCCAGAACCTTTGAGCGGCCCTCGTTGACTGGCGACACTGCGACGAAGAGCTCCATTGAGGATTCCGACAAAATCTCTCCGAATATGACCTGCCGAGTCAAATTGCTCGACTCAACCGCATGCATCGAGAGATCTCAGGAATCGACGACCTGATAAACGTTGCCGATGGAATCGACCTGATCTTCAGGTATCGACGCCTCTGGACCCAGGACAAGATGAAACGAGAAGCTCCCGTTGCCGTTTCGATTCTTGGAGTTATTCGCGATCTCAAGAAGGTTTGCCAGGCGAACGACTGGCTCTTCGAAGATCGAGCCCCCTTTCTCGCGTACAAAGTCGATTCGCTTCTTCGCCGACACCAACTGCGAGGTCTACGAGGCACCTCTCGACTTGGGTATAAGCGGTATGGGTGTGCTCCACATCGAACACAGGACCTTGCGGTCCAGCTCCAGGAGTACTTTCGACTCGGAGAACAGACGGAACCCAATGCGTACAACGCCGTCGCACCAGGTGCCCCCATCGACCTTGTCCAGTTGGCGTTGACTTACCAGACTGGACCCGGACGGCTCGGGTACCACGACTTCGATAAGGCAATCTGACGAGTTGCTGCCCTTCACTCGACCAGTGAGGAGTATGTCAACCTCTTCCCTTTCGTGGATGCCGCCGATTTGGTTCGATGCATGGGTACCTCGAAATACCTCATGTCCCCCTTCGACGCCGGATATGAAGGTGGACAACTTTGGCGTCGAGCGGTCCAGTTCCGAAGGGATGTCTATGCTGATGAACGGGAGGAGGTCGAGCCCTCCGACTCGCTTGCGAGTGACCCGTTCCACCCGGACCCCGTCGACCACCAGTTTTTGTCGGCAGAGTTGAACGCCTATCAGCACCACTTCGACATCCCGTTCTTCAAGTACCTCACAACGATTCATAATGATTTCTAGACTGCCCATCGACGCAAGGTCAGCTGCCGAGACCAAGTCCTCAAGGCGGTCATTGTTGACACGGCTTTGAGCCTTGTGACTGCAGAAGCGGTTCGATTCGCTCTGCAGAGCTCCCTCGCTGATGGTCAGTATGTACTGAAGCGGTACCCAGAACCTATGGCCCATGACCCGGAGGCCTGTGAGCCGTCACACCCGTTATGGCCCATTGCCTGGAGGCCTGTGAGCCGTCACACCCGTACAGAAGCCGTTGACACCGGCTGTCAGCGGGATATCCCTGTTCTCTAACCCGCGAAATCTGGAATCCGATTTCTAACCAATACATCGATGTAGAATTACCATAATTTTTTTGTCTTAGGCGATTTGCGGTTAGAAATCGGTGAAATACCCGATTTCTACCGCGATTTCTAATTGTCGTGAAATCGCCGCCAGACGTCGCCCGTTCCGTGCACTGCATTAGATGATTCTGTAAAACGATCTTTTTGGAAGTTAAGACTGAAACACTCTTCGAGTGATCCGCAATTTTTTCCTTGATAAAACGCATCGCGTCCCAGATTTTTCCCAGAAAATCTGGGCGGCCAAAGGCGCTTTGAACCCCCAATTGAAATAACAGGGGTTACGAGCGTTCAAGCGCCCAAGGACGAACTAACGTGCCTCATAAGCACTGTGTATGAGGTTTTGCCCCCCATAGTCATAGGATGAGGCCAAAGGATCCCAACTCCATAGGCCCAAAGGGATATTTCTTTTGAGTGTTTTCGAAGAAATGGGCAATCACACGTACTTGGCGTCCAAGTACGTGTAGAAGTATGTTGAGTTGGCGTTTTCTCCCTCTTTGCTTGCCTCTACATCCGGGGCATATCACTTGTCTTCCCCGGATAGCACATATATGATCTCCATATATATATTGGCAATATATTTTGCGCGCATGCTAAAATTCGGCTTTCCAAAAGGAGGTCGATTTTCGACCAAAGCACTTGCATGCGTGTTAAGGGACCAAAGTTACTCTAGAATATAGGCACACTTTGATTCTAGGCCACTAGTTTGGGTGTAGAAGGCGAGGGTAGGGTTGTATGCCATATTTGGTGTCATATCACGTGCCCATTTGGCGGGTGCACCATTCCAAGACTAACCCGCCAATGGACCCCATATCGCACGAGGCCCTTCATTGTACTCCCAACCAACACTCGCAAGCCTAACCTTCGTGAAGGGACGCTTGTGGAGCGCTCCCGAAACGATGCGTTGCGAGCAAGGTGTGTTTTTTGCAATATTCCATATTTGCATGTGCCCACGTGGGAGGCAGCGCGCGCGGCCTTCCAAAGCGCCCCAAGTGGAGCACATATGTGGAATCGAAGGTCATTGGTGTCGAGTCATTGTGTTTAGAAGGATTGGTCGATTACTCAATCCAAGCCGAAGATATTATAATATATTTGTGTAGTTTTCAGGGCACTTTTGCGTGTTTTTTCGCCAACTTTGCTGTTTTTTGCCCGTCATGATGTCAAGTGGCGACCGTGTATCTCAACGTTGCGCTCAATTGACATCATGACCCAAGTTTGTTATGAGGGTACACACTTCGGTGCCCAACATATCTTGGACCCGGCGAATAACTCCTCTTGGGCTTGGCATACCGTGGCCGCCATGTTGGCGATTTGGGACGATCCCAAATCATGGGCTCACTTGGCGACCCTGCCATTCCCAAAACCGGAGGGGTTTGGGCGACGCCCAAAAGATATGTTGGACGCATATGACTTGATACCAATCCTATAGCACACTCCGGTCCAAGTCGGGCATGTGCCTCATTTGCCCCACCCATGAGTGTGCGCATTTTCGGCCACTTTGAGCAATCTTCCACATTTTCTGCCCGCCGTGCACCATGTTCTAACCCTCGTGCACGCCGGACGCATGGACCAATGGACCATATATGACATGGGTGTTATGGATATTGGTCACCATGGTTCGCACACCACGTGGGCGAAGCAGAGCAACCTTCGTCAAGGTGCTAGCCCAAGGTGAGTGTGGACGATTTTGCCATTTTGGCAATTGTGGACCCAATTCGGATTGTCACCACGCCGAGTGGCATGTAGATCTTTGAGAGCCAGGGGCATGGGAGTCTCTGTTTGACTCCCGGTGGATCGCATATGGAATGGCGGATCCGATCTCCAAGCCGGCGTGGAGATATACTATTGAAGGCACCCCCGATTTTGGCTCATTTTGAGCAGCCAAAATGACCCCCTTTTGGGACCCAAATTTCAGCCCTCCGTTTGGTCAATTGGCTGCCCCATATCTCTATGCCAACAGGGAGCCCGGACCTAATTCCAAGTTGTGCACTCAGATATAGGTCCTAGGTCCTGCATCCTATCCTGTGAGCCATTGGCCTTGCCCTGGCCAGGCGAATCACCCGTGGGAATGACGCCAATTTTGGTGATTTTGGCATCATGACCCCACTTGATGAGCCCGTGGTGACCTGATGCCGGGACCTCAGAGGGAACCAGGTTGGGTGACGGCTCCAGGGAGTTCGTACTCCAAGGGCATAGGGTCAGTTGCCTCGTGCCTACCTCTGGCGGGTCCGGACGAGGGGTCAATTTTGGAGTTTTGGGAGCTAATATCAGTTTGGGCTGAAACAGCCCGTTTTCAGCTACCAACTCCTAGGGGATAATGGCGGGGCCTTATCTCCGGCTCAGAAGGGAGTTGGGACCTGCTGTTGAGGGAGCATAGGGAGCCACTGTCGGTTGGCCTTGGTGCGCCTTGGTTCCCAGGAACTCGCCTGTGGCTGGGCGGGACACCCTCCCCTATTGGCAGGGTTTCAGGGTCCGGACTGAGTAGGGCATGGGTTGTGTTTGAGCCCCCGCCCCTGCCAGCCACTGAGAGGGTCGGTCCTGGGATTGGGATATCAGTTTGGACTGAGTGTCTATTGTCCTGCGATGCCCTTACCCCAGTCCAGTCTTAACCCCATGTGTACATATCCTGATGTGTTGCTGTACATACTTTTGTTCCCTTGTTTCAGAGTGGCAAGGATCGTGAAACGCTTTGTCACATGACACGAATGTGATGACGCCCCTGTGAGCTCAGTGCTTTGCCTGCCTGCTTGCTTGCGCGTGTCCACCGCAGCGTCCCGTGGCCAGGCCCCCCACGGGAACACGTCAAAAGCGTTTTACCGCTGCGGGGTTACCCATCCCCCGCGTGCCACTCGGGGCCACCTGAACGCCGAGTACCACGGGCTTCGCAGCGCCGCCCGGCAACAGCGCCGAGTCCGTGAAGGAGGTGTAGTGACCGGAACTCCGACATCAGCGAGTTCCTTCGGCCGACCAGCAAGGCCGCACTTCCAGCTACAGCAACCGCCTCAACAACCACCCCAGGACTAGTCCATCGAGGGGAACGATGGTGAATTGGCAGGAGGCGGGCAAGACGTGGCCGCAGTCCCACCCCCATGCGGTAAGCCTACTGCGTGGGTTGCTGTGGGGGCAGCACTACCGCCACAGCAATCCCCAGTGCGAAGGCGGCATGCCCGGGAGCTTCGAGCACCGCGAGGACATGGGCGAGGACCGCCTGCAGGCAGTGGAGGACTGGCTGCGGGTGGAGGGGTATGCGTACCGCTTCCGCCAGAAGCGCTGGAGGGTCTGGACGCGCCCAGACAGGCCCGGCGAAAAGCTGCGCCCCGACGGGATTGACGAGGACGAGAACCCCAACGAGGAAGGGAAGATCCGTGTCGCGCGCGCTGGGGTCCTGTCCCAGAACGAAATAAAAAGATAGGTAAAACACGACAAAAGAACTTTCTGAATAGCTGAAAATAAAGCTAATTAGCATAAAAAACGGTTGGGCCAAAAAGCACGCTGCGAAACGCGTAAAAACGCAACGAGAAATTTTTCGACGTGAAATAGGTGAATAGTTAGCGCCGTAACAACCGTAACGCTCGTAGGACCCTAACGCCGTCCCTCTCGTCGTCTAACTAGCCGTAGGCGCAAAGAAAAACGCGTCGCGAGCAGCGCGTAAAACTCGAAAATTTTTTCTAAGCCGCCGCGTCCCTTCGCCCTGCTTCCCTTCCTTTTCTTTCCTTCTCCATGCACCTACCTCCCCTCCCTCGTGCCCCCCGTCACCCCTTTTCGTCAGCTTAGGCGACCGGCCCTGGGGGAAAAGCGGTCAACCCCTAGCAAGCAAGACCACCATCTTCGCGGTCGCGTGGCAACACGTAAGTCAGAAATTGCACCTTGGTATTGCTGCTTGCCTGCGTGCGTGAGTTGCGTAGAGTTAGATTTTCTAAAGAGAAACATTTAAAATTTTGGTTTCAAGAAAGTTTTCAAAGGCACGGAAAAACGGCAGGGGTTTTTAGCAAAGGAAAAGAGGACAAAAGGAAAAACAAACACCAGCAGCGCAGACAACCGCACAGCACAGCCAACCAGCACAGCACCGCAGGGCAGCACGGCACCGCAGGAAACGGCACAGGGCGCAGGTTACCACAGGACAACGCACAGCACAGCAAGACACCACGACACCCAGAGCAGCACCACCACAGCGCAGAACGCCCAGGGAGACACCACAACGCACAGCACGAGGCACCAACAACAGCGCAGACCACACCGGCACCGAACAACACGACGCGCAGCGCAACACAGCACCGCACACACAGGGAAAAGACACAAACCAACACCACCAGCAAAGGAACATGGACAGCAGGGCGCCACAGCACGGCACCAGCAGACAACCACGGGCCACCAGACCCAGCACCACACCACAGCACACCAAAGGAAACACCACAACACACAGCAGCACACCACAGCACCAGGCACCAGGAACAGCACGCACCACACGAACAGCACAACGCAAGCGCAGCAGCACAGCAAAGCACAGCACCGCACAGAGCGGAGAGGACAGGGAACGCACAGCACAGCACCCCAGGACACACACAGCACAAAGCAGAGCGGCGAACAACGGCTCGCACCACCACGCCACGACAAAACACACACAGCGAGGGGGAATACCGGAAAACACAGCACCGCAAAGCACAGGGCCCCAGGGCGACGGGCAGCGCCAGAGGGCACGGCACAACAAGCGCCGGCACCAAACGAGCGCAGCAAAACAACACAGCACACAACAGCACAGCACCGGGCGACACAAGCGCCGCAGGGAGGGGGGGAGGGCCAAAAAAAAAGGGGGGGGGGGGGGAGGCAACAGGACGCCAAGGCCCAGGGCACCCCAGGCCGGAAAACACGCAAAGCAGGAGACAACGGGGCGCACAGAGGGGGGGGAGAAAAAAAAAAAAAAAAACCCAACAACAACCACAAACAGGGCAACCCCAGCCCGGAGGGGGCCGAACAAGCAAAGAGCGAAGCAAGAAAGGCCAAAGGAAAGGTGAGGCGCACCAAAACGCGCCCGGGAGGCCGGCCCGCCCGACCCGGCCAAGCAGGGCACGCGCACGCACAGCAACCCCGCAGCCCGCCCAAAGGGCGGGCGGTTGGGGGTGGGAGAGCGTCCGACCCCGGACGCCCCACACCGGCCCCGGCAGCCCGCCCAGAGGGCGAGCAGTCGGGGGTGGGAGAGCGTCCGACTCCGGACGCCCCACACCGGCCCCGGCAGCCCGCCCGGAGGGCGAGCAGTCGGGGGTGGGAGCGCTCTCGACCCCGGACGCCCCACACCGGCCCCGGCAGCCCGCCCAGAGGGCGGGCAGTCGGGGGTGGAAGAGCGTCCGACCCCTGACGCCCCACACCGGCCCCGGCAGCCCGCCCAGAGGCCGGACAGTCGGGGGTGGGAGAGCGTCCGACCCGGGAAGCCCCACACCGGCCCCGGCAGGCCGCCCAGAGGGCGGGCAGTCGGGGGTGGGAGAGCGTCCGACTCCGGACGCCCCACACGGGCCCCGGCAGCCCGCGCAGAGGGTGAGCAGTCGGGCGTGGGAGAGCGCCCGACCCCGGACGCCCCACACCGGCCCCGGCAGCCCGCCCAGAGGGCGGGCAGTCGGGGGTGGGAGAGCGTCCGACCCCGGACGCCCCAAACCGGCCCCGGCAGCCCGCCCAGAGGCCGGGCAGTCGGGGGTGGGAGAGCTTCCGACCCCGGACGCCCCACACCGGCCCCGGCAGCCCGCCCAGAGGGCGAGCAGTCGGGGGAGGGAGAGCGTCTGACCCTGGACGCCCCACACCGGCCCCGGCAGCCCGCCCAGAGGGCGGGCAGTCGGGGGTGGGAGAGCGTCCCACCCCGGACGCCCCACACCGGCCCCGGCAGCCCGCCCAGAGGGCGGGCAGTCGGGGGTGGGAGAGCGTCCAACCCGGGAAGCCCCACACCGGCCCCGGCAGCCCGCCCAGAGGGCGGGCAGTCGGGGGTTGGAGAGCGTCCGACCCCGGACGCCCCACACCGGCCCCGTCAGCCCGCCCAGAGGGCATGCAGTCGGGGGTGGGAGAGCGCCAGACCCCGGACGCCCTACATCGGCCCCGGCAGCCCGCCCAGAGGGCGGGCAGTCGGGGGTGGGAGAGCGTCCGACCCCGGACGCCCCATACTGGCCCCGGCAGCCCGCCCAGAGGGCGGGCAGTCGGGTATGGGAGAGCGTCCGACCCCGGACGCCCCACACCGGCCCCGGCAGCCCGCCCAGAGGGCGGGCAGTTGGGGGTGGGAAAGCGTCCGACCCCGGACGCCCCGCACCGGCCCCGGCAGCCCGCCCAGAGGGCGGGCAGTCGGGGGTGGGAGAGTGCCCGACCCCGGACGCCCCACACCGGCCCCAGCAGCCCGCCCAGGGGGCGGGCAGTCGGGGGCGGGAGAGCGCCCGACCTCGGACGCCCCACACCGGCCCCGGCAGCCCGCCCAGAGGGCGGGCAGTCGGGGGTGGGAGAGCGTCCGACCCTGGACGCCCCACACCGGCCCCGGCAGCCCGCCCGGAGGGCGGGCATCTGGGTTGGGAGAGCGCCCGACCCCGGACGCCCCACACCGGCCCCGGCAGCCCGCCCGGAGGGCGGGCAGTCGGGGTTGGGAGAGCGCCCGACCCCGGACGCCCCACACCGGCCCCGGCAGCCCGCCCGGAGGGCGGGCAGTCGGGGGTGGGAGAGCGTCCGACCCTGGACGCCCTACACCGGCCCCGGCAGCCCGCCCGGAGGGCGGGCAGTCGGGGTTGGGAGAGCGCCCGACCCCGGACGCCCCACACCGGCCCCGGCAGCCCGCCCAGAGGGCGGGCAGTGAGGCATGGGAGAGCGTCCAACCCCGGACGCCCCACACCGGCCCCGGTAGCCCGCCCAGAGGGCGGGCAGTCGGGGGTGGGAGAGCGTCCGACCCCGGACGCCCCACACCGGCCCTGGCAGCGCGCCCAGAGGGCGGGCAGTCGGGGGTGGGAGAGCGTCCGACCCCGGACGCCCCACACCTGCCCCGGCAGCCCACCCAGGGGGCGGGCAGTCGGGGGCGGGAGAGCGCCCGACCTCGGACGCCCCACGACGGGCCCGGCAGCCCGCCCAGAGGGCGGGCAGTTGGGTGTGGGAGAGCGTCCGACCCCGGACGCCCCACACCGGCCCCGGCAGCCCGCCCAGAGGGCGGGCAGTCGGGGGTGGGAGAGCGCCCGACCCCGGTCGCCCCACACCGGCCCCGGCAGCCCGCCCAGGGGGCGGGCAGTCGGGGGCGGGCGAGCGCCCGACGTCGGACGCCCCACACCGGCCCCGGCAGCCCGCCCAGAGGGCGGGCAGTCGGGGGTGGGAGAGTGTCCGACCCCGGACGCCATACACCAGCCCCGGCAGCCCGCCCAGAGGGCGAGCAGTCGGGGGTGGGAGAGCGCCCGACGCCGGACGCCCCACACTGGCCCCGGCAGCCCGCCCAGAGGGCGAGCAGTCGGGGGTGGGAGCGCGCCCGACCCCGAAGTCCCACACCGGCCCCGGCAGCCCGCCCAGGGGGCGGGCAGTCGGGGATGGGAGAGCGCCAGACCCCGGTCGCCCCACTCCGGCCCCGGCAGCCCGCCCAGAGGGCGGGCAGTCGGGGCTGGGAGAGCGCTCGACCCCGGACGCGCCACATGGGCCCCGGCAGCCCGCGCAGAGGGCAAGCAGTCGGGGGTGGGAGCGCTCCCGACCCCGGACGCCCCACACCGGCCCCGGCAGCCCGCCCAGAGGGCGGGCAGTCGGGGGTGGGAGAGCGCCCGACCCCGGACGCCCCACAGGGGCCCCGGCAGCCCGCCCAGAGGGCGGGTAGTCGGGGGTGGGAGAGCGTCTGACCCAGGACGCCCTACACCGGCCCCGGCAGCCCGCCCAGAGGGCGAGCAGTCGGGGGTGGGAGAGCGTCCGACCCCGGACGCCCCACACCGGCCCCGGCAGCCCGCCCAGAGGGCGGGCAGTCGGGGGTGGGATAGCACCCGACCCCGGACGCCCCACACCGGCCCCGGCAGCCCGCCCAGAGGGCGGGCAGTCAGGGGTGGGAGAGCGCCCGACCCCGAACGCCCCACACCGGCCCCGGCAGCCCGCCCAGAGGGCGAGCAGTCGGGGCTGGGAGAGCGCCCGACCCCGGACGCCCCACACCGGCCCCGGCAGCCTGCCAAGAGGGCGAGCAGTCGGGGGTGGGAGGGCGCCTGACCCCGGACGCACCACACCGGCCTCGGCAGCCCGCCCAGAGGGCGGGCAGTCGGGGTTGGGAGAGCGTCCAATCCCGGACGCCCCACACCGGCCCCGGCAGCCCGCCCAGAGGGCGGGCAGTCGGGGGTGGGAGAGCGTCCGACCCCGGACGCCCCACACCGGCCCCGGCAGCCCGCCCAGAGGGCGGGCAGTCGGAGGTGGGAGAGCGTCCGACCCCGGACGCCCCACACCGGCCCCGGCAGCCCGCCCAGAGGGCGGGCAGTTGGGGGCCGGAGAGCGTCCGACCCCGGACGCCCCACACCGGCCCCGGCAGCCCGCCCAGAGGGCGGGCAGTCGGGGGTGGGAGAACGTCTGACCCCGGACGCCCCACACCGGCCCCGGCAGCCAGCCCAGAGGGCGGGCAGTCAGGGGTGGGAGAGCGCCCGACCCCGGACGCCCCACACCGGCCCCGGCAGCCCGCCCAGAGGGCGGGCAGTCGGGGATGGGAGAGCGTCTGACCCAGGACGCCCTACACCGGCCCCGGCAGCCCGCCCAGAGGGCGAGCAGTCGGGGGTGGGAGAGCGTCCGACCCCGGACGCCCCACACCGGCCCCGGCAGCCCGCCCAGAGGGCGGGCAGTTCGGGGTGGGATAGCGTCCGACCCCGGACGCCCCACACCGGCACCGGCAGCCCGCCCAGAGGGCGGGCAGTCGGGGGTGGGAGAACGTCCGACCCCGGACACCCCACACCGGCCCCAGCAGCCCGCCCAGAGGGCGGGCAGTAGGGGGTGGGAGAGCGCCCGACCCCGGACGCCCCACACCGGCCCCGGCAGCCCGCCCAGAGGGCGGGCAGTCGGGGGTGGGAGAGCGTCTGACCCAGGACGCCCTACACCGGCCCCGGCAGCCCGCCCAGAGGGCGAGCAGTCGGGGGTGGGAGAGCGCCCGACCCCGGACGCCCCACACCGGCCCCGGCAGCCCGCCCAGAGGGCGGGCAGTCGGGGCTGGGATAGCACCCGACCCCGGACGCCCCACACCGGCCCCGGCAGCCCGCCCAGAGGGCGGGCAGTCGGGGGTGGGAGAGCGTCTGACCCCGGACGCCCCACACCGGCCCCGGCAGCCCGCCCAGAGGGCGAGCAGTCGGGGCTGAGAGAGCGCCCGACCCCGGACGCCCCACACCGGCCCCGGCAGCCCGCCCAGAGGGCGAGCAGTCGGGGGTGGGAGGGCGCCTGACCCCGGACGCACCACACCGGCCTCGGCAGCCCGCCCAGAGGGCGGGCAGTCGGGGTTGGGAGAGCGTCCAACCCCGGACGCCCCACACCGGCCCCGGCAGCCCGCCCAGAGGGCGGGCAGTCGGGGGTGGGAGAGCGTCCGACCCCGGACGCCCGACACCGGCCCCGGCAGCCCGCCCAGAGGGCGGGCAGTCGGGGGTGGGAGAGCGTCCGACCCCGGACGCCCCACACCGGCCCCGGCAGCCCGCCCAGAGGGCGGGCAGTTGGGGGTGGGAAAGCGTCCGACCCCGGACGCCCCGCACCGGCCCCGGCAGCCCGCCCAGAGGGCGGGCAGTTGGGGGTGGGAGAGCGCCCGACCCCGGACGCCCCACACCGGCCCCGGCAGCCCGCCCAGGGGGCGGGCAGTCGGGGGTGGGAGAGCGTCCGACCCCGGACGCCCCACACCAGCCCCGGCAGCCCGCCCAGAGGGCGAGCAGTCGGGGGTGGGAGCGCGCCCGACCCCGGACGCCCCACACCGGCCCCGGCAGTCCGCCAAGAGGACGGGCAGTCGGGGGTGGGAGAGCGTCCGGCCCCGGACGCCCCACACCGGCCCCGGCAGCCCGCCCAGAGGGCGAGCAGTCGGGGGTGGGAGAGCGCCAGACCCCGGACGCCCCACTCCGGCCCCGGCAGCCCGCCCAGAGGGCGGGCAGTCGGGGGTGGGAGAGCGTCCGACCCTGGACGCCCCACACCGCGCCCCGGCAGCCCGCCCAGAGGGCAAGCAGTCGGGGGCGGGAGAGCGCCCGACCCTGGACGCCCCACACCGGCCCCGGCAGCCCTCCCACAGGGCGAGCAGTCGGGGACGGGAGCGCGCCCGACCCCGGACGCCCCACACCGGCACCGGCAGCCCGCCCAGAGGGCGGGCAGTCGGGGTCGGGAGAACGTCCGACCCCGGACGCCCCACACCGGCCCCGGCAGCCCGCCCAGAGGGCGGGCAGTCGGGGGTGGGAGAGCGCCTGACCCCGGACGCCCCACACCGGCCTCGGCAGCCCGCCCAGAGGGCGGGCAGTCGGGGGTGGGAGAGCGTCCGACCCCGGACGCCCCACACCGGCCCCGGCAGCCCGCCCAGAGGGCGGGCAGTCGGGGGTGGGAGAGCGTCCCAACCCGGACGCCCCAAACCGGCCCCGGCAGCCCGCCCAGAGGGCGGGCAGTCGGGGGTGGGAGAGCGCCCGACCCCGGAAGCCCCACACCGGCCCAGGCAGCCCGCCCAGAAGGCAAACAGTCGGGGTTGGGAGGGCGCCTGACCCCGGACGCCCCACACCGGCCTGGGCAGCCCGCCCAGAGGGCGGGCAGTTGGGGGTGGGAGGGCGTCCGACCCTGGACGCCCCACACCGGCCCCGGCAGCCCGCCCAGAGGGCGGGCAGCCAGTGGTGGGAGAGCGCCCAACCCCGGACGCCCCACACCAGCCCCGGCAGCCCGCCCAGAGGGCAGGCAGTCGGGGGTGGAAGCGCGCCCGACCCCGGACGCCCCACACCGGCACCGGCAGCCCTCCCAGAGGGCGAGCAGTCGGGGGTGGGAGAGCACCCGACCCCGGACGCCTCACACCGGCCCCGGCAGCCCGCCCAGAGGGCGAGCAGTCGGGGGTGGGAGCGCGCCCGACCCCGGACGCCACACACCGGCACCGGCAGCCCACCCAGAGGGCGGGCAGTCGGGGGTGGGAGAACGTCCGGCCCCGGACGCCCCACACCGGCCCCGGCAGCGCGGCCAGAGGGCGAGCAGTCGGGGGTGGGAGAGCGCCCGACCCCGGACGCCCCACACCGGCCCCAGCAGCCCGCCCAGAGGGCGGGCAGTCGGGGGTGGGAGAGCGTCCGACCCTGGACGCCCCACACCGGCCCCGGCAGCTCGCCCAGAGGGCGAGCCGTCGGGGGCGGGAGAGCGCCCGACCCCGGACGCCCCACACCGGCCCCGGCAGCCCGCCCAGAGGGCGAGCAGTCGAGGTTGGGAGCGCGCCCGACCCCGGACGCCCCACACCGGCACCGGGAGCCCGCCCAGAGGGCGGGAAGTCGGGGGTGGGAGAACGTCTGACCCCGGACGCCCCACACCGGCCCCAGCAGCCCGCCCAGAGGGCGGGCAGTCGGGTATGGGAGAGCGCCCAACCCCGGACGCCCCACACCGGCCCCGGCAGCCCGCCCAGAGGGCGGGCAGTCGGGGGTCCGAGAGCGTCTGACCCAGGACGCCCCACACGGGCCCCGGCAGCCCGCCCAGAGGGCGGGCAGTCGGGGGTGGGAGAGCGTCCGACCCCGGACGCCCCACACCGGCCCCGGCAGCCCGCCCAGAGGGCGGGCAGTCGGGGGTGGGAGAACGTCCGACCCCGGACGTCCCGCACCGGCCCCGGCAGCCCGCCCAGAGGGCGGGCAGTCAGGGGTGGGAGAGCGCCCGACCCCGGACGCCCCACACTGGCCCCGGCAGCCCGCCCAGGGGGCGGGCAGTCGGGGGCGGGAAAGCGCCCGCCCTCGGACGCCCCACACCAGCCCCGGCAGCCCGCCCAGAGGGCGGGCAGTCGGGGGTGGGAGAGCGCCCGACCCCGGACGCCCCACAACGGCCCCGGCAGCCCGCCCAGAGGGCGGGCAGTCGGGGGTGGGAGAACGTCCCGATCCGGACGCCCCACACCGGCCCCGGCAGCGCGCCCAGAGGGTGAGCAGTCGGCAGTGGGAGAGCGCCCGACCCCGGACGCCCCGCACCGGCCCCGGCAGCCCGCCCAGAGGGCGGGCAGTCGGGGGTGGGAGAGCGTCCGACCCTGGACGCCCCACACCGGCCCCGGCAGCCCGCCCAGAGGGCGAGCCGTCGGGGGCGGGAGAGCGCCCGACCCCGGACGCCCCACACCGGCCCCGGCAGCCCGCCCAGAGGGCGAGCAGTCGGGGGCGGGAGCGCGCCCGACCCCGGACGCCCCACACCGGCCCCGGCAGCCCGCCCAGAGGGCGGGCAGTCGGGGGTGGGAGAACGTCTGACCCCGTACGCCCCACACCGGCCCCAGCAGCCCGCCCAGAGGGCGGGCAGTCGGGTATGGGAGAGCGCCCGACCCCGGACGACCCACACCGGCCCCGGCAGCCCGCCCAGAGGGCGGGCAGTCGGGGGTGGGAGAGCATTCGACCCAGGACGCCCCACACCGGCCCCGGCAGCCCGCCCAGAGGGCGAGCAGTCGGGGGTGGGAGAGCGTCCGACCCCGGACGCCCCACACCGGCCCCGGCAGCCCGCCGAGAGGGCGGGCAGTCTGGGCAGGGAGAGCGCCCGACCCCGGACGCCCCACATCGGCCCCGGCAACCCGCCCAGAGGGCGGGCAGTCGGGGGTGGGAGAGCGTCTGACCCAGGACGCCCCACACCGGCCCCGGCAGCCCGCCCAGAGGGCGAGCAGTCGGGGGCGGGAGCGCGCCCGACCCCGGACGCCCCACACCGGCCCCGGCAGCCCGCCCAGAGGGCGGGCAGTCGGGGGTGGGAGAACGTCTGACCCCGTACGCCCCACACCGGCCTCAGCAGCCCGCCCAGAGGGCGGGCAGTCGGGTATGGGAGAGCGCCCGACCCCGGACGCCCCACACCGGCCCCGGCAGCCCGCCCAGAGGGCGGGCAGTCGGGGGTGGGAGAGCATTCGACCCAGGACGCCCCACACCGGCCCCGGCAGCCCGCCCAGAGGGCGAGCAGTCGGGGGTGGGAGAGCGTCCGACCCCGGACGCCCCACACCGGCCCCGGCAGCCCGCCCAGAGGGCGGGCAGTCTGGGCAGGGAGAGCGCCCGACCCCGGACGCCCCACATCGGCCCCGGCAACCCGCCCAGAGGGCGGGCAGTCGGGGGTGGGAGAGCGTCTGACCCAGGACGCCCCACACCGGCCCCGGCAGCCCGCCCAGAGGGCGAGCAGTCGGGGCTGGGAGGGCGTCCGACCCTGGACGCCCCACATTCGCCCCGGCAGCCCGCCCAGAGGGCGGGCAATCGGGGCCGGGAGAGCGCCTGACCCCGGACGCCCCACACCCGCCCCGGCAGCCCTCCCACAGGGCGGGCAGTCGGGGCTGGGAGAGCGTCCGACCCCAGACGCCCCACACCGGCCCCGGCAGCCCGCCCAGAGGGCGGGCAGTCAAGGGTGGGAGAGCGTCCGACCCCTGACGCCTTACACCGGCCCCGGCAGCCCGCCCAGAGGGCGGGCAGTCGGCGGTGGGAGCGCGCCTGACCCCAGACGCCCCACACCGGCCCCGGCAGCCCGCCCAGAGGGCGAGCAGTCGGGGGTGGGAGGGCGCCCGACCCCGGACGCCCCACACCGGCCCCGGCAGCCCGCCCAGAGGGCGAGCAGTCGGGGTTGGGGGAGCGTCCGACCCCGGACGCCCCACACCGCCCCCGGCAGCCCGCCCAGAGGGCGGGCAGTCGGGGGTGGGAGAGCGCCCGACCCCGGACGCCCCACACCGGCCCTGGCAGCTCGCCCAGAGGGCGGACAGTCGGGGGTGGGAGAGCGTCCGACCCCGGACGCCCCACACCGGCCCTGGCAGCCCGCCCAGAGGGCGGGCAGTCGGGGGTGGGAGAGCGCCCGACCCCGGACGCCCCACAGCGGCCCCGGCAGCCCGCCCAGAGGGCGGCCAGCCAGTGGTGGGAGAGCGTCCTACCCCGGACGCCCCACACCGGCCCCGGCAGCCCGCCCAGAGGGCGAGCAGTCGGGGGTGGGAGAGCGCCCGACCCCGGACGCCCCACACCGGCCCCGGCAGCCCGCCCAGAGGGCGGGCAGTCGGGTCGGAGAGCGTCTGACCCAGGACGCCCCACACCGGCCCCGGCAGCCCGCCCAGATGGGGGGCAAACGGGGCTGGGAGAGCGTCCAACCCCGGACGCCCCACACGGGCCCCGGCAGCCCGCCAAGTGGGCGGGCAGTCGGGGGTGGGAGAGCGTCCGACCCCGGACGCCCCACACCGGCCCCAGCAGCCCGCCCAGAGGGCGGGCAGTCGGGTATGGGAGAGCGCCCGACCCCGGACGACCCACACCGGCCCCGGCAGCCCGCCCAGAGGGCGGGCAGTCGGGGGTGGGAGAGCATTCGACCCAGGACGCCCCACACCGGCCCCGGCAGCCCGCCCAGAGGGCGAGCAGTCGGGGGTGGGAGAGCGTCCGACCCCGGACGCCCCACACCGGCCCCGGCAGCCCGCCCAGAGGGCGGGCAGTCTGGGCAGGGAGAGCGCCCGACCCCGGACGCCCCACATCGGCCCCGGCAACCCGCCCAGAGGGCGGGCAGTCGGGGGTGGGAGAGCGTCTGACCCAGGACGCCCCACACCGGCCCCGGCAGCCCGCCCAGAGGGCGAGCAGTCGGGGCTGGGAGGGCGTCCGACCCTGGACGCCCCACATTCGCCCCGGCAGCCCTCCCACAGGGCGGGCAGTCGGGGCTGGGAGAGCGTCCGACCCCAGACGCCCCACACCGGCCCCGGCAGCCCGCCCAGAGGGCGGGCAGTCAAGGGTGGGAGAGCGTCCGACCCCTGACGCCTTACACCGGCCCCGGCAGCCCGCCCAGAGGGCGGGCAGTCGGCGGTGGGAGCGCGCCTGACCCCAGACGCCCCACACCGGCCCCGGCAGCCCGCCCAGAGGGCGAGCAGTCGGGGGTGGGAGGGCGCCCGACCCCGGACACCCCACACCGGCCCCGGCAGCCCGCCCAGAGGGCGAGCAGTCGGGGTTGGGGGAGCGTCCGACCCCGGACGCCCCACACCGCCCCCGGCAGCCCGCCCAGAGGGCGGGCAGTCGGGGGTGGGAGAGCGCCGGACCCGGGACGCCCCACACCGGCCCTGGCAGCTCGCCCAGAGGGCGGACAGTCGGGGGTGGGAGAGCGTCCGACCCCGGACGCCCCACACCGGCCCCGGCAGCCCGCCCAGAGGGCGGGCAGTCGGGGGTGGGAGAGCGCCCGACCCCGGACGCCCCACAGCGGCCCCGGCAGCCCGCCCAGAGGGCGGGCAGCCAGTGGTGGGAGAGCGTCCTACCCCGGACGCCCCACACCGGCCCCGGCAGCCCGCCCAGAGGGCGAGCAGTCGGGGGTGGGAGAGCGCCCGACCCCGGACGCCCCACACCGGCCCCGGCAGCCCGCCCAGAGGGCGGGCAGTCGGGTCGGAGAGCGTCTGACCCAGGACGCCCCACACCGGCCCCGGCAGCCCGCCCAGATGGGGGGCAAACGGGGCTGGGAGAGCGTCCAACCCCGGACGCCCCACACGGGCCCCGGCAGCCCGCCAAGTGGGCGGGCAGTCGGGGGTGGGAGAGCGTCCGACCCCGGACGCCCCACACCGGCCCCAGCAGCCCGCCCAGAGGGCGGGCAGTCGGGGGTGGGAGAGCGTCCGACCCCGGACGCCCCACACCGGCCCCGGCAGCCCGCCCAGAGGGCGGGCAGTCGGGGGTGGGAGAGCGTCCGACCCCGGACGCCCCAAACCGGCCCCGGCAGCCCGCCCAGAGGGCGGGCAGTCGGGGGTGGGAGAGCGTCCAACCCCGGACGCCCCACACGGGCCCCGGCAGCCCGCCAAGTGGGCGGGCAGTCGGGGGTGGGAGAGCGTCCGACCCCGGACGCCCCACACCGGCCCCGGCAGCCCGCCCAGAGGGCGGGCAGTCGGGGGTGGGAGAGCGTCCGACCCCGGACGCATCGCACCGGCCCCGGCAGCCCGCCCAGAGGGCGGGCAGTCGGGGATGGGAGAGCGCCCGACCCCGGACGCCCCACACTGGCTCCGGCAGCCCGCCAAGGGGGCGGGCAGCCGGGGGTGGGACAGCGTCCGACCCCGGACGCCCCGGACCGGCCCCGGCAGCCCGCCCAGAGGGCGAGCAGTCGGGGGTGGGAGAGCGCCCGACCCCGAACGCCCCACACCGGCCCCGGCAGCCCGCCCAGAGGGCGAGCAGTCGGGGGCGGGAGCGCGCCCAACCCCGGACGCCCCACACTGGGACCAGCAGCCCGCCCAGAGGGCAGGCAGTTGGGGGTGGGAGGTCGTCCGGCCCCGGACGCCCCACACCGGCCCCGGCGGCCCGCCCAGAGGGCGAGCAGTCGGGGGTGGGAGAGCGCCCGACCCCACACGCCCCACACCGGCCCCGGCAGCCCGCCCAGAGGGCGGGCAGTCGGGGGTGGGAGAGCGCCCGACCCCGGACGCCCCACACCGGCCCCGGCAGCCCGCCCAGAGGGCGGGCAGTCGGGGGTGGGAGAGCGTCCGACCCCGGACGCCCCACAACGGCCCCGGCAGCCCGCCCAGAGGGCAAGCAGTGGGGGGCGGGAGAGCGCCCGACCCCGGACGCCCCACACCGGCCCCGGCAGCCCGCCCAGAGGGCGAGCAGTCGGGGGTGGGAGCGCGCCCGACCCCGGACGCCCCACACCGGCACCGGCAGCCCGCCCAGAGGGCGGGCAGTCGGGGGTGGGAGAACGTCCGACCCCGGACGCCCCACACCGGCCCCGGCAGCCCGCCCAGAGGGCGGGCATTCGGGGGTGGGAGAGCGCCCGACCCCGGACGCCCCACACCGGCCCCGGCAGCCCGCCCAGAGGGCGGGCAGTCGGGGGTGGGAGAGCGTGGGACCCAGGACGCCCCACACCGGCCCCGGCAGCCCGCCCAGAGGGCGAGCAGTCGGGGGTGGGAGAGCGTCCGACCCCGGACGCCCCACACCGGCCCCGGCAGCCCGCCCAGAGGGCGGGCAGTCAGGCGTGGGAGAGCGTCCGACCCCGGACGCCCCACACCGGCCCCGGCAGCCCGCCCAGAGGGCGGGCAGTCGGGGGTGGGAGAGCGTCCGACCCCGGATGCCCCACACCGGCCCCGGCAGCCCGCCCAGAGGGCGAGCAGTCGGGGGTGGGAGAGCGCCCGACCCCGGACGCCCCACAACGGCCCCAGCAGCCCGCCCAGAGGGCGGGCAGTCGGGGTTGGGGGAGCGTCCGACCCCGGACGCCCCACACCGGCCCCGGCAGCCCGCCCAGAGGGCGGGCAGTTGGGGGTGGGAGAGTGCCCGACCCCGGACACCCCACACCGGCCTTGGCAGCCCGCCCAGAGGGCGGGCAGTCGGGGGTGGGAGAGCGTCCGACCCCGGACGCCCCACACCGGCCCCGGCAGCCCGCCCAGAGGGCCTGCAGTCGGGGGTGGGAGAGCGCCCGACCCCGGACGCCCCACACCGGCCCCGGCAGCCCGCCCAGAGGGCGGACAGCCAGTGGTTGGAGAGCGTCCGACCCCGGACGCCCCACACCGGCCCCGGCAGCCCGCCCAGAGGGCGAGCAGCCGGGGGTGGGAGAGCACCCGACCCCGGACGCCCCACACCGGCCCCGGCAGCCCGCCCAGAGGGCGGGCAGTCGGGGTGGGAGAGCGTCCGACCCCGGACGCCCCACACCGGCCCCGGCAGCCCGCCCAGAGGGCGAGCAGTCGGGGGTGGGAGAGCGTCCAACCCCGGACGCCCCACACCGGCCTCGGCAGCCCGCCCAGAGGGCGGGCAGTCGGGGCCGGGAGAGCGCCCGACCCCGGACGCCCCAAGGCACCCCCCCCGGGGACGCCCTACCGCCACCCCCACAACCCCAAGGCAATTAGGGGGGAACCGGGACCGGAACGCCCCCCCCCAAGCACGCCAGACGGAGCAAGGGACCGGGGCAGGACACGCGGGGGGGCACGGACCACGTGGAACGGCCCTACCAGCGCCCAGCGCCGGGACCACGTGAGGTGCGCACGCCACACCACCCAGGGGGGGGGGGGAGCGGACGCCGCGGGAGCGCGAGCGCACACACACGAAAGGGGCACGCTGGGACAACCAGAAGGGCAACCGGACCGAGCGCGCGGAACGCACAGACCGCGTGGAATGGCGTACTAGCGAGCGAGGGTAAGGGACACCCGGACGGGACGGCCCGCCACACGCAGCGCGGAACACGCGGGGCTGGAAGGGGGAAACGAAAGAGACACGACGCCAGGTGCCGGCCCGAACCCTCCGAACCGGCCGCGAGCGCCGCGCACACACAGACGGGGCACTGCATCCGCCAAGGCAGTAGTGGCGCACAGCGCCACGCCCCAACCCCTAGGCCAGGCAGCCTCCGCGCCAGCCCAAGGGGGTCCCACTGGCGACAAGCCAGTAGCACGGGCCTGGCGGCGCCGGCGCCCCGGGCGACCACGCATTAGGGGGGCGACGCAGTGGGTAAGCGCCCGCAGCCATGGCTGCGAATTGATGCACTGACCGGGGAGTGGCAAAACGGGGAAGCCGGGGAAGGACGGGGCTCCGAGCCCTGTGAACCCGGGGGACTCCGCCAAAAGACAGGAGGTGCGTCTTGGAGGGCCCCCCACTAGGACCCGGTGGGGAGGATATCACCTGGCCCGACCAGGTGGCCCCCCGGGGCCGAAAGGCGTCTAGTACCCGCAGAATCAAACCTCAAACCTCAAACCCAACGAGTACCCGTCGGGCGCCACGATCAACGTCTCCATGTGGGACATGATCGAGAAGAAGTTCCTGGAGCCGGGGAACGAGCGCACGCTGCAGGCCAGCAGCAGCAGCGCGTCTCCTTGGAAGGAGAAGCGTTCCGCCGGGGACAGGAAGCGGGACAAGAAGTGGCGGGAGTACCAGGAATCCCTGGCAGCCGAAGCCGCCCAAGCCACCAGGGGCGGAACCCCAGCCCCCAGCCCCCAACGGGCCAGTGGCGGTCACCACCCCGACCACACCACCCTTGGCGACTTCCTCGAAGTCGCCAAGCAGGCCAAGGCCAAGCCCCGTCAGCTGCACCTGAGGAAGTCAGGCCCCAGCAGCGACGTGGAGTCGGCTCACCGCGGGAGGATGCCGGCCGACCAGGCCAGCTCCAGCAGCAGCGTCGCTCCCGACCAAAGGGACGTGGCGCGCGCCTGCGAGCGCGCCTGTGGGGTGCCCTGCAACCTTCGGGTTGCCCGACAATGGGCCACGCAGCAGAACGCTGCCGTGGAGGGCGCTGTCGGCATCGCCCAGGAGGAGGCCACAGATTGGGGCAGAGGCCTGGCCTTCCACGCCTCGACCGTGGCGGCCATTGCGGCCGGACTCACGGCTGCAGCCGCCCAGGAGGCAGCGACTGCCCGGGTCAGGGGTGAGGTGGCGGCGGCCGCCCAGGAAGTCCATGTGGCCCAGGAGGCCATTGCCCGCAAGGAGGTCGAGGTGAAGGCGGGGGAAGAGGCGCTTGCCCAAGAGAGGGCAAAGAAGGAGGAAGAGGAAAGGGCCCACGCCGAAGCAACGGCCAAGGCCCAGGCGGACGCCGCCAGGAAGGACGCCATCGAGGCCGCGCGACGGAAGGTCGCTGAGGAGAGGGCCAGGACGAAGGCGGAGCTGGCAGCGCTGGAAGCGGAGAAGGCTCGGCTGCAGCAGGCCCGGGAAGCCGAGGCTGCTCACGCCCGGGAGGAAGCCGAAAGGTGAGCTGCCGCAGCCACGGCCGCCGCAAAGGAGGAGGCGGAGGCCAAGCTCCGCCGCCAGACTCCCCCGGGAGGGTCCCCAGTGGAGACCCTTCGAAAGCTCTTCGAAGGGGACACCTCCTCCAAGATGACGCTGGATCTGGAGGAGGTCAACAGGGGCAGCAGTGGGGACGCCCACCAAGTGGACCCCCTGGAGGCGGACCTCCGGGCGGGGGAGGACCCCTTGGACGGGGCGGACCCGGCGGAGGCCCTCCTGGAGGACCCCCTGGGGACCCCGACGACCCACCAAGGAACGGTGACCCGGATGCCACCTGGCGGTGGTTTGTCCACCTCCGCAGGAGGGTCCAGTCCCTCGAGCGCGAGGTAGACACGGGCAAGGGCGAGATGATCCGCATTGCAAGGGTCGCCGCGGGCACACAGAGGGAGCTGGACATCGCCAAGATCGAGATGGTCAAGATCGCCAAGGTCGCCACCGCCGCCCAGAGGGAGCTGGACATCACCAGGGGCGAGACCAGGCTGCTGAACAAGGTCATCAACGGCCTGCAGCAGAGGTTGGACGAGCTGGAAGGCCGTGGGAGCGTCAGCAGCGACCACCCACCCCTGGAGTCTGGCTCGTCGGACGACGGCTGGGGAACTGGACCAGGTCCAGGCAGACCCCACGCCCCCGGCGGAGCCCCCAGGAGTCGCCCCAGCGCCAGTGCCCCCTCTATCAGCGCCCCCTCTCACCACAGCGCGGGCCGCCGCAACGAGCGCGTGCCGCCCAGCAGTGGCAGTGAGGATTGGCGTAATGAGTGGCTCAGTGCGGAGTACCACAACCGCCGTGCTCCACCACGAACAGCGGTACGCCCCCCACGCCCCGCACCAGCACAGGAGCCAATCCCAATGGCTGGCGGACGTTATGGTGGACTCCGGGATGAGGTCCCCGGAGGGGACGTGGAGTGGGACATCGGCGGGGGTGAGGAAGACCTGGAGGAGTTCGGCATTACCCCGCCGCGTGGTGTACGACGGGAGGCCGCTGAACGCAGCCGCCGGCGCCGTGATGAGGAGGCATACATGGAAGGAGTACGGCGTGAACATCTAGGTTCAGCGTACATGGAGGAACCACGGCGTAGCCACACGGATACCGTGGAGGAGATGGTAGTGGCGGCCGTGGGAGTCCGTGGGGGACGCCGATGGGAACCTCGGTCGACCTCGCGGCCGGCGTTCATGGTCTCTAAGGCCGCGGATGCCGCCGTGTGGGAAGACCTGAAGGACATCACGCCCCCCACGTACGATGGCAACCCCCTCAACCTCGACCGCTTCTTGGAGAAGCTGGACGATTTGGGGATAACCGTCACTGAAGCCATGGATCCCGCAGATGCGGAGAGATATGTCTTCAAACGGTCCAGGTACCGCCTGCCGGAGGTGCTCCAAGAGCTATATTTTATGGCGACCAAGGAGGGGAAAATCAAGACCCTCAAGGAAGCCAAGAAGTGGCTCAACGAGCAGGAGCGGGTGGACGCTCCGCAGGTGGCTGCCAAGCGGTGGAAGTCCATCAAGCTTCAGCAGGATGGTCGGGAGAACCGCCTACGAGACTGGCGAGACTTCCGGGGGCAATACACCCTCTTCCGCCGCAACGTGGAAGATTGGAATGAGGGTGACGAGCAGGCCCGCCTGCTCTCCATGCTGCCGGAAGCATGGATCAAGAGAGTCACCAAGGAGGAAGCCAAGAGGGCCAAGTCCAACCACACGGTCAAGATGATGCTTACCAAGGAGTATCATACAAACGTGGTGCCTTGGACAAGGAAGAACGTGGCCCGGGATGTCAAACGGCACTCCCTGCGGAACGCCCTCCTCATCACCGTCACGGGCGATCGCGAGAAGACCGCGATGTGGCGCCTTGATGAGTGTGACGTGAGCGGCCAGACCATCTGTCTGCAGGCCATCCCGGCGCGGATGAGCTGCGACAAGATCCTGGAGTGGGTTGGAGAGGAGGTACTCAAGGAGTACCGGAACCTCCACCACACCCGCAAGTTGAAGCCCGGCGACCGTGACGTCAACTACGTTGGCGAGGGGCCTGGCGGGGAAGCTGCCATGGACCCAGCGGGAGCCGATGGCGATGAGGCTCTCGACGACAATGAAGACGACGATGAGGCCGCCGAGATGGCCGTTTGTGCCTTCGTGGCCAACAACCTGAACGCGGGAAGCAATCGGGGAAGCTGGAAGCCCCTGCAGAAGGGTTGGAAGAAGAAGGAGAAGAAGGATCCCCGCCGCATTGGCGACCCTCCGCTGTCCTTTCGGGAGTTCATACGAGCTCACCCTCAGGGCTGTTTCGTGTGTTATGGAAGGAACAAAGGGTTCAACCATGACCACCGAACATGAGCCATCCACAAGGCCGACACAGAGGCTTACAAGAAGGTGCACGGGTTGAAGAAGCGTGCACCCGCGGGTATCCGGGAGACCAAAGTGGAGGTCGACAAGGACGAGCTCTCAAAGGTGATGTCGGTGGGGACCGAGTTGGCCAAGGAGATCCAGGAGGTCAAGAGGAACTGGGTCCCCAGGTCGGACGACAAGAACAAGGAGAACAAAGAGAACGACAAGAACAAGGACAAGGACAAGAAGGGTAGGAGAGGGGGAAAGAAGAAGGGTGTCAACGAGGTTGATGCGGAGGAGAGTACCCCTCCTACCACAACTGACGCCCCTTAGCAGAGCCCCTGCAGCCAAGGGCCCCAGCTAGGGCGGTCAAAGGAAGGTGTCGTGGGAAGCGCCACACCACCCCAGTCGGGAGACGATAAGCACAAAGGGACTGCCGCGGGCGGAAGGCCCGGTCCGGCACCCAAAGCGAAAGACAGTCGCGGTGGCGGGTTGAGGGCAAGTGAAGGCACGAACCCTTGCACCCGTCCATCCTTCGCGACCAAGAATGTATTTGATGTGCTTCAACATCTATCCGAGAGTATCGGAGGATCACCCGGACCGCAGCTGGATGCTGCAGATGGGCAGCCTGAGCCCGTTGTCCACGACCTGCACCAGTCGCTTGTTGAGCTTCTGGAACGGCCGGAGATCCTGAGCTTGCGCGCCGTGCGCCGTGTTGGGCGTGAGCGGCAGTTGCACCTTAAGGTCCGTGCCCTATGCGGGGAAGTGGAGAAGGTCTTCGACGTGTTGGTCCACACGGGACCTCAGGTCAGCTTGGTCAAGGCTGGCCTACTTCCGCCAGAGTGCTTGACCGACAGTCGGAAGCCTGTCAGGCTGAAGGTGGCGAACGGCCAGTACATGGTGCGAGGCACCAAGGAGGCGGCCATTGGGCTGCAGTTCGTGAACCCCCGTGAGCTGAGCCGCCCGGGCCTCGGCAAGGAAATCCTCCTGCAAGGTCGCTTCTACGAGGCCGAGATGGACTGGGACATGATCGTTGGGTACGACTTCATGATGGAGACCGACTCCGGCGTTCTCCCGGCCCAGGCCTCCATGACCCTGTACCAGGATGACCAGCTCTCGTGGCTTTTGTCACCTGAGCACCATGTGGAGTGCCATTGGATCCACCTGGAACGCAATCAGCTTGAGTTAGACGCGCTGGGCACTGAGCCAACTGGGCCAGCAAACCAGGAGTACGGCGTAATGCCGGAAGTGGCGAGCCGAGTGGTCGCGGACCTGGGAGCTTCTGATCTGGCCCTGGATGCGTTCTCTTCAGGAACCTCCGCCCATCTTCGGGTTTCTGAGAAGTACTGGAGTGCCCAGGACTCCGCGTGGAAGAAGCACTGGGGTCCGCATCAGGGTTTGATGTGGATCCATTGCCCCCGATGGGACATTCCAAGGGCGGTAGCGAAGATTTGCAAGGACCGCTCCAAGGCAGTGCTGGTCGTTCCTATGGGATGCACCGAGGAGGAAAGCACCCGACATTGGGTGGTCTCATTGACCAACATGACCTTGAACAAGGTTGACCTACCGGCTGGAAAGAGTGTCTATCAGGACGCTAAGGGACAGCCAATGCCACCCCAGAGATGGCCAACGGAATTCCACTATGTGGATGGGGGCCTTTAACAGGCCGACGCCACGGACTTCGTGTGTGTCAACCGCATCGTAGCGGAGCCATGGCGGCAATGCTTTGCGGTTTCCCCTGTTGACATCGGAGAATCGGAGGACCCCCTCACTGAAGAGGAGCTGGATCTGGTTCAGGGGTATATGGATCAGCCCTTTCACGACTGGGGAAACCAGCGTGAGGGCAAGGGCCAGGACAAAGCCTGGTGGGAAGTGGATTCCATTGTCTCCGGTTCCTATGATGGGAATACCTTAGTAAAGAGGGTGCTGGACGACATGTTGAAAGTGCTGCCCTGGGTCGTTGAGGGTGCCGGAGGGCTCGGGGCCGGCAAGACCAGTGGGGCAGGCACGCGAGGAGTCTCCCTGGATGTTGTTATTGGGGGTAGAACCGGATACTCGAACACCAACGGAGGCGAGAGCAGCGACAACAGAAGCAAGGTCCATGCTGATTGTGGTCCGGCAGAAAATCCCAGTCTATGAAGAAAATTGAGGGGAATTATTCTAAATACATCTGAGTGTCCAAAACTGTCTGAAAAGATTTAAATAATCCAATTATGCAAAAATGTTTGGCCGATCTGGCCCGCGAGCGCGCGTCAGCGGCAAATGGCGATTCCAGCTAAAATAGCGGAACGCGGCGGATTTACGGGAAATGGACCGCGGAATCAAATCCGGCATATCAGAAATATATAGGAAATATCCTGTGACTGAGCTGCGAGGCGGCAATTCCGCCGAAGCAAAGAAAATGACCAAAATGTAGCCAATCTGGGCAGAATGTCTGAAAATCTGAGCAGATAGGGCTAGCCGCACTTACACTCCCCCTCCAAAAACACACTGGGGTGTGTCGCTACGTCAACGAAGAACGTAGTGCGGGTAAGTCCCAGAAAAACATAGAAATGTAGCCTCGATGGGGCGAAATCTGCTTGATCTGACCTGATTTGGACTGAATTGGCACTGAATCAGGCTGGATGAACCTGAAATGAGACAGAATGAGAAGTGACGAACAGTCCTCCGTGCAGTAAAACATTAGGTCAAGGGCTAAAAAGCATGTAAACGTATCGAGAATCGATACCAAACCATGCATTGGTTGAGAATGAGGTAGATTATTGGTGGATTGAGTGGGGGGATCAAGAATTGGAGTGACATCTCAGCTCTCTGGCACAGTTTCGCTGTCGCGGGCACGCTACGGTGTCCTCGCCGAACTCTACATCGTGTTATTCCCGCTTTTCTCGTTCTGAAAACTGCAGCATGTGGCTCAGATTTGGCGCATCTGGTGGATGATCACAAGATTCAGCAAAATTGATGTTAAATTGGAGCAGAGATTAAGGGGATGAAGCAATCACAGAGAGGTTAAACAAATACACATGTAGTCTACAGACCCTAAGTGCACCACCGAAAGTAGAGATGTTCTTCTGTTCACTTAGATCTAAACAGATCTTCGAGGAATGATGGGAGATGACAAGGCAATCAACCTAAACTGTCCTACAATGAGTAAATTCCCTGAGATGGAGGTGAAATGCAGCGGAATGTCTACAACTGAAACTACTAACACTTTCGTTTAGACTAAAGTTAATGTATATTGTCGTTCATTCAGCTCAATTGTGCTTTCCGGCACGTTGGTTCGCGAGCATCCAACAGATTCCATCAAAATGTGGATCATGTGGTGATGCATCCTGATGGGACATGATAGCCCTGGATCCTTGGCATGTAACGCGCCGAAGGTTCTCTGAAGGCGCTTTACTGACAGTATATAGCTGAGAGACACCGAATTTACAGTGGCGGTGGTGTCAATCGACTTGGACAAGGCCAATCTTTCGATGAAGTCCCACAAGACACTTGGATTCACCATTCTCGACAGTTTCTGGTCGGATTGAGCTCACATTGGCGTGTGCCAAAAATACAACGAAGCTTACGGACTTCAGAGGTTGCTGTTAGAAGTCCCTAGAGCTCCTAGATGAAGATTGTCTGAACAATTGACGTCTGGGTTTCGTACAACAGTGGCAGAATGATGGACAAACCTGAGAAATTCAAGGTAAATTTGAGGATCCTGGATCTGAATCTGGACTTTGGCGTCAGCATCACAGCAAATGAAGGTAAGATCTGAGTTCCTGGCGTCGCATCTGGTGCAGCCAGTACTACAGGGGATACCTGTAGGGGTGAATGTCGCTGGCCAGCGTTTTGATTATGTACATTTGCTTCCATCTGCACGAGTAGCCAAATTCCAAAGATGCACAGACCAACAGAGACAAGATTACCCCGAATCTGCCTGAATTAAGCCTGAGTTTGGTTTTTTCTGAACACGGCAGCACACTCCGTCAGCGTATCTACGCCTTGTCTGCCGAACGGAGACCAAAGAAAAGTTGATTGACGTCAAATTATCAAACATTCGCAGTTCTCCACATCATGACATAAACAGAAAGAATGAACAGTGGATTGAGCAGAATGTGGTAGGATGGCTTCCTCAATTCGGCCAAGCACGAAAACATGTGACCACCAACCTGTCTGGCCTGGCCCTCGTACGGCTTGGGCGCTGCAAATCAGCGGCCGAACTTGAAGCTTGGTCCTCATTTGGCTCCTGGGCTGGCCTGACCGCAGGAGGGGGGATCGACGGATCAGCCCTGGAATGTGGCTGCTGAGGGCCGTAAAAGGCTGGATCTCGATTCACCACAGGTCGTTTTCCGTCGCTCTCCACTTGTCTGTCTGGTTTCGACAGACAGTCTGTCAGGAGTACTCCAATTTCGGGGTGCTTCTTGAGGAAGTCGATGAACCCCTTGGTGTACCCATGGACAAAAGATTGGGCTGGTTCCCAGTTGTTGTGACTGGAATCAAAGCCCCTCCACTCACACAGAAATTCCCATTCGCCCTTGGCGTCACGTCTTGCTTCAACAATCCTCTTGAGTTCGTACTTTCCCCCTTCGATGACCCGATCGGACAAGTGTTTTGCAGTCC
This sequence comes from Eutreptiella sp. 'Long Island Sound 2002', assembly GCA_964036045.1. Classification (NCBI taxonomy): domain Eukaryota; phylum Euglenozoa; class Euglenophyceae; order Eutreptiales; family Eutreptiaceae; genus Eutreptiella; species Eutreptiella sp. 'Long Island Sound 2002'. Next base: position 34,258,369 of record OZ038388.1, read on the forward strand.
AAAAAAGGGGTTTAACCCGATCCTTGGGGGAGGGGATCTCTCTCTTGAGGCGATCGCCCGAAACGTCAATTTCCCTGCTGACATCCACACGAATCCTCCACCTGTTCTCACCAAGACGCGCTGTAACAGCGAATGGCCCCTCCCACAAGGGAAGAAGCTTGTCATCTCCGTCCAGGGTGGTTTCGGATTTTCGAAGCCAAACTCGATCATCGACTTCAAAATTGTGGGGGTTTTTTCGACCTTGATTTTGAACCCAAAGCCAGTCAGCTTGATGCTTCTCGATTAATTTCGACACAGATTTATCTGCTCGTTGGACTTCGTCCAAAAACAGCGAAGCATCCTTACAGGGGCGAGGATTATTCAACGGCATGTTCCACCAACACTTCTTTCGTCCAAAGACAATTTCATTTGGAGAAAGGCCATGATACAAAGGCGTGTTGTGGTAACGGCGAAGCAATGCGAAGAGAACTTCCATCCAATGGAAATCCTTTTCACTCGCGAGCTCCTTACGAAGCATATTTATTATTGAGCGGCCGGCTCTTTCGCCAGGCAGCGCTCGATGCGAGTGGATTTCACATCGGAGGTGGTGGATTCCAAGGCGAGCACATAATTCTCTCCACCATTCGGAGGTGTACTCTTTGCCTGAATCCGTCACCACCTCGGATGGGACGTCCCACCCTCCCATCCAGGTCTGCGCGCACCATTTGGCGGCAGCCTTGCCAGTCATCGACTCAATGTTGCAAGGCAACACTTGAATGTAGCCGGAATGACGGCACTGAATGAGGAGCACACCATTGACTTTTTTGTTAGTCCAATGGCACTCTTCGTCATCGAGTTCACCGAGATAGAAAAAATCACTGGTGACTCTGTTAAAGAGACGCTCCGGAATAGGATGAGGCCTCAGATGGCCGTGCTTCTTCGCGCTGGGGGGCGTCGAGACAGCACATTGGGCACATCCGGCGGCTACTTTCATGCAATGAGTGTAGAGCCTCGATCCAAACAACCTATGCTTAATCATCGACCACAGTCGACGGCCATGTGCGTGGGGGGACTCCCATTTGTGCCACCAGTTTAACACTCGGGGGGCTAGGGCGTCTGGCACACACAATTTACCCTCCATCCACAGCTTCCCCCCATCCAACGAGTACTCAGCAAAAATCCCATCCCTGTGAGCATCTTTGGATTTGAGATTTCCAAAGACCTCTTTAAGCATGGGATCCTGCAGGTAATCGGACGTCCAGTCACGGATGATCAGGGAATCCTTCGGCAGGGGTGGAGTTTTGGCCGGATCTCGACGCTTAATGCCTTGGATCAACCGAAATCGACTTACTTGTCTGGTATAGTCAAACCGTTTCACACTCCCTGAGGAGGGATCGGTGACTTTCTCCACGACTTTCAGTGTTTTGGTGCAGATCTCATGGGCATGCGCCGGATCTGAAATGGCCGTGATGTCGTGACACGGCAATGCGTGCTGTTTAACAGCGCACTGCATGCATGCACGTCGAATGAGTTTCTTTTCTTCCTGATCCCATTCGATGATGACATGGCGGTCCTGCTCCGTACCATGGATGTTGGTACTTTGCAGCCCCCCTGAGGCGGGGTAAGCCCATCGGCTCAGAGCATCCGCTACCGTGTTGTGTTTTCCAGGCAAATACGACACATGGAGGTCAAACAGAGAGAGAAATTTGTGCCATCTGGCCCGTCGACCAGCTGGGCTCGCGACAGTATCAATGTGTTCGGTGGCCCAATACTCCAGAGATCGATGATCCGTCAGGACCTCGACTCGATTGGTGCCAACCCACGATTGGTACTTTTTTAAAGCACAGATGATGGCGTACGTTTCTTGCTCACGCGGCGACCATTGCATTTGGCGTGGGGCTAGCTTCCGAGACCAAAATGCAAGAGGGTAATGATCGCCGGTGGCTTCATCAACCTGTTCAAGGACAGCTCCGATCGCGTAACTAGAAGCGTCGGTTCTAATGTAGAAGTTTCGGTCAAATTGAGGCACATGCAACGTGGCGACTTCACAGAGGGCCGCCTTCAAGTGATGGAAGGCCTCCTCACACTCGTCAGTCCACTTGACACGAACCTTTGAACCTGCCTTGCCCGCATCTCTCCCTACCTTCAATAATTCAGTGAGGGGGGCAGCAAATTTGGCATAATTCGGCACAAAAGTGTGGTAAAAATTGCAACAACCCAGGAATCCTCTCAACTCCGTGATCGTCTCAGGGCGCTTCCACTTCTGAATAGCGACGAGCTTCCCTGGACTGGGTCGTCGGGTGCCATTCTCTAGGAGAGAACCACAAAATTCGACTGATTTTAAAAATAATTTTCCCTTCTTTGGCCCACAAATCAGCTGATTGGCGTCAAGAATGTCCAAAACTTGGTTCAGCTGCTTCTCATGTAGGGCCACCAGCTCGGCTTCGGTCAGTCCCTCCCCCTCCGTCGCGATGATTATGTCATCTATGTACACACTCACGAAGGCACGAAGCTCAGGATGGGTTGTGAACAGCACATCCTCCATCATTCTTTGAAAAAATGAGGGGGCGTTCTTCAGGCCCATGGGCATGACGGTCCACTGGACTGGGCCACATGGCGTGCACATACAGGTGAGAGGTCGGCTGTCCTTCCTCAACGGCATTTGGTGAAAGCCGTGACGGAGATCCAGCACAGAAAACAAACGACCTCTTGCCCTCTTGGCGATTTCCTCCTCAATGAGGGGCAGGGGGTGTGAATCCGCCTTGGTTTCGGCGTTGAGATTGCGAAAATCAACAACCATTCGCCAACCATCTATAGTGTTCTGGTCTGCAGGCGGCGGCTTCCGGACGGTGAAGGGTGAACAACACCATTCGCTGGTCATACAACCCTCAAGCCAACCAAATTCCCTGAGATTTCTCTCGATGATTTTTCTGAGGATCTCATGTTTATGTCCATGGTTCTCATAAGGGCGCTGTTTCTTCGCCTTGTACCCTTCGCGAAGCTCGATGAGGGCTTCACCGAACTGCCCACGGACAGGGGGATCTTTGATCAACTTCCCTGAAAGGGTTGTGTCCTTCCGTTCCCCAAAAATCTTTTCTCTTGACTTGGAACACAATTCAGTGTCCACCTGATCGCCAGGAATTACTGTCGAAAAAACTTTGGCGACTTCTTCGGCTTTGACAGGAAGAATCTTCTTACGGATGTCCCTAAACAGGTCCGTATCAACTGCCTCTTGAAGATAGGTGGGTCGTGTGTCGAAATCCCAGAGATTCTCTTCGTGATCCAGCTCCTCGAAAGGATCCATGAAAGCTTCCACAGGGGGTTTTTCATAAAAAACTCTGAATTTGCGGCGCGATTGGAGATTTTTCCTCGCCCGTGCACTGAAGATTCTTTTCGATGTCGACCGTATTGGGGAAGAGGGAGACGAGGCGGATCCATTTGACGTTGAATCACCTTGGGTATCTGACGGACAAAAATCAGAAAAAATAGATTCATCATCAGTACCACGCTCAACCTCAGATTCAGACCCAACACAGGAATCTGTACTAGAATCAGCAGAATTAGAGTCAGAAAGCTTTCCATCCACCAGGAATGCAAGCGAACTCCAGGACCGCTGTGGCAGGGGACCTGTGTCGTCCCTGGCATACAGCTTAATCTTCCTGGGAAGTTCGATGTAATCTACACAAATGTCTTGTAATTCCTGAAACCAAGGCTTGTCGTCCCACAAGGGCACAACCAAAATTGCCTGGGTTTTATCTTGCTTGATTTTGTGGATGACCTGCTGGATTAAGTGAAACGGAGGATTAATCCACAACTTCTTGTCCCATTTATCGGTCCAAGCGTCGCTAAAGTGCTTGTCAAAGCGCTTGTTCATACGGTTAGCAAAGGCATCATACTGTGGCCAAAAGGAATGGTGTTCATGAAAGTATTCACAAATTGCATCGCGCCATTTGTCGACAACTCTGTAGGATGAAGAGTGCCAGCGCGAAGGGCGTCGTAGCTGGGAGTCCCTACGAAGACATTCTGACTCTTGGGAGTAATCGGCACTCCCATTCACCTCTGCAATGGTGACATCTTCACCAAATTTTGGTGTCACCTTTTGCTTCAAAAATTCTTCTGCACTTTTAAACCCTGCGTGCAAAAAACGAAATTCAGGACGCTCCAAGGGACCTGACTCCAGCAAAAAACAACGACGATGACCTACGGGCGCTACCCTGTTCTTGCGAAGCCAAGGATGCCCCAAATAAAGGTCTTACTTTATGTCAGCACGATAAAAGTAGTCATCCTTAAGGACAACTTCTTCCACATTTTGCTCTTCCCAAAGGTCTTGAGCGACCAAATGAGTTGATATATAACAACCGCGTTGCCCACCTGCGAGAGAATGTCCAGAAACTCCCTCGAGGGTAACAGGATGAGGCGAGTCAAACACGCAGTCGTCGGGTAAGAATGAATTGGATTGGAGATTTACCTCTGATCCATTGTCACACAAACAAGTGGCGAGATGGAAATTTCCCTTGCAATCAGAGACCCACAGCTTTGTGACAAACTGACGGGCCCTGTGCTTGGACTGTACACCAACCTCGTCCACTACAACAGAAGGATCCGCTGCCGGATCCAGGGGAGAGGAGACAAGCGACCCTACATCAAGTAATGGTCGATCAGGAATTTGGGGATCATGCCTGAAATCGCCTGGGGAGGGGCGATTTTCGTGGCTCCCCTAGGCGTTCTGACCTCCAGCGGCTGCGTTAACATTGTGAACACAGCCTGATTCGTCGATCCACTCATCTTGGAACGGATCATCCGCTGGATTCAGGGCATTTTCGACATAATCTCGATCCGCATCGGACACCTGATCTGCACCTGAGACCTGATCCACACGATGATTTCCCTTTCCACGTCCACGGCCACGGCCGCCGGATGTTGGGCCACCACCGTCGCCACGCCCTCTGCCCTTACCAGAGAAAGGGGTTCCTGAAGGATTTCCTTTACCCTTACCCTGTGATCCTGGAGCATTTCCTTTGTTTGTACCGGATTGAGGGGTTTGGCCTGGATTTCGATTTCCGCCTCCGGCGTTGCCATTAGGATTTGTCTGACCGTTAGGCTGCCCACCGGAACCGGATGGAGTCCGATTTCCCTTGCCTTGGGACCCGCCAGGGCCTCCAGTATTTTTGTTTTTGTTTGATGCTACAATGATCCTGAACATTCCGGGTGTCATTCACCTTTTTGTTGCCCTTTTGGGCCCCATTTTGGGTGTTTTGCTGGGTATTCCTGTTTCCCCCAAGACCCTCATGGAAATTTTGATTGGCGGCGTCAGCGAGCCGCTCAACCTCTTCCCACAGTTCCTGCGGGGTGAACGAAAACACCCAGTTCCTGGCCTTCAGGCGATGGCCGTGGAAACTTACTCCCCTATTGAGGACTTGGACAAACAAGTCCCGATCCTCGTGTTCATTAAACTTGATTTTCCACGTGTTTTCAGTGAATTTCACCTTGGTAAACGACGTGGGGGAGCACTTTTGAAGTGCCTCCCTGACTGTAAACCGGTTGGCCGAGGCGTCGAAGCCATCGACTTCCGCCCACCAGGTCTTAACCTTTTCTTCGGATTGTTTATTCCGAAGGGTGGCGGCAGTTTCGGAGGGGATCTTGTCAAAAATCAGATTTTTCAGCTCGGCACTAGAAAATTTTTCGCCTGAATGTTCAGATTCTTCTACGAGATTCCAGAAGCGCTGTCTCTTGTCTTGCACTTCGTGCAAGATTAATCGCGAGAACGAAGGAAAATTCTTCAACATCTGGTGGTAATGGTCCTCTGGCAGCCGGGATCCACGTACCTCCAACTGTTCCCACACCTCATCAAAGGTAAGGGGGGAACTTGAATCCTCACGATCACTCCAGGTCCTGAGCCAAGTGTTGGCCGGCGCTCCCTCAAGGCAGTCCAAGAGGGCCATCAGGAACTGATCATCCTGGAGCTTTTGAGTCTTAGCCCACAATTTAAATTCCCGTTGGAACTGAGGCCAACGTCTGGGGTTCCCATTATACTTCGGTTGCTTGGCAACCTGACGAAGTCGCAATGAAGTGGGATTTAGAAGTGAATCCAGCCCAACACCGGCCGTAATGGCAGACACCTTGGCGGCATCATTAGCCACACCAGCTCCGGCGAGGGTCTGGGCGAGCAACATCTGGGCTATCGCATTGGAATCAACAGCAGGAAGGGTAGTACGGGAGGCAGTTCGTTTGGCATTCTGAGCCTCAGTCCTAGCCTTCGCCGATCTACTCTGAGATCGAGAGATTGTAACCCTTTCCTTTAGCTTAGTCCTGCTGATCCTTGCGTCGGTGGTCTTAGAGTCCACCGAAGGAGCAATCGAAAAAATTTCTGTCGCCTCCTCCGACGGTTCTGTTGTTTGTTCCACCGATGATGCGCCCTCAGACCTCATGTGGGTCTTGAAAAGATCTTTAATTCCCAGCGTCTGAATGATGAGTTGCATTTGATCTTTGAGCAATTGGAGCTCAGTATCTCGCTGTAATCTGCAAGAGCAGTCGGCAGGACAGTACATACCGTGTCCTGAAGGGCCTGAGCAGGCTGTCGGACCGCTAATCTCAGTGGCCCGCAGCCAGGAGTCCACTTGGGGAGCTCCTTCAGTCCTAATTTCCAGGCTTGCCTGCCTAGCTGCCTCTAAAATTCCTTCCTCAACCGCGGCGGCTAGATCGTCGCGGATGGGGACAGAGGGATGAGGGGCGGAGGGCCCGGCAACAGGTGCCTTGGTCTTCTCCTTCGGGAAGGGGCTTGCCTCCCAGATCTGCAAAAAAATGGCAAAAGATTCATCTTCTTGAGAACACCACCACATCCTGGTATTAATTTCTTCTTGCAGAAGGAAAAAATATTCAAATAAAAAATCAGAGGCGATTCTTTCTTGACCTATCAGCTTAGACGTGGCTAATAGACAAAGGGCCTCAAGCGCCTCAAGGTTACGGGCCACTTCTGAAGACAAATGGTTGTCCCATTGTGCCCATGAGGCTGGTCGATTATAGGTAGGTACCTCACCTGGACCACCCATCTCAATGTCGTCAATGTCGGCGTCGATGGTCTCAAAATGTGGACATTGGTAAGGAGTATTGGTACCTGCCAGGTCCGTAAGCTCCACCGGAGCGTTGCCATTAGCGTAGGCTGGGAGATTCCAGCTGCTTGATGGCCAATTTCGACTGGGAACTTGATTGTAATCTGGGCCTCCACAGCTGCTGATTTGTGCCCTTCTTGGGCAATTTGGGCTTGCGCAAGGCAGTCCTCTCAAGGCCTCGTTCGCACAGCACCACGGCAGCGTAATCGTTACGTCTCCGGAGGTAGCGGAGTCTACGGGGCCGTACTGGGGAGCTAGCTGTGGTTGGGACACCATAGGAACAACATTCAGGTAGCCTCTGCTACCATGAAAGTGCTGCCCTGGGTCGTTGAGGGTGCCGGAGGGCTCGGGGCCGGCAAGACCAGTGGGGCAGGCACGCGAGGAGTCTCCCTGGATGTTGTCATTGGGGGTAGAACCGGATACTCGAACACCAACGGAGGCGAGAGCAGCGACAACAGAAGCAAGGTCCATGCTGATTGTGGTCCGGCAGAAAATCCCAGTCTATGAAGAAAATTGAGGGGAATTATTCCAAATACATCTGAGTGTCCAAAACTGTCTGAAAAGATTTAAATAATCCAATTATGCAAAAATGTTTGGCCGATCTGGCCCGCGAGCGCGCGTCAGCGGCAAATGGCGATTGCAGCTAAAATAGCGGAACGCGGCGGATTTACGGGAAATGGACCGCGGAATCAAATCCGGCATATCAGAAATATATAGGAAATATCCTGTGACTGAGCTGCGAGGCGGCAATTCCGCCGAAGCAAAGAAAATGACCAAAATGTAGCCAATCTGGGCAGAATGTCTGAAACTCTGAGCAGATGGGGCTAGCCGCACTTACACATGTCCAGCCAGGACGAGCCAATTGGCGGTAACCCACCCACCTACGGCGACCTGTTCCGAGGCAAGACCAGAGATGGCCCTTTGGGCCACCTGGGAAGACCACCTGAGCCGAAACTGAGTGGGGTCACTACCCCCCAAGTAAGCTCAGTGGTCCAGGTGCCCGGAAAAGCCAAGGCGGACTCCGATGAGGGCCCAAAGATCCAGGCATTGAGGGCCAGGTTGAAGCAGAAGTATGGTGAGACCTTCTTCAGCGGAAAACCTGTGTCTCCCCCACAGGCGCGGCCCTCCGCCCCCCCAGGGCCGGGAGGGCGCCCCCCCCCTCAGGAGGAACGGCGACGCGGTAAGGGCAGCGGCGGCTGGTCCTGCTCCCGCGAACCCACACCGGCGTGCCGGAGCAACGCGCACAACGGAACAGGAAGGAGGCCGCGCCCCACATGACCCTCCCGTAACCACAGCCCACTCCGAGGTGACAGAGGGGGGGTTCAGGTCAGCTGGGGCCCCCGGGGGAGCGGTCCACGGGCCGCCCCTCATCCCCCCCCACCCCGGGGCGGCACTTCAGCCCCGACCGCACGCGCGCGCCGGAAGGGAGCGCGCCGGCGACACAAAGAGGGCCAGAAAGGAGTACCGCAGGCCGCCGCCCGGAACGAGAGCAGGGAGGCCGCGGCGCGGCACCCCCCCCCCCCGCCCCCCCACCAGCCCGCCAGCCGCGGGGACCCCGGCCCCCAACCCCCGAGGCAGGGGGGATGGGCCCCCCCCGCCCGAGAGGGGAGCCGGAGTGTGACCCGCCCCCCCGCCCCAGCCGCCGGCTCACATGGGGGCCGCGAAGAACAAGCGGGCCCACGCCTGCGCACCGGGACGCCGCACAGATCGTACCAAGAGAAGCCGGGTGAGCACGAACTGGAGTGGTATGGGGGGCCACGCCCCCCATGGACAGCACAACGCCAGTGACGCCCGCTTTGTTGCCTGCCCAGGGAAGGCAGAGGGACAGAAAGAGGCACAGCGACCCCCCGCCCAACAGGCCCCGCCCCGGCCGCACAGCCGGAGGAAACGGCGCACGCCCCCCCCCCCCCCCCAGCCCGCCCCCCAGCATAAGAACGCCATGGACCCGCCCCGCGGCGCGCAGCCCCCACAGAGACAGAGCAGGGCCCCAACACCCGCACGCCCGCGCCCACAACGCGGACCCCGAACGCCCATCCAGTGGACGGGCAGTCGGGGGAGGAGGAGCGCAAGACCCCAGACGCCCCGCGCAACGGTCGAAGGCACCCCCCCGGGGACACCCTGCCGCCGCCCCCACAACCCCAAGCCAAGTAGGGGGGAACCGTGACCGGACCGCCCCCCCCCAAGCACGCCAGACGGAGCAAGGGACCGGGGCAGGACACGCGGAGGGGCACGGACCACGTGGAACGGCCCTACCAGCGCCCAGTGCCGGGACCACGCGAGATGCGCGCGCCACACCACCCAGCGGGGGGGGGAGCGGACACCGCGAGAGCGCGAGCGCACACACACGAAAGGGACACGCGGGGACAACCAGAAGGGCAACCGGACCGAGCGCGCGGAACGCACAGACCACATGGAATGGCGTACCAGCGAGCGAGGGTAAGGGACACCCGGACGGGACGGCCCGCCACACGCAGCGCGGAACACGCGGGGCGGGGAGGGGGAAACGAAAGAGACACGACGCCAGGTGCCGGCCCGAACCCCCCCGAACCGGCCGCGAGCGCCGCGCACACACAGACGGGGCATTGCGCCCGCCAAGGCAGTATTGGCGCACAGCGCCACGCCCCAACCCCTAGGCTAGGCAGCCTCCGCGCCAGCCCAAGGGGGTCCCACTGGCGACAAGCCAGTAGCACGGGCCCGGCGGCGCCGGCGCCCCGGGCGACCACGCATTAGGGGGGCGACGCAGTGGGTAAGCGCCCGCAGCCACGGCTGCGAATTGATGCACTGAACGGGGAGTGGCGAAACGGGGACGCCGGGGAAGGACGGGGCTCCGAGCTCTGTGAACCCGGGGGACTCAGCCACCAGGCAGGAGGTGCGTCTTGGAGGGCCCCCCACTAGGACCCGGTGGGGAGGATATCACCTGGCCCGACCAGGTGGCCCCCCGGGGCCGAAAGGCGTCTAGTACCCGCAGAATCAAACGTCAAACCTCAAACCTTCGTCTCCCCCATCGGTGCGTGGACCGTATGGCGAGGCCAAGATACGACTGAAGCAGGACCCCCGTGTGTATCGACACCGGGAGTTCGCCCTGAGAGGCGAGAGGAAGGAGGCCATGGAGAAGATCCTCCGTGATTTCATCGAGAGAGGCTGGCTTGAGCCGTGCCACTCCGAGTGGGCCTCCCCGTGCTTTGTCGTCCCCAAGAAGGGGGCCGGTGAGTGGCGGCTCGTGGTCGACTACCGCGGCCTAAAGGCCCAAACGCACCATGACAGCTATACGCTGCCCCTCATTGAGGACATGCTGCAAAAACAACACCGGCGGAGGATCTTCACGGTGATTGACCTGAAACATGGTTATCATCAGATGCCTCTCGCCGAGGAGTCCCGTGCCTGCACAGCCATGAGCACCCCACTTGGACCTCTCCAGTGGAAGGTGATGCCCATTGGCGTTACCAACGGCAATGCGGCTTTTCAGCGGATGCTGGAGAACCTGCTTGAGCCGGTGCGTGACTGTGCGGACCCTTTCGTGGACGACGTGATCATCGCGTCCGGGGACCCCAGTATGAGCTATGAGGAGCTCCTGGAGGCACATGAGAGGGACGTCACCCGAGTGCTGGACCTTCTGGTTCGGCACAAACTCACGGGCAGCAGTGACAAGGCCACCATTGCGGTAAGCGAGGTGGTCTTCGCTGGCCACGTAGTTGCAAACGGGCAGCGGAAGCCCATACCTGGCAAGGTGGCTGCGATGGAGCACTGGGAAAACCCAAAACGGTCTCTGAGCTACGGGCGTACTTGGGGTTCTGCAACTACTACTCCGGGTATACCAAGATGTATGCCGAGTATGCAGCCCCCATGACGACCATGCTCAAGGGCAACCGAGAGGAGACGAAGAACGGGTCCAAGAAGGCTCTGGTCTGGAATGCTGAGTCCGACCGTGCCTTTGAGGGGATGAAGCAGGCGCTGCTATCCGCAGTGGGTCTGCATCTCGTGGATCCTGACCAAGGGTTCATCCTGCGCACCGACGCTTCCGACTACGCCGTTGGCGCTGTGTTGGAACAAGTGCTTGACGATGGGAGGCACATGCCAGTGGCCTTCTGGAGCCGAGTCCTGGCGGAAGGCCAGAAACGGACGTGGACGCCCCGAGAAAAGGAGGCGTATGCCATCGTCATGGCTCTCAGGAAATGAGCTGGGTACATAGCCCTCCATCCCGTCAATGTCTGCACCCACCATCAGAGTCTGCAGTCGTGGCACAAAGAGCACGTGGACACCCCCTCAGGTCCCGCCTCCCGATGGGCAAGATGGCATGAGACCTTGGCCAAGTTCGACCTCACGGTTGTGTATGTTCCTGGCAAGGACAGCACCGTGGCGGACTGTCTCAGTAGGTGGGCCTATCCCGCCAGCAAGGGCATGACGGATGTCTCCGCCCATGGTGATGAGGCTGAGACCGCTGAGGCCAAGAGGATCATACAAATGGAGCGCCTGATGGAGGAGGAGGGTGTTAAATGCTTCGTCGTCATGGCTGCGGATGCCCTTCTCGGAACGAGGATGGGCAGAGCGGTCAGAGTACTCGCCCCTGCAGGAGCTGAGTCCGACAAGCACCTCTTCCCTGAATCTTGCTTCCAGCACGACTGGAATGACGACTACGCCAAGTCTGAGGCCTTTGAGGCCAAATGTAGGGCTGTGACCGACCCTGATGACGGGCAGAAGTGGCCAAAGGGGCTGACTGAGGAAGATGGCAAGCTCTACCAGAATGGTAAGCTGCTGGTCCCAGAGTCCCGAGTGCTCGAGCTATGTGAGGCTTGGCACCACCACATGATGCCCCCAGGGGTCAAGAAGCAAGCCCTGGACATGCAGCGCCGGTTCGAGATCGATCAGATCGGTCTCTACACCGCCATCAAGAAGGTCAGGAAGGGTTGCTCGGTCTGTCAGGCCTGCAATCCCAAGAACCGGAACGTCAAGGGTGAAGCCCAATGGACTCCGCTGCCTGACCAGCCCATGGAGAGCGTGGCCATGGACGTCTTCTCCATGCCCGAAGTTCACATGGGCAAGGAGACCTTTGACTGTGTGGTCCTTTGTGTGGATCGCCACAGCGGCTACGTAGTAGCCGTTCCGGCACGCAAAAAGGGGTTGCTTGCCAACGAAGTGGCAGTCATGATGATTCGTCATTGGCTGACCGTCTTTGACATCCCCCGCACCATTTGCAGTGACCGAGGGCCCCAGTTTACTGGTGGCTGGTTCAAGGCCATGTGTTCCCTCATGGGAATACGTCATGCCAGGAGCGTCGCCTATCTCAGCCGGTCCAACGGCCGGGCTGAAGTGGCTGGAAGGCAGCTGTTCGAGATGCTGCGCAAGATTCACATCACCAATCCACGTCGGAACTGGTTTGAGGAGATATGGCCCGCTCTGAAGGCCCATCATGACACCCCCACTCCGGGTGGTTTGTCCCCTCACCAGATTTTGTTCGGCAGGGACCCCCTGGGTCGGGGACTTCCCTTGTCTGGTGATGGTATGGCCATGGACGCCAAGGAATATTTTGCGCGGCAAGAGGCAACGGCGCGGGACATCCGCCAGCAGCTCGAGAAGGAGCATGCTGAGCATCAGAAGTCCGCCCCGAGCTCGACAGCGCAAAAGTTCAGGGTGGGAGACCCGGTGTGGGTGATCAGACCCCGCCCTATGGGCACCCAGCGCACCAAAACCTGGTTCACATCCAGAGAGGTGGTCCGCAGGATTGGTGAGGACACCTACCGCATCAAGGTGGGTCACGGACAGTTCCGGGAGCGCCACGAGAGTCAACTCCGTGTGCGGGAACCCGACCTCCGTGGCCAGCATGTGTCCCTGGACTATGCCGCACATGAGGCTGATTCGGACGACGACTACGCTGAGCAGGACGACTATACCGTTACGAAGATCCTGGCCCAGCGTCCGAACGCCTCAGCACCCGGAGGCCTGGAGTTCAAGGTTCGTTGGCGAGGCTATGGGCCGTCCCACGACACCTGGGAACCCGTCTTCTTCCTCGTGCCGCGGATTAACATCCCCTTCATGGACTACATCCGCAAGCACAAGACCAAGATCCATGTCTCGGACTTGGCAGCACTCACCCGGGCGATTGCAGCCAGGGGCTCCTGATCACCGCCCTGAGCTCTCCCCTTATGCAGTTTGAGCGCTTGTTAGGTCGACGGATCGTCCCTCACTTGCTTGCTCTCTTCCATCTTCCGGTGACCTGCCATCAGAGTGGCCATATACCCCCCCCTGCTGAATCCAGAGGAGGATGGCCCCTCTCTTCCACTCCTATTCGTCACTCCTCGCCTGCTGAATCCTTGGGAAACCAGGCAGGGCGACTGATCTTGACATTTCCTGAGCTCTTAGGGCCTTGAAGCCCATACGACGTTGCGCAACAGATGCCGCTGTCATCGGCATTGCAATTTTTTGGTGTGTGGTCTGGTCCCATGGCACTTGCGGGATCCAGACCAGTCTACGTGTGTCTGCAGACTATATATGGCCTGGACTCAGGCGTTTTCCTGTCCACCCTCCTGCATATGCCTTATCCTAACCGGGGTGTGGTTTGGCGCTCTGTCCAGAGTGCGTTTACACGCCTACTACCCCGCTTATTGCTTATTTTTCTGTTCCCCAGGATATGTGCATCTGTATGTTAAGTGTTGTCAGTCCATCACCGAGATATGGACTGTTTTTCCCCCCAAAGGGACACGAATCGGAATACGAAGGCGCCCTGAGTCGCCGTGTACATGCTCTTACATAAGGTTCAGCCTGGACCAGTACCTGAATACAGATCTTCTGTTTCAGTGCCCGTGATACCGTGTGCCCTATGTAAGTGCGGCTAACCCCCATCTGCTCAGATTTTCACTGATCTGCCCCAGATTGACTACATTTTGGTCATTTTCTCTGCTTCGGCGGAATCGCCGCCTCGCAGCTCAGTCTCAGGATCAGACCTATATATTTCTGATATGCCGGATCTGATTCCGCGGTCCATTCTCCGTAAATCCGCCGCGTTCCGATCATTTACCTGGAATCGCCATTTGCCGCTGACGCGCGCTCGCGGGCCAGATCGGCCAAATATTTTTCACAATCGGATTTATATAAATCTTTTCAGATAGTTTTGGACACTCAGATGTACTTAGAATAATCCGCATCAATTTTCTTCATAGACTGGGATTTTCTGCCGGATAACAATCAACATGGATCTTGCTTCCGTTGTTGCCGCTCTTGCCCCCGTTGGTGTCCGAGTATCCGGTTCTACCCCCAACAGCAGCGTTCAGGTCGACTCCTCGCGTGCCTGCCCCACTGGTCTTGCCGGCCCCGAGCCCTCCGGCACCTTCCACGACCCAGGGCAGCACTTTCATGGTAGCAGAGGCTACCTGAATGTTGTTCCTTTGGTGTCCCAACCACAGCCCGCTCCCCAGTACGGCCCCGTAGACTCCGCCGCTGCTGGAGAAGTAACGATTACGCTGCCATGGTGCTGCGCGAACGAGGCCTTGAGAGGAATGCCTTGCGCAAGCCCAAGCTGCCCAAGATGGGCGCAAATCAGCAGCTGTGGAGACCCAGATTACCATTATGATCCCAGTCGAAATTGGCCATCGAGCAGCTGGAATCCGCCGGCCTACGCCGATGGCAACGCTCCGGTGGAGCTTACGGACCTGGCAGGTACCAATACTCCTTACCAATGTCCAACATTTGAGACCATCGACGCCGATCTGAACGACATTGAGATGGGTGGTCCAGGTGAGGTACCTAGCTATAATCGACCAGCCTCTTGGGCACGATGGGATGACCATTTGTCTCCAGAAGTGACCCGTAACCTTGAGGCCCTTGAGGCCCTTTGTCTCTTAGCCACGTCTAAGCTGATCGGACAAGAAAGAATCGCCTCTGATTTTTTAATGGAATATTTTTTCCTCCTCCAGGACGAAATAAATACCAGGATGTGGTGGCGTTCTCAAGAAGATGACTCTTTTGCCATTTTTTTGCAGATCTGGGAGGCAAGCCCCTTCCCGAAGGAGAAGACCAAGGCACCTGTTGCCGGGCCCTCCGCCCCTCATCCCCCTGTTTCCATCCGCGACGATCTAGCCGCCGCGGTTGAGGAAGGAATTTTAGAGGCGGCCAGGCAGGCAAGCCTGGAAATTAGGGCTGAAGGAGCTCCCCAAGTGGACTCCTGGCTGCGGGCCACCGAGATCAGCGGTCCGACAGCCTGCTCAGGCCCTTCAGGACACGGTATGTACTGTCCTGCCGACTGCTCCTGCAGATTCCAGCGAGACTCTGAGCTCCAATTGCTCAAAGATCAAATGCAACTCATCATTCAAACGCTGGGAATTAAAGATCTTTTCAAGACGCACATGCGGTCTGAGGGCGCATCATCGGTGGAACAAGCAACAGGGCCATCGGAGGAGGCGACAGAAATTTTTTCAATTGCTCCTTCGGTGGACTCCAAGACCACCGATGCAAGGATCAGCAGGACCAAGCTAAAGGAAAGGGTTAAAATCTCTCGTTCTGAGAGTAGGACGGCGAAGGCTAGGACTGAGGCTCAGAATGCCAAGCGAACTGCCTCCCGTACTGCCCCTCCTGCTGCTGATTCCAATGCCTTAGCCCAGCTTTTGCTCGCCCAGACCCTCGCCGGAGCTGGTGTGGCGAATGATGCCGCCAAGGTGTCTGCCATTACGGCTGGTGTTGGGCTGGATTCTCTTCTTAATCCTACTTCATTGCGACTTCGTCAGGTTGCCAAGCAACCGAAGTATAATGGAAACCCCCGACGTTGGCCTCAGTTCCAACGGGAATTTAAATTGTGGGTTAAGACTCAAAAACTCCAAGATGATCAGTTCCTGATGGCCCTCTTGGACTGCCTTGAGGGAGCGCCGGCCAACACTTGGCTCAGGACCTGGAGTGATCGTGAGGATTCAAGTTCCCCCCTTACCTTTGATGAGGTGTGGGAACAGTTGGAGGTACGTGGATCCCGGCTGCCAGAGGACCATTACCACCAAATGTTGAAGAATTTTCCTTCATTCTCGCGATTAATCTTGCACGAAGTGCAAGACAAAAAACAGCGCTTCTGGAATTTAGTGGAAGAAGCTGAACATTCAGGCGAAAAATTTTCTAGTGCCGAGCTGAAAAATCTGATTTTTGACAAGATCCCCTCAGAAACTGCCGCCACCCTTCGGAATAAACAGTCCGAAGAAAAGGTCAAGACCTGGTGGGCGGAGGTCGAAGGCTTCGATGCCTCGGCCAACAGGTTTTCCGTCAGGGAATCACTTCAAAAGTGTTCCCCCACGTCGTTTTCCAAGGTGAAATTCACTGAAAACACGTGGAAAATCAAGTTTAATGAACACGAGGATCGGGACTTGTTTGTCCAAGTCCTCAACAGGGGAGTCAGTTACCATGGCCATCGCCTGAGGGCCAAAAACTGGGTGTTTTGGTACCACCCGAAAGAACTCTGGGATGAGGTTGAGCGGCTCGCCGACGCCGCTAATCAGAATTTCCATGAGGGTCTTGGGGGAAACAAGAATACCCAGCAAAACACCCAAAATGGGGCCCAAAAGGGCAACAAAAAGGTGAATGACACCCGGAATGTTCAGGATCACTGTAGCATCTGCCTTCTTTTAGGTTCTACGAACCGAGCTAAGACGCATTCTACTGGTAATCACCGATGGTCTCCTTACGATCACAAGGTGATTGGTGAAAATATCAGTAATCCGCAGAATTCAGACAGGAATGACAGACAGGTGCATGGTGGGAAGGCTGGAAAAGGGAATCCGAGCCCCTCCGGTGGAAACAAAAATCCTGGAGGCCCTGGCGGGTCCCAAGGCACAGGAAATCGGACTCCATCCGGCTCCGGTGGGCAGCCGAACGGCCAGAAAAATCCCAATAACAACGCCGGAGGCGGAAATCGAAATCCAGGCCAAACCCCTCAATCCGGTACAAACAAGGGAAATGCTCCAGGATCCCAGGGTAAAGGTAAGGGAAATCCTTCTGGGACCCCTTTCTCTGGTAAGGGCAGAGGGCGTGGCGACGGTGGAGGTCCATCATCCGGCGGCCGTGGCCGTGGACGTGGAAAGGGCAACCATCGTGTGGATCAGGTCTCAGGTGCAGATCAGGTGTCCGATGCGGATCGAGATTACGTTGAAAATGCCTTGAATCCAGCAGATGATCCGTTCCAAGATGAGTGGGTCGACGAATCAGGGTGTGTTCACAATGTTAACGCAGTCACTGGAGGTCAGAACGCCTAGGGGAGCCACGAAAATCGCCCCTCCCCAGGCGATTTCAGGCATGATCCCCAGATTCCTTCTCGACCACTACTTGATGTAGGGTCGCTTGTCTCCTCTCCCCTGGATCCGGCAGCGGATCCTCCTGTTGTAGTGGACGAGGTTGGTGTACAGTCCAAGCACAGGGCCCGTCAGTTTGTCACAAAGCTGTGGGTCTCTGATCGCAAGGGAAATTTCCACCTCGCCACTTGTTTGTGTGACAATGGATCAGAGGTAAATCTCCAATCCAATTCTTTCTTACCCGACGACTGCGTGTTTGAGTCGCCTCATCCTGTTACCCTCGAGGGAGTTTCTGGACATTCTCTCGCAGGTGGGCAACGCGGTTGTTATATATCAACTCATTTGGTCGCTCAAGACCTTTGGGAAGAGCAAAATGTGGAAGAAGTTGTCCTTAAGGATGACTACTTTTATCGTGCTGACATAAAGTATGACCTTTACTGGGGCCATCCTTGGCTTAGCAAGAACAGGGTGGCACCCGTAGGTCATCGGCGTTGTTTTTTGCTGGAGTCAGGTCCCTTGGAGCGTCCTGAATCTCGTTTTTTGCACGCAGGGTTTAAAAGTGCAGAAGAATTTTTGAAGCGAAAGGTGACACCAAAATTTGGCGAAGATGTCACCATTGCAGAGGTGAATGGGAGTGCCGATTACTCCCGAGAGTTAGAATGTCTTCGTAGGGACTCCCAGCCACGACGCCCTTCGCGCTGGCACTCTTCATCCTACAGAGTTGTCGACAAATGGCGCGATACAATTTGTGAATATTTTTATGAACACCATTCCTTTTGGCCACAGTATGATGCCTTTGCTAACCGCGAGAACAAGCGCTTTGACAAGCATTTTCGCGACGCTTGGACCCATAAATGGGACAAGCAGCTATGGATTAATCCTCCGTTTCACTTAATCCAGCAGGTCATCCACAAAATCAAGCAAGATAAAACCCAGGCGATTTTAGTTGTGCCCTTGTGGGACGACAAGCCTTGGTTTCAGGAATTACAAGACATTTGTGTAGATTACATCGAACTTCCCAGGAAGATTAAGCTGTATGCCAGGGACGACACAGGTCCCTTGCCACAGCGGCCCTGGAGTTCGCTTGCATTCCTGGTGGATGGAAAGCTTTCTGACTCTAATTCTGCTGATTCTGGTACTGATTCCTGTGTTGGGTCTGAATCTGAGGTTGATCGTGGTACTGATGATGAATCTATTTTTTCTGATTTTTGTCCGTCAGATACCCAAGGTGATCCAACGTCAAATGGATCCGCCTCGTCTCCCTCTTCCCCAATACGATCGACATCGGAAAGAATCTTCAGTGCACGGGCGAAGAAAAATTTTAAATCGCGCCGCAAATTCAGAGTTTTTTATGAAAAACCCCGTGTGGAAGCTTTCATAGATCCTTTCGAGCAGCTGGATCACGAAGAGAATCTCTGGAATGTCGACACTCGACCCACCTATCTTCAAGAGGCAGTTGATACGGACCTTTTTAGGGACATCCGTAAGAAGATTCTTCCTGCCAAGGCCGAAGAAGTCGCCAAAGTTTTATCGACAGTAATTCCTGGCGATCAGGTGGACACTGAATTGTGTTCCAAGAAAAGAGACAAGACTTTTGAGGAACGGAAGGACACAACCCTTTCGGGGAAGTTGATCAAAGACCCCCCTGTCCGTGGGCAGTTCGGTGAAGCCTTCATCGAGCTTCGTGAAGGTTACAAGGCGAAGAAACAGCGTCCTTATGAGAACCATGGACATAAACATGAGATCCTCAGAAAAATAATCGAGAGAAATCTCAGGGAATTTGGTTGGCTTGAGGGTTGTATGACCAGCGAATGGTGCTGTGCACCCTTCACAGTCCCGAAGCCGCCGCCTGCAGACCAGAACACTATTGATGGTTGGCGAATGGTTGTTGATTTTCGCAACCTCAACGCCGAAACCAAGGCGGATTCACACCCCCTGCCCCTCATTGAGGAGGAAATCGCCAAGAGAGCAAGAGGTCGTTTGTTTTCTGTGCTGGATCTCCGTCACGGCTTTCACCAAATGCCGTTGAGGAAGGACAGCCGACCTCTCACCTGTATGTGCACGCCATGTGGCCCAGTCCAATGGACGGTCATGCCCATGGGCCTGAAGAACGCCCCTTCGTTTTTTCAAAGAATGATGGAGGATGTGCTTTTTACAGCTCATCCTGAGCTTCGTGCCTTCCTGAGTGTGTACATAGATGACATAATCATCGCGACAGAAGGGGAGGGACTGACCGAAGCCGAGCTGGTGGCCCTACATGAAAAGCAGCTGAACCAGGTTTTGGACATTCTTGATGCCAATCAGCTGATTTGTGGGCCAAAGAAGGGAAAATTATTTTTAAAATCAGTCGAATTTTGTGGTTCTCTCCTTGAGAATGGCACCCGACGACCCAGTCCAGGGAAGCTCGTCGCTATTCAGAAGTGGAAGCGCCCTGAGACGATCACGGAATTGAGAGGATTCCTGGGTTGTTGTAATTTTTACCACACTTTTGTGCCGAATTATGCCAAATTTGCTGCCCCCCTGACTGAATTATTGAAGGTAGGGAGAGATGCGGGCAAGGCAGGTTCAAAGGTGCGTGTCAAGTGGACTGACGAGTGCGAGGAGGCCTTCCATCACTTGAAGGCGGCCCTCTGCGAAGTGGCCACGTTGCATGTGCCGCAATTCGACCGACCCTTCTACATAAGAACCGACGCTTCTAGGTACGCGATCGGAGCTGTTCTTGAACAGGTTGATGAAGCCACAGGTGATCATTACCCTCTTGCATTTTGGTCTCGGAAGCTAGCCCCACGCCAAATGCAATGGTCGCCGCGTGAGCAAGAAACCTACGCCATAATCTGTGCTTTAAAAAAGTACCAATCGTGGGTTGGCACCAATCGAGTCGAGGTCCTGACGGATCATCGATCTCTGGAGTATTGGGCCACCGAACACATTGATACTGTCGCGAGCCCAGCTGGTCGACGGGCCAGATGGCACGAATTTCTCAGTCTGTTTGACCTCCATGTGTCGTATTTGCCTGGAAAACACAACACGGTAGCGGATGCTCTGAGCCGATGGGCTTACCCCGCTTCAGAGGGGCTGCAAAGTACCAACATCCATGGTACGGAGCAGCACCGCCATGTCATCATCGAATGGGATCAGGAAGAAAAAAAGCTCATTCGACGTGCATGCATGCAATGCGCTGTTAAACAGCACGCATTACCGTGCCATGACATCACGGCCTTTTCAGATCCGGCGCATGCTCATGAGATCTGCACCAAATCACTGAAAGTCGTGGAGAAAGTCACAGATCCCTCCTCAGGGAGTGTGAAACGGTTTGACTATACCCGACGTGTAAGTGGATTTCGGTTGATCCAGGGCATTAAGCGTCGAGATCCGGCCAAAACTCCACCCCTGCCGAAAGATTCCCTGATCATCCGTGACTGGACGTCCGATTATCTGCATGATTCCATGTTTAAAGAGGTCTTTGAGAATCTCAAATCCAAAGATGCTCACAAGGATGGAATCTATGCTGAGTACTCGTTGGATGGGGGGAAGCTGTGGATGGAGGGTAAATTGTGCGTACCAGACGCCCTGGCCCCCCGAGTGTTAAACTGGTGGCACAAATGGGAGTCCCCCCACGCACATGGCCGTAGATTATGGTCGATGATTAAACATAGGCTGTTTGGCTCAAGGCTATATGCTCATTGCATGAAAGTAGCCGCCGGATGTGCCCAATGTGCTGTCTCGACGCCCCCCAGCGCGAAGAAGCACGGCCATCTGAGGCCACACCCTATTCCGGAGCGCCTCTTTAACAGAGTCACCAGTGATTTCTTCTATCTCGGTGAACGCGACGACGAAGAGTGCCATTGGACCAACAAAAAAATCAATGGTGTGCTCCTTATACAATGCCGTCATTCTGGCTACATGCAGGTGTTGCCTTGCAACATCGAGTCAATGACTGGCAAGGCTGCCGCCAAATGGTGCGCGCAGACCTGGATGGGAGGTTGGGACGTCCCATCCGAGGTGGTTACGGACTCAGGCAAAGAGTACAACTCCGAATGGTGGAGGGAATTATGTGCTCGCCTTGGAATCCACCACCTCAGGTGTGAAATCCACTCTCATCGAGCGCTGCCTGGCGAAAGAGCCGGCCGCTGTATTATAAATATGCTTCGTAAGGAGCTCGCGAGTGAAAAGGATTTCCATTGGCTTGAAGTTCTCTTCGCATTGCTTCGCCGTTACCACAGCACGCCTTTGTATCATGGCCTTTCTCCAAATGAAATTGTCTTTGGACGAAAGAAGTGTTGGTGGAACATGCCGTTGAATAATCCTCGCCCTTGTAAAGATGCTTCGTTGTTTTTGGACGAAGTCCAACGAGCAGATAAAACTGTCTCGAAATTAATCGATAAGCATCAAGCTGACTGGCTTTGGGTCCAGAATCAAGGCCGAAAAAGCCCCCACAATTTTGAAGTCGATGATCGAGTTTGGCTTCGAAAATCCGAAACCACCCTGGACGGAGATGATAAGCTTCTTCCCTTGTGGGAGGGGCCATTCGCTGTTACAGCGCGTCTAGGTGAGAACAGGTGGAGGATTCGTGTGGATGTCAGCAGGGAAATTGATGTTTCGGGCGATCGCCTCAAGAGAGAGATCCCCTCCCCCAAGGATCGGGTTAAACCCCTTTTTTGGACTTCGAAATTTTTGTCAGATCGGGTCATCGAAGGGGGGAAGTACGAACTCAAGAGGATTGTAGAGGCAAGACGTGACGGAAAGGGCGAATGGGAATTTCTATGTGAGTGGAGAGGCTTTGATTCCAGTCACAACAACTGGGAACCAGCCCATTCTTTTGTCCATGGGTACACCAAGGGGTTCATCGACTTCCTCAAGAAGCACCCCGAAATTGGCGTACTCCTGACAGACTGTTTGTCGAAACCAGACAGACAGGTGGAGAGCGACGGAAAAAGACCTGTGGTGAATCGAGATCCAGCCTTTTACGGCCCTCAGCAGCCACATTCCAGGGCTGATCCGTCGATCCCCCCTCCTGCGGTCAGGCCAGCCCAGGAACCAAATGAGGACCAAGCTTCGAGTTCGGTCGCTGATTTGCAGCGCCCAAGCCGTACGAGGGCCCGACCAGACAGGTTGGTGGTCACATGTATTCGTGCTTGGCCGAATTGAGGGAGATCCGTCGTGACTTGAGTCGCTGACGCCCTAATCTGGGTAACAGTCGTCTAGTCCAGGGCGTCATGGCACTCGTCGCTAGGGCTCAAGGGTGTAGGTTCGAAACCCTTGCATGTCCAACTCCTACAAAAGCTCCAGCCTCGCCCCGTGGACCACTTATTTCAATGTGAGTGTTCTGACGACTTGAAAAAACCACATTCTGCTCAATCCACTGTTCATTTTTCGTGATTACATCATGATGTGGAGAACTGCGAATGTTTGATAATTTGACGTCAATCAACTTTTCTTTGGTCTCCGTTTGGCAGCGTATCGAAAGTCGAGAGCCGAAAGCCACGGAGTGTGCTGCCGTGTTCAGAAAAAACCAAACTCAGGCTTAATTCAGGCAGATTCGGGGTAATCTTGTGTCTGTTGGTCTGTGCATTTTTGGAATTTGGTTACTCGTGCAGATGGAAGCAAATGTACATAGTAAAAACGCTGGCCAGCGACATTCACCCCTACAGGCACCCCCTGTAGTACTGGCTGCACCAGATGCGACGCCAGGAACTCAGATCTTACCTTCATTTGCCGTGATGCGGAAGCCAAAGTCCAGATTCAGATCCAGGATCCTCAAATTTGCCTTGAATTCCTCAGGTTTGTCCATCATTCTGCCACTGTTGCACGAAACCCCGACGTCAATTGTTCAGACAACCCTCAGACAGAGGCTCTAGGGACTTCTAAAAGCAACCTCTGAAGTCCGTAAGCTTCGTTGTATTTTTGGCACACGCCAATGTGAGCTCAATCCGACCTGAAACTGTCGAAAATGGTGAATCCAAGTGTCTTGTGGGACTCAATCGAAAGATGGGTATTGTCCAAGTCGATTGACACCGCCGCCACTGTAAAAAAAGGACTATACGGTGTCTCTCAGTTATATACTGTCAGTAAAGCGCCTTCAGCGAACCTTCGGCGCGTTACATGCCAAGGATCCAGGGCTATCATGTCCCATCATGATGCATCATCACATGATCCACATTTTCAATGAATCTGTTGGATGCTCGCGAACCAACGTGCCGGAAAGCATAACTCAGCTGAATAAACGACAATATATATTAACTCTAGTCTAAACGAAAGTGTTAGTAGTTTCAGTTCTAGACATTTGAAAGTGCTGCCCTGGGTCGTTGTGGGTGCCGGAGGGCTCGGGGCCGGCAAGACCAGTGGGGCAGGCACGCGAGGAGTCTCCCTGGATGTTGTTATTGGGGGTAGAACCGGACACTCGGACACCAACGGAGGCGAGAGCAGCGACAACAGAAGCAAGGTCCATGCTGATTGTGGTCCGGCAGAAAATCCCAGTCTATGAAGAAAATTGAGGGGAATTATTCTAAATACATCTGAGTGTCCAAAACTGTCCGAATGAATTTAAATAATCCATTTATGTAAAATTGTCTGGCCGATCAGGCCCGCGAGCGCGCGTCAGCGGCAAATGGCGATTCCAGCTAAAATAGCGGAATGCGGCGGATTTACGGGAAATGGACCGCGGAATCAAATCCGGCATATCAGAAATATATAGGAAATATCCTGTGACTGAGCTGCGAGGCGGCAATTCCGCCGAAGCAAAGAAAATGACCAAAATGTAGCCAATCTGGGCAGAATGTCTGAAAATCTGAGCAGATGGGGCTAGCCGCACTTACACTCCCCCTCCAAAAACACACTGGGGTGTGTCGCTACGTCAACGAAGAACGTAGTGCGGGTAAGTCCCAGAAAAACATAGAAATGTAGCCTCGATGGGGCGAAATCTGCTTGATCTGACCTGATTCGGGCTGAATTGGCACTGAATCAGGCTGAATGAACCTGAAATGAGACAGAATGAGAAGTGACGAACAGTCCTCCGTGCAGTAAAACATTAGGTCAAGGGCTAGAAAGCATGTAAACGTATCGAGAATCGATACCAAACCATGCATTGGTTGAGAATGAGGTAGATTATTGGTGGATTGAGTGGGGGGATCAAGAATTGGAGTGACATCTCAGCGCTCTGGCACAGTTTCGCTGTCGCGGGCACGCTACGGTGTCCTCGCCGAACTCTACATCGTGTTATCCCGCTTTTCTCGTTCTGAAAAGTACAGCATGTGGCTCAGATTTGGCGCATCTGGTGGATGATCACAAGATTCAGCAAAAATGAGAATGAATTTGAGCAGAGATTGAGGGGTTTAAGCAATCACAGAGAGGTTAAACAAATACACATGTAGTCTACAGACCCTAAGTGAACCACCGAAGGTAGAGATGTTCTTCTGTTCACTTAGATCTAAACAGATCTTCGAGGAATGATGGGAGATGACAAGGAAATCAATCTAAATTGTCCTAACATGAGTAAATTCCCTGAGATGAAGGTGAAATGAAGCGGAATGTGTACAACTGAAACTACCAACACCTTCGTTTAGACTAAAGTTAATATATATTGTCGTTTATTCAGCTCAATTGTGCTTTCCGGCACGTTGGTTCGCGAGCATCTAACAGATTCTATCAAAATGTGGATCATGTGATGATGCATCATGATGGGACATGCTGGCCCTGGATCCTTGGCATGTAACGCGCCGAAGGTTCACTGAAGGCGCTTTACTGACAGTATATAACTGAGAGACACCGAATTTACAGTGGCGGTGGTGTCAATCGACTTGGACAAGGCCAATCTTTCGATGAAGTCCCACAAGACACTTGGATTCACCATTCTCGACAGTTTCTGGTCGGATTGAGCTCCCATTGGCGTGTGCCAAAGATACAACGAAGCTTACGGACTTCAGAGGTTGCTGCTAGAAGTCCCTAGAGCTCCTAGATGAAGATTGTCTGAACAATTGACGTCTGGGTTTCGTACAACAGTGGCAGAATGATGGACAAACCTGAGAAATTCAAGGTAAATTTGAGGATCCTGGATCTGAATCTGGACTTTGGCGTCAGCATCACAGCAAATGAAGGTGAGATCTGCGTTCCTGGCGTCGCATCTGGTGCAGCCAGTACTACAGGGGATACCTGTAGGGGTGAATGTCGCTGGCCAGCGTTTTGATTATGTACATTTGCTTCCATCTGCACGAGTAGCCAAATTCCAAAGATGCACAGACCAACAGAGACAAGATTACCCCGAATCTGCCTGAATTAAGCCTGAGTTTGGTTTTTTCTGAACACGGCAGCACACTCCGTCAGCGTATCTACGCCTTGTCTGCCGAACGGAGACCAAAGAAAAGTTGATTTACGTCAAATTATCAAACATTCGCAGTTCTCCACATCATGACTTAAACAGAAAGAATGAACAGTGGATCAAGCAGAATGTGGTAGGATGGCTTCCTCAATTCGGCCAAGCACGAATGCATGTGACCACCAACCTGTCTGGCCTGGCCCTCGTACGGCTTGGGCGCTGCAGATCAGCGGCCGAACTTGAAGCTTGGTCCTCATTTGGTTCCTGGGCTGGCCTGACCGCAGGAGGGGGGATCGACGGATCAGCCCTGGAATGTGGTTGCTGAGGGCCGTAAAAGGCTGGATCTCGATTCACCACAGGTCGTTTTCCGTCGCTCTCCACTTGTCTGTCTGGTTTCGACAAACAATCTGTCAGGAGTACGCCAATTTCGGGGTGCTTCTTCAGGAAGTCAATGAACCCCTTGGTGTATCCATGGACAAAAGATTGGGCTGGTTCCCAGTTGTTGTGACTGGAATCAAAGCCCCTCCACTCACACAGAAATTCCCATTCGCCCTTGGCGTCACGTCTTGCTTCAACAATCCTCTTGAGTTCGTACTTTCCCCCTTCGATTACCCGATCAGACAAGTGTTTCGCAGTCCAAAAAAGGGGTTTAACTCCATCCTTGGGGGAGGGGATCTCTCTCTTGAGGCGATCGCCCGAAACGTCAATTTCCCTGCTGACATCCACACGAATCCTCCACCTGTTCTCACCAAGACGCGCTGTAACAGCGAATGGCCCCTCCCACAAGGGAAGAAGCTTGTCATCTCCGTCCAGGGTGGTTTCGGATTTTCGAAGCCAAACTCGATCATCGACTTCAAAATTGTGGGGGTTTTTTCGACCTTGATTTTGAACCCAAAGCCAGTCAGCTTGATGCTTCTCGATTAATTTCGACACAGATTTATCTGCTCGTTGGACTTCATCCAAAAACAGCGAAGCATCTTTACAGGGGCGAGGATTATTCAACGGCATGTTCCACCAACACTTCTTTCGTCCAAAGACAATTTCATTTGGAGAAAGGCCATGATACAAAGGCGTGTTGTGGTAACGGCGAAGCAATGCGAAGAGAACTTCCATCCAATGGAAATCCTTTTCACTCGCGAGCTCCTTACGAAGCATATTAATTATAGAGCGGCCGGCTCTTTCGCCAGGCAGCGCTCGATGCGAGTGGATTTCACATCGGAGGTGGTGGATTCCAAGGCGAGCACACAATTCTCTCCACCATTCGGAGGTGTACTCTTTGCCTGAATCCGTGACCACCTCGGATGGGACGTCCCAGACTCCCATCCAGGTCTGCGCGCACCACTTGGCGGCAGCCTTGCCAGTCATCGACTCAATGTTGCAAGGCAACACTTGAATGTAGCCGGAATGACGGCACTGAATGAGGAGCACACCATTGACTTTTTTGTTAGTCCAATGGCACTCTTCGTCATCGAGCTCACCGAGATAGAAAAAATCACTCGTGACTCTGTTGAAGAGACGCTCCGGAATAGGATGAGGCCTCAGATGGCCGTGCTTCTTCGCGCTGGGAGGCGTCGAGACAGCACATTGGGCACATCCGGCTGCTACTTTCATGCAGTGTGTGTAGAGCCTCGATCCAAACAACCTATGCTTAATCATCGACCACAGTCGACGGCCATGTGCGTGGGGGGACTCCCATTTGTGCCACCAGTTTAACACTCGGGGGGCTAGGGCGTCTGGCACACACAATTTACCCTCCATCCACAGCTTCCCCCCATCCAACGAGTACTCTGCAAAAATCCCATCCCTGTGAGCATCTTTGGATTTGAGATTTCCAAAGACCTCTTTAAACATGGGATCCTGCAGGTAATCGGACGTCCAGTCACGGATGATCAGGGAATCCTTAGGCAGGGGTGGAGTTTTGGCCGGATCTCGACGCTTAATGCCCTCGATCAACCGAAATCGACTTACTCGTCGGGTATAGTCAAACCGTTTCACACTCCCTGAGGAGGGATCGGTGACTTTTTCCACGACTTTCAGCGTTTTGGTGCAGATCTCGTGAGCATGCGCCGGATCTGTGATGGCCGTGATGTCGTGACACGGCAATGCGTGCTGTTTAACAGCGCACTGCATGCATGCACGTCGAATGAGTTTCTTTTCTTTCTGATCCCATTCGATGATTACATGGCGGTCCTGCTCCGTACCATGGATGTTGGTACTTTGCAGCCCCTCTGAGGCGGGGTAAGCCCATCGGCTCAGAGCATCCGCTACCGTGTTATGTTTACCAGGCAAATACGACACATGGAGGTCAAACAGAGAGAGAAATTCGTGCCATCTGGCCCGTCGACCAGCTGGGCTCGCGACAGTATCAATGTGTTCAGTGGCCCAATACTTCAGAGATCGATGATCCGTCAGGACCTCGACTCGATTGGTGCCAACCCACGATTGGTACTTTTTTAAAGCACAGATGATGGCGTACGTTTCTTGCTCACGCGGCGACCATTGCATTTGGCGTGGGGCTAGCTTCCGTGACCAAAATGCAAGAGGGTAATGATCGCCGGTGGCTTCATCAACCTGTTCAAGGACAGCTCCGATCGCGTACCTAGATGCGTCGGTTCTAATGTAGAAGGGTCGGTCAAATTGGGGCACATGCAACGTGGCGACTTCGCAGAGGGCTGCCTTCAAGTGATGGAAGGCCTCCTCGCACTCGTCAGTCCACTTGACACGAACCTTTGAACCTGCCTTGCCCGCATCTCTCCCTACCTTCAATAATTCAGTGAGGGGGGCAGCAAATTTGGCATAATTCGGCACAAAAGTGTGGTAAAAATTGCAACAACCCAGGAATCCTCTCAACTCCGTGATCGTCTCAGGGCGCTTCCACTTCTGAATAGCGACGAGCTTCCCTGGACTGGGTCGTCGAGTGCCATTCTCTAGGAGAGAACCACAAAATTCGACTGATTTTAAAAATAATTTTCCCTTCTTTGGCCCACAAATCAGCTGATTGGCGTCAAGAATATCCAAAACTTGGTTCAGCTGCTTCTCATGTAGGGCCACCAGCTCGGCTTCGGTCAGTCCCTCCCCCTCCGTCGCGATGATTATGTCATCTATGTACACACTCACGAAGGCACGAAGCTCAGGATGGGTTGTGAACAGCACATCCTCCATCATTCTTTGAAAAAATGAGGGGGCGTTCTTCAGCCCCATGGGCATGACGGTCCATTGGACTGGGCCACATGGCGTGCACATACAGGTAAGAGGTCGGCTGTCCTTCCTCAACGGCATTTGGTGAAAGCCGTGACGGAGATCCAGCACAGAGAACAAACGACCTCTTGCCCTCTTGGCGATTTCCTCCTCAATGAGGGGCAGGGGGTGTGAATCCGCCTTTGTTTCGGCGTTGAGATTACGAAAATCAACCACCATTCGCCAGCCATCAATGGTGTTCTGGTCTGCAGGCGGTGGCTTCGGGACTGTGAAGGGCGAACAACACCATTCGCTGGTCATACAACCCTCAAGCCAACCAAATTCCCTGAGATTTCTCTCAATGATCTTTCTGAGAATCTCATGTTTGTGTCCATGATTTTCATAAGGGCGCTGTTTTTTTGCCTTGTATCCTTCACGAAGCTCGATGAAGGCTTCACCGAACTGTCCACGGACAGGGGGATCTTTGATCAACTTTCCTGAAAGGGTTGTGTCCTTCCGTTCCTCAAAAATCTTTTCTCTTGACTTGGAACACAATTCAGTGTCCACCTGATCGCCAGGAATTACTGTCGAAAAAACTTTGGCGACTTCTTCGGCTTTGGCAGGCAGAATCTTCTTACGGATGTCCCTAAACAGGTCCGTATCAACTGCCTCCTGAAGATAGGTGG
This sequence comes from Eutreptiella sp. 'Long Island Sound 2002', assembly GCA_964036045.1. Classification (NCBI taxonomy): domain Eukaryota; phylum Euglenozoa; class Euglenophyceae; order Eutreptiales; family Eutreptiaceae; genus Eutreptiella; species Eutreptiella sp. 'Long Island Sound 2002'. The sequence continues at coordinate 34,287,887 of OZ038388.1, forward strand.
GTCTTGTGTCGAAATCCCAGAGATTTTCTTCGCGATCCAGCTCCTCGAAAGGATCCATGAAAGCTTCCACAGGGGGTTTTTCATAAAAAACTCTGAATTTGCGGCGCGATTGGAGATTTTTCCTCGCCCGTGCACTGAAGATTCTTTTCGATGTCGACCGTATTGGGGAAGAGGGAGACGAGGCGGATCCATTGGACGTTGAATCACCTTGGGTATCTGACGGACAAAAATCAGAAAAAATAGATTCATCATCAGTACCACGCTCAACCTCAGATTCAGACCCAACACAGGAATCTGTACTAGAATCGGCAGAATTAGAGTCAGAAAGCTTTCCATCCACCAGGAATGCAAGCGAACTCCAGGACCTGGCATACAGCTTAATCTTCCTGGGAAGTTCGATGTAATCTACACAAATGTCTTGTAATTCCTGAAACCAAGGCTTGTCGTCCCACAAGGGCACAACTAAAATTGCCTGGGTTTTATCTTGCTTGATTTTGTGGATGACCTGCTGGATTAAGTGAAACGGAGGATTAATCCACAACTTCTTATCCCATTTGTGGGTCCAAGTGTCGCTGAAGTGCTTGTCAAAGCGCTTGTTCATACGGTTAGCAAAGGCATCATACTGGGGCCAAAAGGAATGATGTTCATGGAAGTATTCACAAATTGCATCGCGCCATTTGTCGACAACTCTGTAGGATGAAGAGTGCCAGCGCGAAGGGCGTCGTGGCTGGGAGTCCCTACGAAGACATTCTAACTCCTGGGAGTAATCGGCACTCCCATTCACCTCTGCAATGGTGACATCTTCACCAAATTTTGGTGTCACCTTTTGCTTCAAAAATTCTTCTGCACTTTTAAACCCTGCGTGCAAAAAACGAAATTCAGGACGCTCCAAAGGACCTGACTCCAGCAAAAAACAACGACGATGACCTACGGGCGCTACCCTGTTCTTGCGAAGCCAAGGGTGGCCCAAGTAAAGGTCATATTTTATGTCAGCACGATAGAAGTAGTCATCCTTAAGGACAACTTCTTCCACATTTTGCTCTTCCCAAAGGTCTTGAGCGACCAAATGGGTGGATATATAACAACCGCGTTGCCCACCTGCGAGAGAATGTCCAGAAACTCCCTCGAGGGTAACAGGATGAGGCGACTCGAACACGCAGTCGTCGGGTAAGAATGCATTGGATTGGAGATTTACCTCTGATCCATTATCACACAAACAAGTGGCGAGGTGGAAATTTCCCTTGCAATCAGAGACCCACAGCTTTGTGACAAACTGACGGGCCCTGTGCTTGGACTGTACACCAACCTCGTCCACTACAACAGAAGGATCCGCTGCCGGATCCAGGGGAGAGGAGACAAGCGACCCTACATCAAGTAATGGTCGATCAGGAATCTGGGGTTCATGCCTGAAATCGCCTGGGGAGGGGCGATTTTCGTGGCTCCCCTAGGCGTTCTGACCTCCAGCGGCTGCGTTAACATTGTGAACACAGCCTGTTTCGTCGATCCATTCATCTTGGAACGGATCATCCGCTGGATTCAAAGCATTTTCGACGTAATCTCGATCCGCATCAGACACCTGGTCTGCACCTGAGACCTGATCCACACGATGATTGCCCTTTCCTCGTCCACGGCCACGGCCGCCGGATGATGGACCACCACCGTCGCCACGCCCTCTGCCCTTACCAGAGAAGGGGGTTCCTGAAGGATTTCCCTTACCCTTACCCTGTGATCCTGGAGCATTTCCTTTGTTTGTACCGGATTGAGGGGTTTGGCCTGGATTTCGATTTCCGCCTCCGGCGTTGGCATTTGGACCTGTCTGGCCATTCGGCTGCCCACCGGAACCGGATGGAGTCCGATTCCCTTTGCCTTGGGACCCGCCAGGGCCTCCAGTATTTTTGTTCCCACCGGAGGGAGTCGAATTACCCTTTCCCCCCTTGGCACCATGCACCTGTCTGTCATTCCTGTCTGAATTCTGAGGATTACTGACATTTTCACCAATCACCTTGTGATCGTGAGCAGACCATCGGTGATTAGCAGTGGAATGCGTCTTAGCTCGGTTCGTAGAACCTAGAAGAAGGCAGATGCTACAATGATCCTGAACATTCCGGGTATCATTCACCTTTTTGTTGCCCTTTTGGGCCCCATTTTGGGTGTTTTGCTGGGTATTCCTGTTTCCCCCAAGACCCTCATGGAAATTTTGATTGGCGGCGTCAGCGAGCCTCTCAACCTCTTCCCACAGTTCCTGCGGAGTAAACGAAAACACCCAGTTCCTGGCCTTCAGACGATTGCCATGGAAGCTTACTGCCCTGTTGAGGACTTGGACAAACAAGTCCCGATCTTCGTGTTCATTGAACTTGATTTTCCACGTGTTTTCAGTGAATTTCACCTTGGTAAACGACGTGGGGGAGCACTTTTGAAGTGCCTCCCTGACTGTAAACCGGTTGGCCGAGGCGTCAAAGCCATCGATCGACGCCCACCAGGTCTTGACCTTTTCTTCGGACTGTCGATTCCGAAGGGTGGCGGCGGTTTCTGAGGGGATCTTGTCAAAAATCAGATTTTTCAGCTCGGCACTAGAAAATTTTTCGCCTGAATGTTCAGATTCTTCTACGAGATTCCAGAAGCGCTGTCTCTTGTCCTGCACTTCATGCAAGATTAATCGAGAGAACGAAGGAAAATTCTTCAACATCTGGTGGTAATGGTCCTCTGGCAGTCGAGATCCACGTACCTCCAACTGTTCCCACACCTCATCAAAGGTAAGGGGGGAACTTGAATCCTCACGATCACTCCAGGTCCTGAGCCAAGTGTTGGCCGGCGCTCCCTCAAGGCAGTCCAGGAGGGCCATCAGGAACTGATCATCCTGGAGTTTTTGAGTCTTAACCCACAGTTTAAATTCCCGTTGGAACTGAGGCCAACGTCTGGGGTTCCCATTATACTTCGGTTGCTTGGCAACCTGACGAAGTCGCAATGAAGTGGGATTTAGGAGTGAATCCAGCCCAACACCGGCTGTAATGGCGGACACCTTGGCGGCATCATTAGCCACACCAGCTCCGGCGAGGGTCTGGGCGAGCAACATCTGGGCAATTGCATTGGAATCAACAGCAGGAAGGGTAGTACGAGAGGCAGTTCGTTTGGCATTTTGAACCTCAGTCCTAGCCTTCGCCGATCTACTCTGTGATCGAGAGATTGTAACCCTTTCCTTTAGCTTAGTCCTGCTGATCCGTGCATCGGTGGTCTTAGAGTCCACCGAAGGAGCAATCGAAAAAATTTCTGTCGCCTCCTCCGACGGTTCTGTTGTCTGATCCACCGATGATGCGCCCTCAGACCTCATGTGGGTCTTGAAAAGATCTTTAATTCCCAGCGTCTGAATGATGAGTTGCATTTGATCTTTGAGCAATTGGAGCTCAGAGTCTCGCTGAGATCTGCAAGAGCAGTCGGCAGGACAGTACATACCGTGTCCTGAAGGGCCTGAGCAGGCTGTCGGACCGCTAATCTCAGTGGTCCGCAGCCAGGAGTCCACTTGGGGAGCTCCTTCAGTCCTAATTTCCAGGCTTGCCTGCCTAGCTGCCTCTAAGATTCCTTCCTCAACCGCGGCGGCTAGATCGTCGCGGATGGAAACAGAGGGATGAGGGGCGGAGGGCCCGGCAACCGGTGCCTTGGTCTTCTCCTTCGGGAAGGGGCTTGCCTCCCAGATCTGCAAGAAAATGGCAAAAGATTCATCTTCTTGAGAACACCACCACATCCTGGTATTAATTTCTTCTTGAAGGAGGAAAAAATATTCAAATAAAAAATCAGAGGCGATTCTTTCTTGTCCTATCAGCTTAGACGTGGCTAATAGACACAGGGCCTCAAGCGCCTCAAGGTTACGGGCCACTTCCGAAGACAAATGGTTGTCCCATTGTGCCCATGAGGCTGGTCGATTATAGGTAGGTACCTCACCTGGACCACCCATCTCAATGTCGTCAATGTCGGCATCGATGGTCACAAAATGTGAACATTGGTACGGAGATTTAGTACCTGCCAGGTCCGTAAGCTCCACCGGAGCGTTGCCATTAGCGTAGGCTGGGAGATTCCAGCTGCTTGATGGCCAATTTCGACTGGGATCTTGATTGTAATCTGGGCCTCCACAGCTGCTGATTTGTGTCCTTCTTGGGCAATTTGGGCTTGCGCAAGGCATTCCTCTCAAGGCCTCGTTCGCACAGCACCACGGGAGCGTGATCGTTACGTCTCCGGAGGTTGCGGAGTCTACGGGGCCGTACTGAGGGGCTAGCTGTGGTTGGGACACCAAAGGAACAACATTCAGGTAGCCTCTGCTACCATGAAAGTGCTGCCCTGGGTTGTTGTGGGTGCCGGAGGGCTCGGGGCCGGCAAGACCAGTGGGGCAGGCACGCGAGGAGTCTCCCTGGATGTTGTTATTGGGGGTAGAACCGGACACTCGGACACCAACGGAGGCGAGAGCAGCGACAACAGAAGCAAGGTCCATGCTGATTGTGGTCCGGCAGAAAATCCCAGTCTATGAAGAAAATTGAGGGGAATTATTCTAAATACATCTGAGTGTCCAAAACTGTCCGAATGAATTTAAATAATCCATTTATGTAAAATTTTCTGGCCGATCAGGCCCGCGAGCGCGCGTCAGCGGCAAATGGCGATTCCAGCTAAAATAGCGGAATGCGGCGGATTTACGGGAAATGGACCGCGGAATCAAATCCGGCATATCAGAAATATATAGGAAATATCCTGTGACTGAGCTGCGAGGCGGCAATTCCGCCGAAGCAAAGAAAATGACCAAAATGTAGCCAATCTGGGCAGAATGTCTGAAAATCTGAGCAGATGGGGCTAGCCGCACTTACAACATTCCGCTTCATTTCACCTTCATCTTAGGGAATTTCCTCATTTTAGTACATTTTAGATTGATTTCCTTGTCATCTCCTCTCATTCCTCAAAGATCTGTGTACGGCTTTGCCTAACTTCGCTGACGCTGATGTTTTTCTATTCACTTAGGGACTGTAGACTACATCTGTACTTGTTTTCCCCCTCTGTGATTGTTTCATCTCCTTCATCTCTGCTTAAATTGATTCCCAATCTTGCTGAATCTTGTGATCATCCACCAGATGCGCCAAATCTGAAGCACATGCTGCACTTTTCAGAACGAGAAAAGCGGGAGTAACACGATGTAGAGTTCGGCGAGGACACCGTAGCGTGCCCGCGACAGCCAAACTGTGCCAGAGCGCTGAGATGTCACTCCATTTCTTGATGCCCCCACTCAATCCACCAATAATCTACCTCATTCTCAACCAGTGCATGGTTTGGTATCGATTCTCGATACGTTTACATGCTTTTTAGCCCTTAACCTAATGTTTTACTGCACGGAGGACTGTTCGTCACTCCTCATTCTGTCTCATTTCAGGTTCATCCATCCTGATTCAGTGCCAATTCAGTCCAAATCAGGTCAGATCAAGCAGATTTCGCCCCATCGAGGCTACATTTCTATTTTTTTCTGGGACTTACCCGCACTACGCTCTTCGTTGACGTAGCGACACACCCCAGTGTGTTTTTGGAGGGGGAGTGTAAGTGCGGCTAACCCCCATCTGCTCAGATTTTCACTGATCTGCCCCAGATTGACTACATTTTGGTCATTTTCTCTGCTTCAGCGGAATCGCCGCCTCGCAGCTCAGTCTCAGGATCAGACCTATATATTTCTGATATGCCGGATCTGATTCCGCGGTCCATTCTCCGTAAATCCGCCGCGTTCCGATCATTTACCTGGAATCGCCATTTGCCGCTGACGCGCGCTCGCGGGCCAGATCGGCCAAATATTTTTCACAATCGGATTTATATAAATCTTTTCAGATAGTTTTGGACACTCAGATGTACTTAGAATAATCCGCATCATTTTTCTTCATAGACTGGGATTTTCTGCCGGATAACAATCAACATGGATCTTGCTTCCGTTGTTGCCGCTCTTGCCTCCGTTGGTGTCCGAGTATCCGGTTCTACCCCCAACAGCAGCGTTCAGGTCGACTCCTCGCGTGCCTGCCCCACTGGTCTTGCCGGCCCCGAGCCCTCCGGCACCTTCCACGACCCAGGGCAGCACTTTCACCCTAGCGGCTCTGATGTGCTGAGATCCTGATGGCGCCAGGCGGGAAGCCCAGTTGCCTGACTACACTCCCAGCGGTCCGCCACTGTCAGTCCCAGTGTGAGCCTACCGACTCGCAGACGCACTTGCAGTCGGGTGGCGACCTCCGGTGTCCTGACCTCGGTCAGTCTGCCTGGGAAACTGGTGGTTTGAGGAGTCGACGCCTCCGCCCAGACTGCATGGGGACTCCCCCATGCATGGCCTTCGTGGTAATGGGGCGAGGGAAAAGACGGCCTTGATGCCCGATCCCTTATGGAGGAACTTGTTCGGCTTTACCACTCTGGACTCGCGTCCTGGATATGGACATGGCGCGCCCAAGGAAGGACCCGTGGGGACTCTCCCCCAGACTGCGGCCTTGGGAAGCCTGGGGTAGCCTGATGGATCTTTGTGGTCACTTTCAACCTGTGGGACCACCTCGGTCGTCGTGTGACGCCTATGTTGGCCGTGGATGCCACTGCCACTGTGGTAGTGACCGTCGCAGCCAACACCCAGTGCGTCTGGTAGGGGTTAACGGGTCCTTTGGATGCCAACAATCGCCGCCAGGACCCGGGACTTGATACTTGATACTATACTTGCAGTTACTAACAGCTACAGCACCCTACCTGTCTTACTGTGGGATTGTACTGGGCAGCCTAACCCGCAAATCGGCCTGAAGTGAGGATGTGACACCCCCCCCCCCTTCAGGGGATGGACCTGGGTACCCACTGCCATGCTTGGGTGTTATCGAGCCCCCCCCAAAGTTTGCTCTAAGGAGGGGGGTGAAGCGGTACCCAGAACCTATGGCCCATGGCCCGGAGGCCTGTGAGCCGTCACACCCGTTATGGCCCATGGCCTGGAGGCCTGTGAGCCGTCACACCCGTGCGGAAGCCGTTGACACCGGCTGTCAGCGGGATATCCCTGTTCTCTAACCCAGGAAATCTGGAATCCAATTTCTAACCAATAAATCCATGTAGAATTACCATAATTTTAGTGTCTTAGGCGATTTGCGGTTAGAAATTGGTGAAATACCCGATTTCTACCGCGATCTACCGCGACCCACCCCCAAGTCCGCCCCATGCAGCTTGTCAGCTGGGACGCCATGGACGCCCCCCAAACCACCACGGAGGTCCACATCCTCAAATACCGGGACACCTGGTGGACGGTGGAATGGGACAACCACCGCAAGGTCAGACGGGCAACGGCACACGACCCCGACGACGAAGTCCCGTCCCCACCACGCGGAGGAGACCGCTTGCGACTCGCCGCACGCACCCCCCACGCCCCAGAGGCAGCCTGGGAAGCGCTGCACTACGCCCTCTACTGGGCGCAGGGGGCGCCAGAAGGCCCCCTCCCCCCGGAACGCACCACAGCGTGGACACGCCACGCCACCCGCTACACGGCCCACATGCGCCGCCACGGGGCAGGCACCGGGCACCGGCTCCTCACCTGGCCCACGGACCCGCCCGACGCCCTGCAGGAGGCCGAGGAAGTGCTTGGCCTCATGACCAAGCAAGTGTTCCAGCTGAAGGACCCCGTCCCCATGTCCAAGCCAAACGTCCCAGCCGCCCGCGAACACCCCGTCTTTGCACCGGGCCAGGCACCCATACAGCAGCCCCAGGGCGCACCTCCCCAACGGGGACAACCCGCTGCCCGGCGCGGCCAAGGTGCGCAGAAGCGCAAGGCCCCCGCACAGGCCAAACCCGCGCCCAAGCCAAGAGCAAAGTCGCAGAGCTGGACCAAATAGGAAGCCGCTGCCCTGTATCCCGAATACGCCATCGGTTCCCGGGTGCAGCTGCCCTTCGAGTACGCCACGGCCGCGGGCCCCTCCAAATGGATATGGGCCGCAGGGGAGGTCAAGCACCGGTACCTCGTCACCGGGGACCACCAGGGGTTCAAGATCCACGTCAAGTGGGACCCGGCCACCCCCAACGACAAGAAGGTGGGGCGCACCATCGAACTCTGGCGAGACCGAACCGGTCGTGAGATGGTCCCCATGCAGCTGTGCACCCCCGACACGGAGCACCTCACAGGCACCGAGTACACGGGCGAAGTCCACAATGCATGGCCCCTACCCCAGCCCCAGAAGCGGAACCGCAAGGCACCCGCAGCTCAGGGCGTCATCGACCTCCTCGACGCCTGACGGGGCCAGGGCCGGACACGGCCCGCCCCCCCAACTACCGGTCCCCAGAAACCGGCACCTGCGGAAGCCCAGGCCCGCATCAGCATCCTCAACGAGCCTGCGGTCACCTACGACCCCACCAAGGCCGCCACACTGCAAGCCATGCCCGGGCCACACCCCCAAGGCGCAGACCTCCTGGGGTCCCTGGAGCAAGCCCTCCGCAGAGCGGACCAACCCGAACCAGCGCCGATCCTGGCCCCGGAGGGGAACAAATATCACGCCCACTGGCAACGGGGGGTGCCCCTCTACCACAAGACGTTGGTCACGGTGCATGCCCACCCCGACCTCGGAGTGGATGGTCGCCTGAGGGCGTACGAGTGCGTGGGGCCCGGATGGCAGCTAAACGTGCTACTCACGCACGTCTCATTCGGGGAGGAGACCAAGGACTTCCTGGACACCCTGAGCCCGGCGTACCGCCGACTCTCCCTCCTGGCACCCACCATCACAATAGGCGACGTAAATGCCGCCCCCACCGACAGCGACCGCACCGGCCCACCCACAGCCACCGACATAGCTGTCTGGGACGCCATGCACCAACTGGGCCTCACCGACCTCACGGCAGGACTCACCGGCACACCCTCCCATTACCTTCACCAAGCCGGCACCCACCCATCCCGCACCGACACGTGCTACGGGGGCCCAACCACGGTGCGCGTCCACGAAGCAGCCTACGGGGACCTCCCTCCCACAGGCACAGGCCACCGACCCCTCTACATCGACCTCATCATCCCCAACCTACCCCCATCCGCGGCCACCCTGCCAGACGACACCCTCCCACCCACACTGCAGTTCCCGGCCGAGGACGACCACGGCGCCTGGCACAGGTATAACAGGGCCCTACACGCCATCCTGCGCCGCCCGGATGCGCCGACACTCACCACCGCCATGCGCCGGGCGGCACAAGCATGCGGCATGGAGCCTGACACCAGCCACACGGGAGCACCACCAGACCTCACCCTCCAACAACTCGTCCATGACATCTGGACGACGAAAGAGGAACTCGCCACCCTGCTACGCCCCAGCACACCGGAGGCACGAGACCGGGACGCCCACCTTTGTGCGCTCCTCACCACCCGCCGCCACCAACTCCAGGAATGGCACGCCCACCGCATAGCGGCCGCAGCCCAGGAACGCGAAAGATACGGCAGAAACGACACGCCGTACAAGTCCCTGCGGTACGTCAGCCGCATCCTGGAGGACACAGGGGGCCGTACCATTCACGCGGTGCACACCCCCGAGGGAGGTCTCACCAATGACCCCGACGCCGTCCTCCAGGCAGTCCTGAACAGCTTCCAGGCACAACACGGGGACGCCCTCCCCGAGCTCGACCCCCACACCAGAAACACCATCCGCGAGCATGTGCCCAGGGTCTTCAACCGGGAACAGCGGCGCGCCATCGAACACGACCCCTTCAGCGTCTCAAAACTGCAAAGCGCCCTAGACCACCTGAAGAAGGGGGTCGTGCCCGGCATCGACGGTTTGCCGGCCGAAGCGTACCAACGCCTCACCCTGCCCGTCAAACGCCGCCTGGCAGGCCGCCTGTGGGACATCGTCACGGGCGCCACGCCCATCCCCCCTGAGTGGGCCAACCTGGTCCACCTCTCAAAAAGGGGGACTGGGCGCAGCCGGGGAACTGGCGGCCCATAGTCTGCGCCACCACCGAGGTCAAGCTGGTGTGGACACTCATCCTAGGCCGCATCGCGCCGGCGGTCTTCGCCCACGTGCCCGCCAGCATGTGGGGAGCCATGGCCGGCAGGTCCCCCCACGAGGCCATCTTCCTCCAGGACACCGCACTGGACATGAACCCCTACGAGATGATTATCGCCTCCCTCGATGTCCAAGGCTCGTTCCCCCACGCCCCACACCGGCTCCTCACGGAGGTATGGGATGCCATGGGCCTCCCATTCCTATCCTTCATGACCTGGTACATCCAGACCCGACTCTACGCCGTCATCACAGCCGCAGGCCTCACCCCCTGGACCGGCACAGACAGCGGGGTCCCCCAGGGAGGCGCCGAAGGCCCCTTCCTCTACCTCCTCGTCACCCTACCACTGGCATTGGAGCTGGCACGGGTATACCCGGGGTACGCCCCATACCCGCTACGGTCCCCCCTCATCAACTTCGCGGACGATAACCTCCTAACTACGGCCACCGGCCACCTCGACCCTGAGAACGCAGGGCTACCAACGACCACCGAGCAAGCGTCCGCCATTCCTGAACTCACCACAACCTACCTGGACGCCCACCAGCTCCTAGTGCACCCCCGCAAGTCGGTCAGGCTGGCCGACGCCAGGACCCCCACCCCCCACTTCCGGAAAGGCGAACCCCTACACCTGGAAGACACCACAGTCCACCTGGGAATCACACAGGCCACGCGGCACCACCACATCACACTCCCAAGCAAGCTGGAAGAGCACTTCGCCCGGCTACCCCAAATTGCCAGGGGGGACCTCCTGTCTACGCAGGGCCTGGCGTACTTCATGGAAGCGGTGCTCAACGCGGCCATCGGGTACCAAGCCCTGCACCTCCCGCGCCCCCAAGACGCCCTACGCCACGCTCAACACCAAGTGACGAAGGCATGGGCGCAACACGGAGGCTGGCCCACGTCTTTCACCAAGGAGGCCATGATGGCCCACTGGCGCTACTACGGAGACAATACAGGCGCCCTGGTCGACATGGCCTATGCCAAACACGCAGCGCACCTCCTACACAGGGTGACACACAGCCACCAACCTGAAGTTCACGAGGCGGCAGCCATATGCATAAAAGAAGCGCAGCTGGCCCGCAACACCTGCCCCCGGTGGATACTGGCGCAACACGGCGTCTCCACCTCCGTGGGCACTGGCATCTGGGCCCAGCTACAACTCCTCCTACGGCACCACACACACGCCATCCTGACAAATCACCACTGCGATCAACAGGGGCCACTCGTGGCCACGCACACCGACATCCACCGACACCCTGCAGGCGAGGTGGACACCCTGCGCCTCGTGGGGGCCACCGACACCATAGTGTATATTACCCCAACACAGATGAGGATCATGGCCCAATGCGACGCCCACCACGCCCCGTTCCTTTCCGACCCACAATGGCCAGCACGCCACGTCTTCCAAGCGTAACTCCGCGCATGTGCTACGAAGGCAGGGCGCGACATGCTGGGGCCCAAGGACATCGACAGGGCGTACACAGCCTTCCAGCGCCAGCACCCCCGGCCCCGCCCGAGCGAGCACGAGAGCCCCAACGACGGCGGCACGACGCAGGAGGAGCCCACCCCGTCAGCCAAAGGCTGGACACCACCCACCATCCTGCTACTAGCACCAAACGGCCACACACATGCTACCCGCACTGTGCAGCGACACCATGCCCCCTGGTCCATCCCCAAACACAATGCACCGGAGACCGATGTAGCACCAGTCAGACACAGTGACCAGGGCATACCACGCACGTGTTGGCACTGCGGCCCGGCAGCCCTCGACACTCCGTGGCCCCTGCTACACCTCATCTCCACCCACTACCACACCCCCACCGCCGCCGCCACCGCCGACCAGCAGGCATGGCTCTCCCCCTGGTTTCACACGGTACCCCCAGACTACCCGGCGCACGTAGCCTGGACCCGAACACCCACGGCGACATGGACGTTCACCAACGAGCGGGCAGACCCGGACAGCGTGGCCATAGAGTACGACCGCTGCGACCCACACCGCGCAGGACCTCAGGAGGCACCCATGCGCCCCCTACAGCACAAATGCCCCACCCTCCGCGGCGACAAAGACGACAAGGAGCGGCGACAGACCATCACGTGCCAGAAGCTCCACCCCAATACCGGATACCTCTTCCACCTGATGTACGCGTACATCACCCAGGGGCGCCCAGACAGGGGCCTCCTCCGCCTCACTGCACGAGCCCAGGCCATCATCACCCAGGGGATAGGCGTCTATGCAGCGCCACTACTACAACCCACGCAAATCACCGCCAGAACCGCCCAAGGGAACCCCATCTACGTCTATCACCCCACAGCAATTGCCCGCCTACCCATACCCAGCGACACCGACATCATCTACTTCACTGACCCATCCAGCACCCAGCAACGCACCCCCACGGTCTGTTGCGCCTCCGTGCACATCACCCGGCACGCGGACGGCCTCCACGTGGAACACCACACCGGGGCCACCATCTTTGGGGCGTCCTCCCACGGCGAACTGCGCACCATGGCAGACGCCGTCACCGCCACACCGCCACCCACAACGATCCGGCCCCGCAACATCTGGGTAGTCGTGGACGCCACGGTCGCCATCCACCTGACCAGGCGCCTTGCGGACCTGCCCCTCCACAAGGCACTCGAGTCCGGCCTCACCACACAAGCGTTGGGACTATGGATGGCCTTCAGGGGCATGCACCCCCAGGACGCCCTACACATCGTCAAACAGGAGTCACACCGCTACGCATACGGCAATGGACGCGCAGACACGCAGGCCAAACACCAGACCACCAGCCACACCCCACGGCTCGAACACGTGCGACTTGACTTGCCACACCACAGCCACCTGCAGCACCTGCCCCCGATACCCCCGGCCACACAGCCCCCCCAATGAATGCCCGAGGACACGCCGTACACAGATCGAGACAAGCAGTACCACTACCCCACACCCATCCAGCAACTGGCCACCACACTGGGCCACCCAGCGAACACCGAACTCCTCCGACGCCTCGACGACTCCGTCCACACCCCCCTCTACTACTCCGCCCTGCGCCCGGATAGCCTCCCAGCCCACCTACAAAAACCGCGACTCCAACTCGCCCTCGAACAGCTTCCCCTCCTCACCCGATACCACCGATGGTATGCGCGCCGCTCGATCCACGTTTCCGCAGGATACACCAAATGCATCTGTGGCCACGCGGAAGAAGAAACCTGGGACCACTTCAAGGTGTGCCCCCTGTACAGAGGACTGGACACCCTCACAGACTGGAACCCAACCCACACCATCGCACAGCACGCCGGATGGCTGACGCAGTCCCCAGCGACCCAGCAACTCACCACCGTCCTCAAGCAGACAGAGGTACTCGAGGCGGTCCGCAGAAGACTCGTCCCCACTGCCGTCTACACCTTGCTACGCACCAACGCGGAGGACCCCCAAGCCACGGCGGCGCACATGCAGCGGACGGCCGTTGCCAAGACAGCGGAGCAGCTCACATACCGCACCCACAAATACCTGCAGCATGCAGCAACCCTGCCCCAAACAGACCAGGCCCACTTCCTCAAACTCCTGTTCTACCAACCATGAGAACCTACCCCGTGACATACCAACACGGAACCCCCACCACGTCTACACACCATCCACCGAGCACTACACTGGCACGGCACACACGGGCACCACAGGCACCGCACACACTCCCACCAGCATGCGCGCGCCACCAGCCCCCATCCCCCCACGCCGCCGTCCGTTTATCCATTTACAGTACATCATCCACCACTCCCCACCCACTGCACTTTCCATCCCCTATCAACAAGGAACCAACCAACAAACAACCTCACTCTAAACGCCCTACCACAAAACCGAAACCCCCCACCAAAACTTCAGCCATACAACTTCAACACTTTCCGCCTCAACCACTACATCCTCACATCATCAACCGCATACCTCCTCCAAATGACACTTAACCTCAAGTCCCATCTTTCACCTCCAGCGCATACACTCGCTTCACCAGTGGCACTCTCGTCTTGGCAGCCAACAGCAAACAATCAGCAACCAACAGTCAGCAGCCAGCAGCCTAAACAAACAGCAAACAACCAGCAGCAGCAGCAGTCAGCAGCCAGCAGCCAGCGACCAACAACCAGTAGCCAGCGGCCAACAGCCAACAGCCAGCACATCAACCACCCACCGCCTCCCTTCCACAGTAGGACAATTCCAGCGACAACAGCCAGCAAACACCCCCCCCCCCCAATCACACACCCCAATCACCCCAAACATTATCCCCCCCCCCCCGATTTCCTGCTCCCTTCTCCCGACACTCCTTCGACCTGTCTCGACAGCACTGTCCCACCCTGTATCAGCAGGCAAGTAGCACCCAGCAACCAGCCAGCAGCAAACATCCAGCAACCAGCAGCCAGCGACCAGCAGCGAGCAATCCCCAGCCAACGACAAACAGCAGCAGCAGTCAACATCCAGCACCCAGCAGCCAAGAGCAAACAGCCAGTAAACAGCAGCCGCCAACATCCACCAGCACGCAGCCAGCAACCAACAGCCATCTGACACATCAGCCTTCACCCGTCACCCACCTACACTGTAGGACACAACACCGTCACCACACTACACCACACTGCACCACTGCATGCACAGCTCTGCGCACCAGGAAACCTTACCGATCCATTGAGTCTTTTTTGTTTGAGCCATCAATTGGAATTTTTCTTTTCCATTTTTCCAGGACCATTAAGGCAAGAGCGCAAGACTTCAGCAGAATGAAAGGGCTTTGTACTTTAGTAATTTTCAGATCAGCTACAGGGCCCACACTGACTTCAGTCAAGCCAGATTGTTCCAGTCTGTTCTTCTTTTTGCCCCTGCACTTGCTCACTTCTCTTCGCTCAATCCACTGGTCCATTTTTTCATTATATCATCTTTTTGTTATTCTCCATTTTGCCATGGTATAGGCTATATATCCCTTTGCATCTTTCACCGAAATGGCCAGCACTAGTATTTTAACCTTTTCAGGCCCATGGTGCAGTTCATGCAGTGTTTTCACCCTGACTAGGTTTGTAAATACCCGCGGCTGTCCTTCGGAGAACTTGGGCTCACCATGAACGCTCTTTTTGCCCATGGTTAGGCCGCTTTGGTGCAATGCTTTGGGCGGGGGACCGCCATGCCTCAAAAAAAACCGCCAGCCACCGCATGTCCCCTCTGCGTACGCCAGCGGCTACCACAGACGGCCCTGCCCTGCAACCCAGACCACTGGGTCTGCCTGGGAGCCGCGCACCGCCTCACCCACTGCCCCCACTGCGGGGACCTCAACCCCCACCACCGCGAGCGGCCCGCGGCCCCGGCCGCACCCCCCCCCTGCCAGCCACCCCAGCTTCTTCGGGCCACTCACCGACACCCTCCTGGACCACCTGGGAGGGTACTACGTGGCGGACGCGGCGGACCACGCATGGACCATGGCTGTGGCAACGGGCAGCACACCCCTGCCCCCCCACAGCCCACCCTTACGCCACAGCGGAGGCGGCTTGAACGTGGCGGCCCGCCACATCCTCCTCGCCCTATACCTCCACCACTGTGACCTACACCTCCCAGACCCACAACTCCAGGCCCCCCAAGCAGCAGCCCTGACGCCAGAACCGTGGGCCGACACGGCACCAGAGGAGATAGCAGCCTACCTCAGAATCACTTGCCGCCGGTTCAACACCGCCCTCGGCCGACGGAAGGGAACACCTTACCCACTCAGCGCACTCCTCTACCCGGTACACCACCCCCATCCCGCACAACAGAAGCCCCCGGAGGGCTGGGCGTCTTTTCGGGACGCCCACCTGGCCGCCGCCGACGAGGCCACCGCCACACGGATGGGCCTCACGGACCAGAGCACCTACGTCAGAGGACTCAAGACGAGCCTCCAAGAGGCACACCGCTGGCACGCCCGCTCCCCGTCGCCCCCACGGGGACAGGGGGGTTCACCCGCCCCCGACACCCACCAGGCCAAGAAGACCAAGACAGGTCAGGGGGCCCGCCAGCGCGCCCGCCAGCAGGGCGCGACGCCCCGACCAGGGCCCGGGTCCAGCCACACCGCACCACCCGCCGCCCAGACCCCCGGGGCACACCAACAACACCGCCCCCGCCAGCGCCCACCACGACCACCACCGTACTGCAGCACCCAAACCCTGCAGCCCAGTCAGCCACCACCGCCCACACACGTCCACACCATGCCAGAACCACCATACGCGCAGAGCCAGGGGACATGGCACCACCAACACCACCACCACGCCCCCGTCCCTCCCAACCCCTACCCCCTAATGCCCCCATGCTACAGCGACCCCCACCAGCTACATCCCCACCACGCCCCAGCACAACCAGGCCCCACGAACCACCCACCCAACATGGCACACATCACCGCACCACATCATCATGTATTCCACCACCACCAGCCCCTACCACCACACCCACCAACGCCGGGGTACCACACACAATCAGCACACCCTCAACACCACCACCACGCGGTCCAGCACCACCCGCCGCCCCCGCTACACGGGCCCACGACACACAAGCCACGGTACACCCCCATGGACCCGCGGGGAGCCGCGCACGCACACCAGCAACACCAGGGCCTAGTAGGTGCGCCCCACCACCACCAGCCGCCCCCCCGCCCACACCCCATACCAGCGAGCACCATCCACCAGCAGCCACCCATTACATACGGACCACAGCCCCACCCGGACGGCCATGCGGTCGTCTCCCACCCACACCCCGGCACCACAACCAGTCAAGAACCGCAAGGACCGCACGGCGCACACACGCAACACCCACACAACCCACAGGGACGCCCAGACCCCCAGCCAGCACAAAACCCACCCCCGCCCCCCCCACCACCAACAGCGCCACCCCCACACCACCCCCCCCCCCCCCGCCCCCCCCCGGAGACCAGGCCACGGACGCAACACGCGGCAGCCAGCACCAGCCAATTGACGTCGATGCCCCCGCCGACACACGCCACCGCGAATCCCCCATCCCGCGACCGCCACAAGAGACCCCATCACCGGACGCCACGGGCAACAACGACGACCACCCCCCCCAACCCACACCACCCCCCCCATCACACCCCGCACCACCAGCCGCCGCACCGGCCGAACCCTACGCCCTACACAACCCCGCAGCGGTACGGCAGCACCTCCGGGGACTCGGGGAACAGGACGTGCTGTGCCTCCGCACCTCCGGCACCAGCACCCGCATCGGGGCGGCCACCCTGGTCCAGGCGGCCACCCTGGGGGAAGGCGTCCGAGACTTCCTCTTCGACGCCTTCCTCCACGTCGCCCGACACGACCGCCCCCCAGACGCCACCCCAGACGGCGAGAGCCCGCCCCCCACGGGGAGCGGGATCTGGGTGCCCCCCATCGACTGGGGGCGACACCTAGTCGGACAGCCCGTGCCGGAGCGGGACAGCACCCAGGGCCGCACCCGCTACCGCGAGCCCAACATGGCCCACCCCCCAGCTGGCGCCACCCCCGACAACACCAAAGAGTGGGAGCGGGAAACATGGGTAGCCCGGATGGCCTCCCGGAGCAACTTCCGGCACCACGTCCCGGGGGACATCCCCAGCCCCGACGACCAGCAGCCAGCCCCCTCCACGTACATGACCCTCATGTACAATCTGCACTACATCCTCTCCACCACCCACTACCACGCACCCACTGACCACTGGCTGGTACACGGCACCGACTCCCTCCTCCCCGCCGACTACGCCCCCCCCCCACACAACCCAGGCCTCGACACGTACGCCAGGGGGGACGACCCGGACGACCCCCACATCTGGGGCACGTGGGAACGCAAATCCCTGGACACGCTGCTCTCCATCCGCAGCGGCAGCCAGGGCCTTGGTAGGGCGATGTATTGCCTCGCCAAGTGGACCCAACGGACCTGGGGGATCCCCACGGACCGGTGGGTGTGGGTGGTCACGTTGCGCCCCCAGCAGAGGGAAGCCCCCCCAAACCGCAGGGGACGCACCCCCCCACGCCCCACCAACCTACAGCTCTGCGCATACATGGTGGCAGCCCGCCTCATGGCGCGGCTGTGGCCGGGCCCAGACACCCCCACCCAAAACTACCCCCACCTCACAGAGGAGGACATGCCCGGCATCCAGCGATGCTTCTTCCGCACCCTCGACTACCTCCAGCAAACACACCCGCACGTCCTGGAGCAGATATGGCCACCCCCCGGGTAACCCACATGCCCGCGCAGCCGAGACAACGCCGCCACACCAGCACCAGCACCCACGGATCACCAGGGAAAACGCGCGCACACGCCCGGTGCCCGAACCCGCACCCTCGTTCTCACTACTTGCAGGACCCAGCATCCTACGCCCGCCCCCGAAGCCCAGGACCCTCCGCCGTCTCCCACAGCCCTCTCCTCCGCCTCCGACTCCACACTCTCCAGCACCACGACCACCTCATCCACCCCCACCACCACGTCCTCATCCAGCACTCCTGGCCCCAGGCCGCGGGGGACACCTCCCAAACGGGCCCCCAAACCCGCCCCCACCGCGAGCAACCCCGCCGCCGCCAAGGCCCACGCCTCAACGAGGCCCACACCCCCGACCCAGCCGAAACCCAAGACAGCCGCCAAACGGCCACCCAAACCCGTCAGCGCGCCACGACCGCAACCCGCAGCCAAGCCCAAACCCAAGTCCAAACCCGGCGACACGACGGCAGCTCGAGCCAGGCCCCCCGAGGACGTCCTCTATGACATTCGGCCCCAGCCGTCCCAGGTTCGGAGGCAGCAGCGCCCAGCACGGCACCCCCCCACCGTCACCGACGCCGCCGCCACCACCTTCATAGCGGAGCGCGCCGCAGCCGAAGCACGACGCACCTCGTCCCGCCACCTCTCAAAGCCCGCACCCCAGGCCCACGGACCGCTCCCGACCAGGCCAGAACGACGCCAGGGTCCGCCAGCAGCGTCCCCGCACCCCTACAAACCCTCGATGACAGCCCACATACAGCGCATGCCCCACTACCGCCGCCGCCGCGAGTCCCCGCCGGACCCCGAGGCGGAGACCGTGCGCGCACACCCGCGGGTCCACATCCGCGCGCGCCCCCACTCCCCGCGCACCCCCACGGAACAGGACTACGAGGAATCCCCCAGGCCCGCCACCGCCACCGGTCCCCACGACCCCATCACACCCGCCCACGCCCACTCCTCCGCCCAAGACCGCAGGCCCGCCCAGGGACAGTGGTGGCAGCGCTGGACCCACACGCAGCTCTGGGAGCTGCGAAAGTGGGCCCGGGGATAGCCCTCCCTCGAGGGCCTCGTCCATCGGCCCCGCAAGGGGTCGGTGGAGAACTGCCGCCTCCGGCCGGCAAGGGGGTGGATGTCGCAGGCCGCGTGGGAAGCCATACTGGCCGATGCGCGCCAACCCCTGGGAGTCCACCCCCGCAACCTCCCCGCGCCCCAGGACCACCCGTATGTCCTCAGGCGCCTGCGGGAGACCCTCTAGGAGACACAGCGAGACGGCATCCGCCTGTGGGACATCACCCAAAACCCAGCCCCGCACACACACACCCCCTCACCGGCCCACAAGCGTCGGTGCACCGACGCCGGCGGCACCCACAGCACCCCAGGAGCCCTGCGCACCAACCAACACGACGCGCCTGACCCCCCGGCCAGCGGCGCCGCCACCTAACCCCGTTACCCAGCAAACCACCACCACGGGGCGCCACGCCAGGCCCCGCCCAGAAGTCACCAAACGAACCGGACGCCGAAGGACGCCAACGCACACGACAACAGGCAGCACGACGCCCAAAGGCACCGAACCCAGGCCCGCTACCTTCGCAACCGCCTAACCGAGCCAAAACCCAAACACAAATCAAACCCGAGCCACACCCCGAAACCGCTAACCCTTGACTCCTAACCAGGCTCGCCGAGGGAACAAAGTAACCACAGCCCACACCCACAGCCAACACAGCCGCCTAACCAGCCAGCTCCAGAAGCAAAGAGACACCTCACCAAACCTACCCTGGCCCAAGCCCGTGTACATCAGGACGCGCGAGCTGCACCCCTGGGGCGCGACCGCCGCCACAGCACCGACGACACACGCCAGAGGACACAACACTATTGCACCGCCACACCAGCTGCCCGTGCCTGTGCCTGCAGTGTACGCGCGCCCCTGTTTTTCTCTTTTTTTTCCACCAAAAAAAAAAAACGAAAATTAGGGGGGGAGGAAGAGGGACACAACCACCCATGGCACACACGCACCGCACACAGCGCGCACACCGGTGAACGGGAGCCAAGTGGCCCAGGACACCACACACGCAACACAACACACCGAGCGAGCACACCGGTGAACAGGAGCCAAGTGGCCCAGGACACCGCAGACGCAACACAGCAAACCGCGCGGGCACACCGGTGAACAGGAGCCGAGCGGCCCAGGACACTGCACACACGTAGGGCGGCCGAGGGACAGGAAAGAACCAACACCCCATGGGTCGGACGCACTGGGGCAACCCAGCCGACCCACCGGGCCAGTGGCAGGAGCGGTACTCCAAGGCCACTGGTCCGAGCCCGGCCAGGCTGCATCGGGGACCATGGCAAACGTCACCCGGAGCCATGGAAGCAACCGGTGACAGGCAAGCCGGTACACAGTCCAGGAGGGGGTCGCCTGCCAAGCAGAGTGGCCCCGCAACTTAAGCCACAAGGGTGAGGCCGTCGTACCGTAGACTAGCGGGAGCAATACCCCTTGTGGTGAGAGATACTCCACACTGCTGGGCAGCCCCCAGAGCTGCAGCCCAAAGGAGGGGGCATGTGGCCCTACCCATGGACACATGTGGGGACATCCTCCCACCTGGGACACATGGACTGGGTGGTCGCGACAATGCCTTCCCAAGCACATGCGGGAGCGGCTCAAGAGGCACCTGACATAGGGCAGTGGGAGGGACAGGACGTCCCCTTGGTAAGACCTTCTTCCTGCAATGTCAAAGGAGGCATCCCGAGCTCCCGAAGATACCTACCTACCTACCTACCTGTGTCTGCAGACTATATATGGCCTGGACTCAGGCGTTTTCCTGTCCACCCTCCTGCATATGCCTTGTCCTAACCGGGGCGTGGTTTGGTGCTCTGTCCAGAGTGTGTTTACACGCCTATTACCCCGCTGATTGCTTATCTTTCTGTTCCCCAGGATATGTGCATCTGTATGTTAAGTGTTGTCAGTCCATCACCGAGATATGGACTGTTTTTCCCCCCGAAGGGACACAAATCGGAATACGAAGGCGCCCTGAGTCGCCGTGTACATGCTCTTACATAAGGTCCAGCCTGGACCAGTACCTGAATACAGATTCTTCTGTTTCAGTGCCCGTGATACCGTGTGCCCTAGTGGCTGTGATGTGCTGAGATCCTGATGGCGCCAGGCGGGAAGCCCAGTTGCCTGACTACACTCCCAGCGGTCCGCCACTGTCAATCCCAGTGTGAGCCTACCGACTCGCAGACGCACTTGCAGTCGGGTGGCGACCTCCGGTGTCCTGACCTCGGTCAGTCTGCCTGGGAAACTGGTGGTTTGAGGAGTCGACGCCTCCGCCCAGACTGCATGGGGACTCCCCCATGCATGGCCTTCGTGGTAATGGGGCGAGGGAAAAGACGGCCTTGATGCCCGATCCCTTATGGAGGAACTTGTTCGGCTTTACCACTCTGGACTCGCGTCGTGGATATGGACATGGCGCGCCCAAGGAAGGACCCGTGGGGACTCTTCCCCAGACTGCGGCCTTGGGAAGCCTGGGGTAGCCTGATGGATCTTTGTGGTCGCTTTCGACCTGTGGGACCACCTCCGTCGTCGTGTGACGCCTATGTTGGCCGTGGATGCCACTGCCACTGTGGTAGTGACCGTCGCAGCCAACACCCAGTGCGCCTGGTAGGGGTTAACGGGTCCTTTGGATGCCAACAATCGCCGCCAGGACCCGGGACTTGATACTTGATACTATACTTGCAGTTACTAACAGCTACAGCACCCTTCCTTTTCTTACTGTGGGATTGTACTGGGCAGCCTAACCCGCAAATCGGCCTGAAGTGCGGATGTGACACCCCCCCCCCCTTCAGGGGATGGACCTGGGTACCCACTGCCATGCTTGGGTGTTATCGAGCCCCCCCAAGAGTGTGCTCTAAGGAGGGGGGTGAAGCGGTACCCAGAACCTATGGCCCATGGCCCGGAGGCCTGTGAGCCGTCACACCCGTTATGGCCCATGGCCCGGAGGCCTGTGAGCCGTCACACCCGTGCGGAAGCCGTTGACACCGGCTGTCAGCGGGATATCCCTGTTCTCTAACCCACGAAATCTGGAATCCGATTTCTAACCAATACATCGATGTAGAATTACCATAATTTTATTGTCTTAGGCGATTTGCGGTTAGAAATCGGTGAAATACCCGATTTCTACCGCAATTTCTAATTGTCGTGAAATCGCCGCCAGACGTCGCCCGTTCCGTGCACTGCATTAGATGATTCTGTAAAACGATCTTTTTCCAAGTTAAGACTGAAACACTCTTCGAGTGATCGCAATTTTTTCCTTGATAAAACGCATCGCGTCCCAGATTTTTCCCAGAAAATCTGGGCGGCCGAAGGCGCTTTGAACCCCCAACTGAAATAACAGGGGTTACGAGCGTTCAAGCGCCCAAGGACGAACTAACGTGCCTCATAGGGACTGTGTATGAGGTTTTGCCCCCCATAGTCATAGGATGCGGCCAAAGGATCCCAACTCCATAGGCCCAAAGGGTTATTTGCTTTGAGTGTTTTCCAAGAAATGGGCAATCACACGTACTTGGCGTCCAAATACGTGTAGAAGTATGTTGAGTTGACGTTTTCTCCCTCTTTGCTTGCCTCTACATCCGGGGCATATCACTTGTCTTCCCCGGATAGCACATATATGATCTCCATATATATATTGGCAATATATTTTGCGTGCATGCTAAAATTCGGCTTTGCGAAAGGAGGTCGATTTTCGACCAAAGCACTTGCATGCGTGTTAAGGGACCAACGTTACTCTAGAATATAGGCACACTTTGATTCTAGGCCACTAGTTTGGGTGTAGAGGGCGAGGGTAGGGCTGTATGCCATATTTGGTGTCATATGACGTGCCCATTTGGCGGGTGCACCATTCCAAGACTAACCCGCCAATGGACCACATATCGCACGAGGCCCTTCATTGTACTCCCAACCAACACTAGCAAGCCTAACCTTCGTGAAGGGACGCCTGTGGAGCGCTCCCGAAGCGATGCGTTGCGAGCAAGGTGTGTTTTTTGCAATATTCCATATTTGCATGTGCCCACTTGGGAGGCAGCGCGCGCTGCCTTCCAAAGCGCCAAAAGTGGAGCACATATGTGGAATCGAAGGTCATTGGTGTCGAGTCATTGTGTTTAGAAGGATCGGTCGATTACTCAATCCAAGCCCAAGATATTATAATATATTTGTGTAGTTTTCAGGGCACTTTTGCGTGTTTTTTCGCCACCTTTGCTGTTTTTTGCCCGTCATGATGTCAAGTGGCGACCGTGTGTCTCAACGTCGCGCTCAATTGACATCATGACCCAAGTATGTTATGAGGGTACACACTTCGGTGCCCAACATATCTTGGACCCGGCGAATAACTCCTCTTGGGCTTGGCATACCGTGGCCGCCATGTTGGCGATTTGGGACGATCCCAAATCATGGGCTCACTTGGCAGCCCTGCCATTCCCAAAGCCGGAGGGGTTTGGGCGACGCCCAAAAGATATGTTGGATGCATATGACTTGATACCAATCCTATAGCACACTCCGGTCCAAATCGGGCATGTGCCTCATTTGCCCCACCCATGAGTGTGCGCATTTTCGGCCATTTTGAGCAATTTTCCACATTTTCTGCCCGCCGTGCACCATGTTCAGCCCCCTCGTGCACGCCGGACGCATGGACCAATGGACCATATATGACATGGGTGTTATGGATATTGGTCACCATGGTTCGCACACCAGGTGGGCGAAGCGGAGCAACCTTCGTCAAGGTGCTAGCCCAAGGTGAGTGTGGACGATTTTGCCAATTTGGCAATTGTGGACCCGATTTGGATTGTCACCACGCCGAGTGGCATGGCGATCCTTGAGAGCCAAGGGCATGGGAGTCTCTGTTGAACTCCTGGTGGATCGCATATGGAATGGCGGATCCGATCTCCAAGCCGGCGTGGAGATATACTATTGAGGGCACCCCCGATTTTGGCTCATTTTGAGCAGCCAAAATGACCCCCTTTTGGGACCCCAATTTCAGCCCCCCGTGTGGTCAATTGGCGGCCCCATATCTCTATGCCAACAGGGAGCCCGGACCTAATTTCAAGTTGTGCACTCAGATATAGGTCCTAGGTTCCGCCTCCTATCCTGTGGGTCATTGGCGTTGCCCTGGCCGGGCGAATCACCCGTGGGAATGACGCCAATTTTGGTGATTTTGGCATCATGACCCCACTTGATGAACCCGTGGTGACCTGATGCCGGGACCTCAGAGGGAACCAGGTTGGGTGACGGCTCCAGAAAGTTCGTACTCCAAGGGCATAGGGTCAGTTGCCTCGTCCCTACCTCTGGCGGGTCCGGACTAGGGGTCAATTTTGGGGTTTTCGGAGCTAATATCAGTTTGGGCTGAAACAGCCCGTTTTCAGCTACCAACTCCTAGGGGATAATGGCGGGGCCCTATCTCCGGCTCAGAGGGGAGTTGGGACCTGCTGTTAAGGGAGCATAGAAAGCCACTGTCGGTTGGCCTTGGAATTCCTTGGTTCCCAGGAACTCGCCTGTGGCTGGGCGGGACACCCTCCCCTATTGGCAGGGTTTCAGGGTCCGGACTGAGTAGGGCATGGGTTGTGTTTGAGCCCCGGCCCCTGCCAGCCAATGAGAGGGTCGGACCTGGGATTGGGATATGAGTTGGGACTGAGTGTCTATTGTCCTGCGATGCCCTTGGCCCAGTCCAGTCTTAACCCCATATGTACATATCCTGATGTGTTGCTGTACATACTTTTGTTCCCTTGTTTCAGAGTGGCAAGGATCCTGAGACGCTTTGTCACATGACACGAGCGTGATGACGCCCCTGTGAGCGCAGTGCTTTGCCTGCCTGCTTGCTTGCGCGTGTCCACCCCAGCGTCCCGACGCCAGGCCCCCCACGGGAACGCGTCAGTACATCAACACCTCGGTCGACTCCAAGAAGAAGGTTCTCGAACCGACACGCTTGAGGTCATTGACCGATATGCCCTCGGCCCTGGAGTCGATGACGTCAGTGCCATCATTGTTGTGCGACGAGTTTGGATTGCTGACACGCCATGGTGGCGAGTCGATACACGAAGTGGTCAGTTCTACCACAGCATGGCCGCTGGTACTGGTTGGAAGGAAACCTATCGATGGTCTACTGGTCGACATGACAGGTTCTCCTTCGAAGTCACCAATCTGACTGATCTGTGGAGCGAGGACCGAGCGAAAACAACGAAAACCGCGAGACACAGAAGGGGGTTGGGTAGGGGGGGGGGGAGGCAACCAGCGACCAACCAGGAGACACAAAAGAGGCGAGAGCACAGGAAGAACCGAGGAGCGAAAAAAAAAAGACAACACAGAGCACGGAGAACCGAGCACAACAAACACAAACCAGCGCCAAGGCCCACAGCACCCGGGGCCGGAAAACACAGAAAGCCAGAAACAAGGGGGCGCAGACAAGAGGAAAAAAAAGAAAAAAAAAGCGCAAGGCAACTAGGAACGGCCACAACAGCGAGAGAGAGGGGGGGGGGGGGCAACCACCGGAGAGCGGCCAACGGCCAGGCAACACAAAGAAAGCGAGAGCGCACGGAGAGCCAAACAACACAAAGCGCCAAGGGCAAGGGCACCCGGGGCCGGAAACCAAAGAAAGCAAGAGACAAAGTGGGCGCAAGGAAAAAAAAAAACAACAACGGAGAAACGAAAAAAAAAAAACAAAGCAAAAGGGTGGACGGGGGGCAAACAAAGGACCAACACCAGGGCAAACCCAGCCCGGAGGGGGCCAAGCAAAGCAGAAAGACAAAGCGGCAAAAAGAAAAGGTGAGGCGCACCAGAACGCGCCCGGGAGGCCTGCCCGCCCGACCCGGCCAGGACGGACAAGCACACGCACACACGCACGGGACCCGGGCATGGCGTCCTCCGACCCGCAAGGGGAGGTGTCGGCGTCCACACGAAACAGCCCCGGTGCACCGGCCCAGTCCCCCGTCAAACGACGAACGGTACGGGAAACCGGAAGCGTCAGTGACCGGGTCCACAAACGCCAACCACCGCAGCGCACGCAGCCCAAGACGGACGCCGGAGTGACCCGCCAGGGACAACCCCATCGCGGGGCCCCGAACGGGTACGACGCGGAGCGAGCCCAGTGTCCCTGCCTCGGCGGGGGCCAGCGGCAGGCACAATGAGCCCGGTTCTCGGCCGGCCTCCGCGTGCCCTGCGCAGCCACCCAGTAAAGCCGGGGGCGCAAGGCCCCGGGGTGGGGAAAGGCACCACG
This sequence comes from Eutreptiella sp. 'Long Island Sound 2002', assembly GCA_964036045.1. Taxonomy (NCBI): domain Eukaryota; phylum Euglenozoa; class Euglenophyceae; order Eutreptiales; family Eutreptiaceae; genus Eutreptiella; species Eutreptiella sp. 'Long Island Sound 2002'. The sequence continues at coordinate 34,314,368 of OZ038388.1, forward strand.
GCGTCGAAAAAGCCAACCGGAGCACCGAGAGCGAACGGACCGGACGAGGCACAGCGCACCACGCGGGGCCACGAGGCACGCCAGAGAGGCACGCCGCCGGCCACAACCAAGGCACACGGACAGGTGCCAAGCAGCAACGGCCGCCGGGTGCCGCAAACCCGGAGAGCGCGCACAACACGCACCAAACCACGGCACAGGAACAGGTGCCAAGCAACACCAGCCGCCGTCCGGATGGACGAGTGCGCGCCCGGAGGGTACCCAGCCCCTACCAGCCAGGAACAGCCACCGTCCGGATGGACGAGTGCGCGCCCGGAGGGTACCCAGCCCCTACCGGCTACGAACACCCGCCGTCCGGATGGACGAGTGAGCGCCCAACAGGGACGCCCCACACACGCAACACCGCACGCGCAACCCACAGCACAGCACACAGAGCAAGCAGACCGGTGAACAAGAGCCAAGCGGCCCAGGACACCCTACACGCAACGCAACCCACCGAGCGGGCGCACCGGTGAACAGGAGCCAAGGGGCCCAGGACACCGCACACGCAACAGAACCCACCAAGCGGGCGCAGCGGTGAACAGGAGTGAAGTGGCCCAGGACACCGCGCACGCAAAGCAACACACCGAGCGGGCACACCGGTGAACACGAGTCAAAAGGCCTAGGACACCGCACATGCAAAACAACCCACCGAGCGGGCACACCGGTGAACAGGAGCCAAGAGGCCCAGGACACCGCACACGCAAAGCAATGCACCGAGCGGGCACACCGGTTAACAGGAGCCAAATGGCCCAGGACACTGCACGAACAAAGCACAGGACGGAGCGGGCGCACCGGTGAACATGAGCCAAGTGGCCGGGGACACCGCACACGCCACAAAACACACCGAGCGGGCACAGCGGTGAACAGGAGCCACGAGGCCCAGGACACCGCACACGCAAAACAACACACCCAGTAGGCACACTGGTGAACAGCAGCCAAGTGGCCCAGGACGCCGCACACGCGAAGCAACACACGGAGCGGGCGCACACGTGAACAGGAGCCAAGTGGCCGAGGACACCGCACACGCAACACAACGCAGCGAGCGAGCACACCGGTGAACAGGAGCCAAGTGGCCCAGGACACCACACGCACAACACAACACACCGAGCAGGCAGACCGGTGAACAGGAGCCAAGTGGCCCGGGACACCGCACACGCAACACAACCCACGGAGCGGGCACACCAGTGACCAGGAGCCAGGTGGCCCAGGACAGCGCACACGCAAAACAACACACCGAGCGGGCACACCGGTGAACACGAGCCAAAAGGCCTAGGACACCGCACACGCAAAGCAACACACCGACCGGGCGCACCGGTGAACAGGAGCCAAGAGGCCCAGGACACCGCACACGCAACACAACGCACCCAGCAGGCGCACCGGTGAATGGGAGCCAAGTGGCCCAGGACAAGGCCCACGCAACACAACACAGCCAGCGGGCGCACCGGTGAACAGCAGCCAAGTGGCCCAGGACACCGCACACGCAACACAACACACCGAGCGGGCGCACCGGTGAACAGGATCCAAGTGGCCCGGGACACCGCAAACGCAACACAACACACCGAGCGGGCACACCGGTGAACAGGAGCCAAGAGGCCCACGACACCGCACACGCAAAGCAACACACCGAGCGGGCGCACCGCTGAACAGGAGCCAAGTGGCCCAGGACACCGCACACGCAACAAAACACACCCAGCGGGCGCACCGGTGAACGGGAGCCAAGTGGCCCAGGACACCGCCCACGCAACACAACACACCAAGCGAGCACACCGGTGAACAGGAGCCAAGTGGCCCAGGACACCGCAGACGCAACACACCATACCACGCGGGCACACCGGTGAACAGGAGCCAAGTGGCCCAGGACACTGCACACACGTAGGGCGGCCGAGGGACAGCAAAGAACCAACACCCCATGGGTCGGACGCACTGGGGCAACCCAGCCGACCCACCGGGCCAGTGGCAGGAGCGGTACTCCAAGGCCACTGGTCTGAGCCCAACCAGGCTGCATCGGGGACCATGGCAAACGTCACCCGGAGCCATGAAAGCAACCGGTGACAGGCGAGCCGGTACACAGTCCAGGAGGGGGTCGCCTGCCAAGCAGAGTGGCCCCGCAACTCAAGCCACAAGGGTGAGGCGGTCTTACCGTAGACTAGCGGGAGCAATACCCCTTGTGGTGAGAGATACTCCACACGGCTGGGCAGCCCCCAGAGCTGCCGCCCAAAGGAGGGGGCATGTGGCCCTACCCATGGACACATGTGGGGACACCCTCCCACCTGGGACACATGGACCGGGTGGTCGCGACAATGCCTTCCCAAGCACATGCGGGAGCGGCTCAAGAGGCACCTGACATAGGGCAGTGGGAGGGACAGGACGTCCCCCTGGTAAAACCTTCTTCCTGCATTGTCAAAGGAGGCATCCCGAGCTCCCGAAGGTACCTACCTACCTACCTACCTCCAGGAGTACTTTCGACTCGGAGAACAGACCGAACCCTATGCGTACAACGCCGTCGCACCAGGTGCCCCCCTCGATATTGTCCAGTTGGCGACGACTTACCAGACTGGACCTGGACGGCTCGGGTACCACGACTTCGATAAGGCAATCCGACGAGTTGCGGCCCTTCACTCCACCAGTGAGGAGTATGTCAACCTCTTTCCTTTCGTGGATGCCGCCGATTTGGTTCCATGCATGGGTACCTCGAAATACCTCATGTCCCCCTTCGAGGCCGGAAATGAAGGTGGACAACCTTGGCGTCGAGCGGTCCAGTTCCGAAGGGATGTCTATGCTGATGAACGGGAGGAGGTCGAGCCCGCCGACTTGCTTGCGAGTGACCCGTTCCACCCGGACCCCGTCGACCACCGGTTTTTGTCGGCAGAGTTTAACGCCTATCAGCACCACTTCGACATCCCGTTCTTCAAGTACCTCACAACGATCCATAATGATTTCTAAACTGCCCATTGACGCAAGGTCAGCTGCCGAGACCAAGTCCTCGAAGCGGTCATTGTTGACAGGGCTTCGAGCCTTGTGACTGCAGAAGCGGTTCGATTCGCTCTGCAGAGCTCCCTCGCTGATGGTCAGTATGTACATCAACACCTCGGTCGACTCCAAGAAGAAGGTTCTCGAACCGACGTGCTTGAGGTCATTGACCGATATGCCCTCGGACCTGGAGTCGATGACGTCAGTGCCATCATTGTTGTGCGGCGAGTTTCGATTGCTGACACGCCATGGTGGCGAGTCGATACACGAACTGGTCAGTTCCACCACAGCATGGCCGCTGGTACTGGTTGGAAGGAAACCTATCGATGGTCTACTGGTCGACATGACAGGTTCTCCTTTGAAGTCACCAATCGGACCAATCTGTGGAGCAAGGACGCTTCGAAACCGTCGAACCTTTGGGATTTCTATTCGACCAAGGCACAAACATTGGGACCTGGACAATTTCGAGCGCTTGCCCGTGAACATGTCTTCGTATTCCAGTACAAGTACCCCGTCGACGGCCGACCTGGTGATCCCAACCTTCGATTGCTGAACCATCGATCTGGTATCCTGATTCACAAGTGTGCCCTCGAAAGTGATATCCGTCGACACTACACGGGTCATGACACCTTCAAGTTCAGTGAGATTGAGCCCCATGGGGTATATATTTTGAACTCAGAGTGTACTTTATTTGTACTCAGAGCAGATTCAGATCATTCATCATCATTCATCATCATCATCATTCATCATGCATCATGTGTCATGTGTCATGCATCATGTGTCATGACATGGTGGCGCCCTAGCATGTGTTTTTCACATTCCAACCCAAAACCTCACTTTCCCTCAGAACTAACACAACCACAACCCCACTCTTATGGGTTCCTAAGAAGGTTATACTATTCATTTTTCATAACTCTTTGAATTTGGATGATCACATTTTTGACATCATGGATTGTCATGCATGTCATGCATGATCGACTCATTTTGTGAGTGATACCACACATACTACCTTCGAAGGAGTCTAAGGCCCCTAAGGGACCTGTATTTACTCTACAACCCTTTTCCATGGTTGTCCCTACTTCTACATGTGTTTTAATGCCTATTGGGTGGGTCCCAAGCATGTTTCATGTATTGGGGGATCCCAAGAGTATACCTGGGCCTAAGCCAAGCCCCAAACACAGGAAAAGAGAAGAGAGATGGATAGAGGAGAGGCGCCTGGTGGCGACACCAGGGAGCACGTGGTGCTTCCTAAGTAAGTAAGTAAGTAAGGGCGGCCGCGTCAGCAGCCTCATCTGACTTCTCCTTGTTTGTTTTACATGGTGGCCGCCTCTGGCGTAAGGAGTGCTCTCCACCATCAGTTCCCCTGGCGACCCCTGTCTCACCTCACGGCCGAGAACTTCAACCAGGTTCCCTTGGGGCATGACCGGCGGTAGGCTCCCTTCAGTCGCTGCCCTCACGGTTTCAGCTCCTTCCGGTCACCCTTTGAAGGATCCCCCGGCCTTCCCCCCCTAGCACAGCCTATTGGGCGCCTGCAGGCGGGTTTCCTGTGGATAGCCCTCGCCGACAGCGGAGCATTTCTCTCTGTCAACCACATTCCACCACTCCCCATCCCTCACGGGTAGGAGTACCCACTCGGCTCCCGGATGCACTTGGTTGTCGTCCATCCACGGCTGGAGGCCAGGGGGCGACCCTTTCCACGTTCCCCCTGGTCCCGCTCACGCGTGAACCTACGTGTACTCAGGCCATTGACCCGGGGTTCTCAAGGTCAACCCTCACCCCTGGGGACACCTCACGGCTGTCCCGGAGTTCAAGGCATTTTCCCGACTTCCCGTGGTCAGGTTCCCCATGGTTGGCCCATGGTTCACCACTCCATGGTGACTGGTTTCCCAATCCCACGGGGCTGTTGCTTGGCGCTTTCGGCCTCCCTGCCCAACCCATGTCCCATTCCCCTTTGCCTCATCCCGGCACCGGCCAGTTCCCAGCGTACCATGGACTCCCTACCCCGTCGGGCCATTGTGTGGCTCTAGCCACACGCCCATTCCCGCCCTGTCCCCTTGTCCCTTCATCCCGTGTTTATACCCCACCAGGTCGCCTGGTACCCTGTGGCGCGGGCCCACTGGAGCCTCTTCCTTCCGGGGACCGCTTCGTGCGCTTAGCACGGGTCGCTCCCTTCCTGCCCCCGTCCCTTTCCCCTGTGCCGCGGCCCCGGCTCAAACCCCTGGGCTGTCGTGCGGCCCCATCCCATCCCTCATCCCGTGTTTATACCCCACCGGGCCGCCAGCAACCCTGTGGCGCGGGCCCACTGGATCCTCATCCATCCGGGGACCGTTTCGTGCGCCTAGCACGGGTCGCTCCCTTCCTGCCCCCTTCCCCTGTGCCGCGGCCCCGGCCTAATCCCCTGGGTTGTTGTGCGGCCCCATCCCATCCCTCATCCCGTGTTTATACCCCACCGGGCCGCCAGCAACCCTGTGGCGCGGGCCCACTGGATCCTCATCCATCCGGGGACCGTTTTGTGCGCCTAGCACGGGTCGCTCCCCTCCCGCCCCCGCCCCACACTCCTGTGCCGCCTCCCATGCTGTCCTAGTTACCTGGGGCCGTCGCGTGGCCCTAGCCACTCGTCCTTTTCTGTCCCGTCTCCTTGTGGTGCTGCGGGGTGTTGTCCGCGTTTTTTTTCCGCGCTTTTTTCCGCGTGGTTCCCTCCTCCCTGCATGCACGCACAACAACACTGCATCGCCATCTGTCTCGGTTCCGTTCGGTGCTCTCGTCCAGTCCCACCGCCATCCTGTGGCGCCTCCCCGGTCATGCCAGGCGACCCAGCCATTTAACCCGCGTTGTTGTACATGTATCCTCTCTCCCTCCTCTCTACCCTCCCCTCCCCTCTGTCTCCTGCCCGCCCTCTTAGTGTTGTTCTCCTGCTCCGTGTGCTCGCCGCTGGTCGTCCCCGTGCCATGGTTGTATCTCGCGCGCCCTCAGGCGCCTCTGGGCTTCTGCCCTGTTTTCCGACCTGTAAGCCGACCTGGGCGGCTTCCCCAGACACCCCTTCGGGGGGACTCCCCCGTCGTCCTCTCCCGCAGGCCGCCCCTCCATCAGTTCCCTGATGGTCGGGCGGGGCGGCCGGTACGGCTCTATGCGGGTCATCGGCATCATGCTTCACTGAGAGAGACATTGTGTTCCTTTGCGCCCTTGTTGGCCCCCTGTTCCCCCCACCCCCCGCGCCCTGCCTCCTCTTTGTGCCCTTCCTGTGTGTCTGCCTGTCCTGCTGTTTTTTTTTTTCCGTGTTCGCGCTCACCGCTGCTCCCGCGCGCCCTGCGTGTGCCCCCTGCTCTTCTCCGTGCTACCCCTGTCCCGCTGCCCTGCGCCCCCTCACTCGCCTGTCTCCCCTCCCATTCTCCTTCTCGCTGTCGACCCTGCCTGTACGTCTGCCCTCCCTGTCTGTTTCGCGCTGTCACTCGTGTGTGCCACCCGCGTGCTCTACCCCTGCCCCTCCCCCTCGCCCCAACCCTTTCCCCTGGGGTCTCCCCCTTCCTAGTGTTCCCTCGGTCCCTGCCTCTCACCCCATCCTGATTGCCTGGCTCCCTCCGTGGGGGGGGGGGGGTGTATCTGTGGACCGGACTGTGGCCCTGCCCGAGGTCTGGCATGGCCGTTGGTTGCCTACACACCATGAGCCACCGCATGTGCCGAAGGAACACAGAGAGAACGTCAGGGAGACGCTTGTCGATTTCCCGTCGCTGCGTTTGCACTGTGGAGCCCAGCCGCATAGACAAAGGTTCGCACTCCGTTGCACCTCGCAGGTGTCCCATGGCGCCGGTGGCCACCAAGGCCTGGCGTGGTCAACCCCTCAGAGCAGGGCGCACGTAAGCTCAATGTTTTCAATGCAGCACCATCCTGTCATGCAGAGAGCTTTGCAGCCATGTACCAAGTCGGCGGATAGCCCGCACACCCCGGCTGCCAGTCCACTGGGCGCCACTGTGACGTGGCTCCACTGCACCGGACTCGAGTACACCTGCACTGCCACCTGCCCACCCCAGCAATCTCTCCGATCACACCATTAGCCAAGACCCTGGCACCAACTTGTCGGAATATTGGATGCGTCTGCCCCTTCGCCTCTCCTGCAAGTCAGAGCCCTGGCGCCGTGCTGCACCCGAAGGGCACAGCGCTGCTCCACGGCTTCGCCGGCGGTTCTCGCCAGTCACGACTTTGTGCTCTGCTCCGTCATTGTACCACATTCCGATACTGCTTCCCGTCTGCTTCTCGTTCTGCCCCACACTGCTCGCCGTACCCACGATACGTCTCGCGTCCCACTGCCCGGTTGCTTCCTCCGCACTCGCCTGCGCCCCCCTACTCCGCCGCCCCATCTCCCCTCTCCCCCGCCGCTGGTCCTGTGCTCTCCGCTTGGGGTTCTCGCCCGCGTCCGCCATCACCACATCCCCCTCCACTTTCATCCGTGTCCCTGCCCTCCGCTGCGCACCTGCTCCTCTCCGCTCCCCTCCTCCTCTCCTCGTGTCTGTCACATCCCCTCCTCACCCTCCTCCACCTCCGCCGACCCCCGCGTCCGCCTCCCCGCATCCCATCTGCCCGTCCCTCCACACGCCCCTGGCCCCCTGCCCCTAGCGCTTCCTGTTCCTGCTCCTGGCCGGCCCTACGCGTCGCCACTCCCGCTGCAATAGCTCTCGCAGCATCTGAACCCTGGGCTTCTTCCCCTTCTCCTGGGGACAGTCCAGGCGCACCCCCGGGAGCGCCGCTCCAAGCATCCTCCTCCACCGCCCCTCATCCATCTCCGGCCCCCTTTCCCTGGGCCTCCCCGCCCTGCTGACCAGGTCACTGAAGGGGCGGGGCCCCCTCTTCTCTCGCCTTCCCCTCGTCCTCCCCGCCCACTTCACGTAGCGGGCCAGCTCCGCCACGTCCCCGTCCGTCCACCCCGCGACAGTCCCGGTTCCCCTCCGCACTGGCGGCGGCGCATACTGCCGCGGCGGCGGGGACTCCGAGTCCCAGTCCGTTGGCGTTGGCTCTGGACTGGGGCTGGCCGTCCGCGGTGCCCCCTCCGCCTCCCCTGCCCCTCGCTCCTCCCCCCTGCGCCGCTTCCCCCTTTCCTGCCCTGCCTCCTCGTCCTCCTCCCTGGCCCTTTTCCCCGACGGCGACCGCCCCTCCACATCCGTGGAGGGGGTGTCCCCTTCCGGATCCGGGAAGACCCGGTGGGCCCCCTGGGCCACCGCCTCCTCCTCCTCCCGCACCCTGCGCTCCCGCGCCGCCACCTCCCTGTCCCTGTCCGCCAGCCTCGCCGCCTCCCTCCTGATCCGCCTCCATGCCCTCTCCTGCATCTCTCCCTCCGGCTCCGGTGGGATAGCCGGCTGTCAGAACGGCACCAGCGGGGCATCCTCCCGCCCCCTACGCTCCTCTTGTCGTCCTCCCTCCCGTTCCGCCCTCTCAACCCCCTACTGCCTTCTCCGAAGGTCCGCCCACGCCCTCTGCAGCTCCTCCACTGCCTGTGCTTCCCCTCCCTGCGGCCTGTCGGTCCCTTCCGTCCTCCCCTCCTCCGCCCCGCCAACGTCACCCTTGACCCTGGCCTCCCTCCCCCGCAGGCTCCTCTCTGCCTCCCGTAATCTCTCCCACGCCCTCCTGTGCTCTTCTTCCTTCCCTTCCTGCGCCCCCCACGCTGTCCCACCGGCCTGCTGGTGCTGCTGCATGTGCGCCTGTGGCTGCATGCCCGGGTACGCCGGCAGGGGCGGGTACATCATCCCCATCGTCGGGTATGGCGGCGGCGGGAATGGTGGGACAATTGGTGGGATGGCTGGCGGGACTACACCTCCCCACCATCCCGATCCCGTCCCTGGGAACACTGGCGAGCCCATGTACCCAAGACCACTCCCCTTCCCCTGCTCCTTGCCTTGTCGCCCGATCGCCCCGCGCCCCTTGCCGCCTACTCCGTCGAGTCCCGCCCTCCCCTGTCCCTTCCCCTGTAGCCCTTGTTGCCTCGCTCCTTTCCCCTGCTTGCCCTTGCCGGCCTCTACCTGTCCCGCACCACTGCCCTGCACCGCTGCGCTGCTCTGCTCCACCTGCCCCCCCCTCATCAGCGTCCTCCCCGGCGCCATCTCCAACTGGTAGATGGTGTCCTGTCCCTGCTCTGGGGGCTGGCGGCGACGGCGCTGGTGCTCCACGTGCGCCAGCGCCTCGTACCGCGCCGCCTGCTGGCGCGCACCCCCCTCTCTTCCTCCGCCCTTACCGCCGCACTGACCCGTGGGGGCGACCTCGGCGGCGGCTGCCTGAACGAGCGTTGGGGCTGCGGCCACTGTCGCCCCCGTCCACTCCCTTTTCCCCCCTTTCCTGCCAGGTGTCCCTTTGCGTGTGCAGGCCACGACATCCCTGCCTGCCCTTTCCCTCCCTGCCCGCCCGCCCTCTCCCTCCGGCGCTTACGCTGCTGTCTCCGCTCCCTGCCGCTCCCGCCTCTAGCTGCCCTCGGCCGCCCTTGCCTTCCTCCTGTCTCCGCACCTCCGGGAGGATGGACTTCATGGCAGCCGCCGGCACATTGGGCGCGGAAGGCTGTCCTGGGCCTCCCTCCACCGCCATCCTCCCCGCCCCCCCCCCCCCCATCCTCCGAAACCTCGAGGATTTCGGCGACTACCGACTCACTCTGACTCCTCCACTCCCTCCTTCTCATATCCATGCCCTACACCGTTGAACGGGTCCGCCTGTGGCCCTTCCGCCGCCCTTTGCCACTGCCCCTCCCCTTGCCCTTCAGCCCCTGCCGCCACCCCCTCTGCCCCGCCCCTGCCCGCCTCCGCCTGTCCTCCCTTGTCCCCTCCCTCTCCCTTCCCCACCACGGCTCCTTCCCCCCTCTACCGCCCTGTAGCCCCCGGCCCTTCCCCCCTGACCGTCTCCGGGCTCTCCGGAGACGAGGGCGACGACACGTCCGCAGACGTCGCCGAGGACGCCGGCGAGGGGGGCTGCGGGGCTGCGCCCGCCTGCATGCGGGCCACCTCTGTCAGCACTGCCGCTGGCTGGCGTGGCTGTGGGTCAGGCTTGTGGGACAATGCGCTGCACATCGGATCACGCCTGAGCCCTGCGCCCTGTCGCCGCTTCCCCCACCTCCCACGCCCTTTACCCCCGCTGTTCGCGCGCCCTACGTGTGTGGTGCTCTGGGTACACCTGCGGCTCCTCTTCCACATCTTCTCCCCCGCGTTCCGAGGACTTCGCCTGGTGGCCATCGGCCTCGTTCGGGTCTGCAGTGTTGTCGTCCTCGTCCCCGCTTCGCTTTCCCCTCGTCATATCACCCCATTCCGCTCCCCCCTGGCCCGCTTCTTGCTCCGCCCTACGACTCTGTGTGCCCAGTCCCGGACGCTCCAGTCCATGCGACGGGCGCCTCTCCTGTCCCTTTCCCTCCGGTCCCCTTCCTGACGTCCCCCTGCGCGGTGAAACCGTACACCCGTCCTGCCCTCATATCTGCCGGATTCTCCTTCGTCTGCGTGCCATCAGGCGGTCCCTCTGCTCTTCTACCTCTCTGTCCTCCATTCCCGTCTCTCCCCCTGACCGCCTTGGCCGCCAATCTGGCCGCCTCCGTACTTCCATCTCCGTAATTTTTGGGTTGTACCCGATCAACGCCATCTCCAACCGCTTGGTGACTGGATCACGCATGTCGTCCGCCCGCGCCTCCAACTGCGTCTCTCTGCACGCCATGCGCTCCTGGAGATGTTCCACCATACGCTGCAACAGCATGTGCGCCATGGCCTCCGGTGCCACTGTATGCTCCTGGAATGCCCGCCACAGCGGTTTCACTATCACCATGTGCCACAGTCCCGTGCGGTGCCCTTCTTTCTCCAGCTCTCTCTCCGCCGCGCTTCTGCCTCTTGCACCATTCTTGAGCAACGGGACGTCCTGATCCCCAACCAGTGGTTCCTCGATCCCCTTATACTGTTCACACCGCATGAAGTGCTCGTATGTTTCTTGCCCTTGGCCACAGTGGCATCTCATGTACTCCTCAGGGAATGGACCGTGAATAATTACATGCAACGAGCGGAAGGTACCTTCGATTCTGTGCGTGCAATGCTTGCCCAGGAACGTCGACGCCAGATGCATGTTGTCCTGCAAATGGACCGACACGTTCGAGTGCCTGAAGTCGGTGAACGATGGTGGGTGTTGGTACCGGAATATTGACATAAAGGGAAACTCGATGTTGTCTGGTGCGGCCCTTACAAAATTCTCGAGGTACTGAACAAGGGTGAGAATGTTAAACTCGATATCCCTGCACGCTTCGACGGGTTGCGAGTTTTCAATCGAGACACCATAAAGCCCTACGTCCATCCAGAGGGACAGCCGGTGTGGGAGTTCCCGATGCCCCTTGTCAAAACTGGAGAATCTCCTCGACTTGTCAAGATTGTGGCTAGACGTCGGGTGGGATATAAAAAGCGCCGCACGTTCCTGTACCGTTGTGAATGGGATGACGACACATGGTCTTGAGAGTCGAGCAAGGCTCTAGAGGAGGATCCTGTGTACCTTGAGTTTCTTCGACTCCACCCTGAGTAACCTTACTCTTCTCTGCAATGTAGTTTTTCGAAAAAGTCATGCGAGGTTCCGGGTGGACCGCCGGAGCCTCCGCCTACGGTACTACATCCCGGACGCCCCGAACTTCCTCTCGGCCTCCACCTCCTCGAGCATCACCGTCCGACGTCGTCGATGTTGACGCGATCAATGACAACGATGGTGTCAAACCCCCAGCGAGGTCGACTTCAGCTCGCGGCTGTTGGTCGGTAGCATCAGCGCCAACTCGACCGAGTCGACCTCTCGATCGATTTGAACCGCCGAACTACAGCCGGTCGGCATATGCTGGGAGCGCGAAAGGAAAAGGAGGCCCCTCGTCGAAAGGAGGGGAGGGAGGAGGGTTCCCTCGCGGGGAATTGGCAGGAATAGCGCCGAGTGGACGACCCGTTGCATGAGGAGGCACCACAGGCTTGGAATCGCTCGAGATAGCCCTGGCCAACTGGCCTGTTCCGGAATTGACCAAGGGAGGGACCCCACCCCACATGCAGCCGGAACTGTGCAAGCTGTATGGGCCCCCGTCCCTGGTTGATGCAGAACACTTTCGAGAGCGGTGCTCGAGCTCTGATTGGTTCAATTCTGATGAAGATCTTGCTTGCTACACGGGATACAACGACTGATCCCCTTCCTCTGTTCAGCGCCCGGATGGGTCGACAGTTCTTGGACATCGAGGCCGAACACCTGGACATCAAGGCCATCCAGGGACGCACCGTCGTGGGGACCGAATACCGGAGAGCCGAATACCTCCAGCTATAACAACAACGATAACGCTGCCCCCAACGACTGGGTCAACCAATCCTGGCAGTCAAATGCCCCGAAGACGCAAGCGTCTACTCGAAAGAACCAATCCAACTCCTACTACTACAATGGCGACGATGAACCTTGGCCACACGAGTCCGACAACGAAGAGGAATATCCGTACGAGCACTCAGCGTACGACGCCACACAAAGTTGGTCGACACCACCGCCCAGCTACGATTCTGTGCCGGTGCCAGAACCGCAGTGGCAGCCCTATAACATGCTGCAGTACAACCATGAAATCAAGACCGTCGAACAACTCCGACACTTGGGTACGTTCGTATTAAAGCCACCCTATCGATTTGGGACACACGAGGACGATCCAATGAAATCGGAATACACCAAGCTCGAACCATCGGTACTCACTATTGCGTCGAGCGCCATGGCTGGTCAACGAGCAAGGCACGTGTTCCTGAACGAGCGCCATGCCGCAGTTGTGACGAAGACAAAAGCCACTATCTCCGAGTTGGGCAAGACCTTCAACATCGACAGTTGGGGACGAACCGCACCATTCCCTTACGAGATGGCGCGAAGCGCACCTGACACATCTTTCGATGAGCGTGGGAATGCTGGTGGCAAGCCGGGCTACCAGTGGTATACAAAAATCCAAGTGGCTTGCCAGAACTTTTGAGCGGCCCTCGTCGACTGGCGACACTGCGACGAAGAGCTCGATTGAGGATTCCGACAAAATCTCTCCGAATATGACCTGCCGAGTCAAATTGCTTGACTCAACCGCATGCATCGAGAGATCTCAGGAATCGACGACCTGATAAACGTTGCCGATGGAATTTACCTGATCTTCAGGTATCGACGCCTCTGGACCCAGGACAAGATGAAACGGAAAGCTCCCGTTGCCGTTTCGATCCTTGGAGTTATTCGCGATCTCAAGAAGGTTTCCCAGGCGAACGACTGGCTCTTCGAAGATGGAGCCCCCTTTCTCGCGTACAAAGTGGATTTGCTTCTTCGCCGACACCAACTGCGAGGTCTACGAGGCACCTCTCGACTTGGGTATAAGCGATATGGCTGCGCTCCACATCGAACCCAGGACCTTGCGGTCCAGCTCCAGGAGTACTTTCGACTCGGAGAGCAGACCGAACCCTATGCGTACAACGCCGTCGCACCAGGTGCCCCCCTCGATATTGTCCAGTTGGCGACGACTTACCAGACTGCACCCGGACGGCTCGGCTACCACGACTTCGATAAGGCAATCCGACGAGTTGCGGCCCTTCACTCGACCAGTGAGGAGTATGTCAACCTCTTTCCTTTCGTGGATGCCGCCGATTTGGTTCGATGCATGGGTACCTGGAAATACCTCATGTCCCCCTTCGAGGCCGGAAATGAAGGTGGACAACTTTGGCGTCGAGAGGTCCAGTTCCCAAGGGATGTCTATGCTGATGAACGGGAGGAGGTCGAGCCCGCCAACTCGCTTGCGAGTGACCCGTTCCACCCGGACCCCGTCGACCACCGGTTTTTGTCGGCAGAGTTGAACGCCTATCAGCACCACTTCAACATCCCGTTCTTCAAGTACCTCACAACGATCCATAATGATTTCTAGACTGCCCATCGACGCAAGGTCAGCTGCCAAGACCAAGTCCTCGAAGCGGTCATTGTTGACACGGCTTCGAGCCTTGTGACTGCAGAAGCGGTTCGATTCGCTCTGCAGAGCTCCCTCGCTTATGGTCAGTATGTACATCAACACCTCGGTGGACTCCAAGAAGAAGGTTCTCGAACCGACATGCTTGAGGTCATTGACTGATATGCCCTCGGTCCTGGAGTTGATGACGTCAGTGCCATCTTTGTTGTGCGACGAGTTTCGATTGCTGACACGCCATGGTGGCGAGTCGATACACGAACTGGTCAGTTCTACCACAGCATGGCCGCTGGTACTTGTTGGAAGGAAACCTATCGATGGTCTACTGGTCGACATGACAGGTTCTCCTTCGAAGTCACCAATCGGACCAATCTGTGGAGCAAGGACGCTTGGAAACCGTCGAACCTTTGGGATTTCTATTCGACCAAGGCACAAACATTGGGACCTGGACAATTTCGAGCGCTTGCCCGTGAACATGTCTTCGTATTCCAGTACAAGTACCCCGTCGACGGCCGACCTGGTGATCCCAACCTTCGATTGCTGAACCATCGATCTGGTATCCTGATTCACAAGTGTGCCCTCGAAAGTGATATCCGTCGACAGTACATGGGTCATGACACCTTCAAGTTCAGTGAGATTGAGCCCCATGGAGTATATATTTTGAACTCAGAGTGTACTTTATTTGAACTCAGAGCAGATTCAGATCATTCATCATCATTCATCATCATCATCATTCATCATGCATCATGTGTCATGTGTCATGCATCATGTGTCATGACATGGTGGCGCCCTAGCATGTGTTTTTCAAATTCCAACCCAAAACCTCACTTTCGCTCAGAACTAACACAACCACAACCCCACTCTTATGGGTTCCTAAGAAGGTTATACTATTCATTTTTCATAACTCTTTGAATTTGGATGATCACATTTTTGACATCATGGATTGTCATGCATGTCATGCATGATCCACTCATTTTGTGAGTGATAACACACATACTACCCTCGAAGGAGTCTAAGGCCCCTAAGGGACCTGTATTTACTCTACAACCCTTTTCCATGGTTGTCCCTACTTCTACATGTGTTTTAATGCCTCTTGGGTGGGTCCCAAGCATGTTTCATATATTGGGGGATCCCAAGAGTATACCTAGGGCCAAGCCAAGCCCCAAACACAAGAGGAGAGAAGATAGATAGATAGAGGAGAGGCGCCTGCCGGCAACACCAGGGAGCACGTGGTGCTTCCTAGGTAAGTCCTAACTAGGTGTATTTTACTACCAGAGGGATATTTATATGGTGAGAGTGGAAGAGAGGTAAGGAGTGAACATGAGTGTAAATAATGATTGTGTTTAATAGTCCCTTTTTGCTATGGACTAAGCTGGAAGACTACAATTCTATGAGCCCATTACTTTGCTGTTGTTGAGGAGGGTGCCAAATCTAACTGGTAGCAGAGAAAACCAGCTCTGCCTAAATCCAGTATCCCTTGGATTTAATTTCGATTCAATTCCAGCCTGGAAATTTAGTAAGGGACGGAGAAGAATTCCTTAACTCAGAAAACCGAGTCTGAAAAATTGAGATGGACCCTGTGAAAACTCCAAGCAGCCTAGAAGCTACGGGCGCTTCTGAAAACGACGTGCAAGTCATGATACCGGTCTCAGATGAGGAACTAGTTGCGCCTACCATGGCCGGGTTTGGAACCCCAGAAGTACCTCTAGACGGATCTCGATTCGAAGCCTATCGTTTTCCTGCGCCTACATGTCCTGAGTATGCTGAAGCTGTAGCTCCGCGCCCAGTGCCTTCAGCGAGTAACATGACGACAGCTGAGCTAGCGAATGCTATGGAGGTCCTATCGTAGCTCGACCAGAGTGGTCGGCTGCAACAAAAGGTTCAACAAATTGAACACCATGAAGGTTCATTCACTAATGCCCCACAGACTCATGAGTCGGGGACCACATCGCCTTCGACTAGTCCTTTCCAATCTGTGCCATGGCGTTCTAATGTGACTTACGCCACTATGCCTCAACCCCCTATCCTTGGAGAACCTATTGTTCATGGAGTGCCTACCGGAGTTCCTGAGCCTAAGTTTTTCTCTGAGCCTCAAGCTCCGAAAAGGACTCATTTTTTCGAAGCCTCTCCTTCTTCGGAAGAGAGCACTATCCTTTTGTCGACCTTGCAACAACTCAAGGGTCGTCTTGAAAACTTAGAAAATAGGACTAGTGCTAACTTAACCACTAACCCTTGTGTACCTTACCACCCCTCGCCTCTAACCCGAGTATGCACCGGGCTTGCCAGTGTGCCTCCTGGAGTCAAGTCGCCCTTTGTACCCCGTACGAAAGCACCCGAACCCGTGGCGTGCTTTACCACTACCTACGAAGTATACACCCTCGAACAAGCCCTCGCCCTAGGACTCGGTCCACTAGCGCCTATGGCGCTACTCCCCAACCCCACACAACCGGTGCCACATACCAGTAGAGGAACCAAAGCTTTTTTCAAACCCCAAACCAAAACGAAACTACCCAAGTTTTCGGGTAGAGACCTCGACGTTTACGCCGAAGATTTTTTGAGGTTCTTGAGGTCGACGGGACAAGAAGACCTCAACGAAAGAGCCAAAGCGGACCTTGTTATCAACGGTTGTGATAACAAGGACGTAAAAGAAGTGGTTTCGGGGGCACTCAAGACAAGTGACTCTTGGGTAAGGTTCCTTATTACGCTCGAAAAGCTCTACCCTACTTACGTTACCGACCTAGAGCTTTTTCAAGAGATAGAGCGTATCCCTCGGTTGAAGGAATACCCTACAACCGCGGACATAGCCCAATACGTCCAAAAGTTTACTACGCTTACGGACCAATTGGCTACGTCCTACTACGACGACTCCAAAGCCCTCCTACACCTCCTACATCGTGTTCCGCCCAAAACAATGGACGAAATACGTGCTACTCCCGAGAGGTTGTCTAGAATACACACCTTCAACTCTCTCGTTGACCTCCTCTACGAGTTGGCCCTCCAGAAAAAGTCCGACGCTACTTTGAAGGACTTGCACTCGATGGCTCAACTCAAGTGGCTAGACGGCAACACCAACGCCGACTCCAACGCCCCTATGAAGCAAGAAGAAGCCTTTGCCCACTCGCTATGTGAGGAGTGCTTCGTGTCTTTCCAACAAGCACGAGGACAAGCAAACGGCAACCGTGGTGGTGGCGGTCGTGGCCGTGGAAAAGGTGGACGAGGCAAAGAACAAGGCCAAGGGCAGTGGTATTGGCGAAGGGAAGTCGAGGAGGACAACTCCACCGCGCCCAGGTTCCTCGCTACCGTCTTTTGCTTCAATTGTGGGACAAAACACAACGTAAGAGACAAGGCGTGGCAAGACAGCCTTGACGCGAGGAAAGAAGAGCAAAAGCAACCGAAGAAAGGTCAAGGCAAAGGGGGAAAGGACCAAGCGAAAGGAGGAGAAAAAGGAAGTGGAGGAAAAGCGAACGGAGGAAAGGCGAACAAAGGAAAAGGAGGCAAAGGAAAAGACGACGACAAAGGAAAGCCTCAAGAGAAGAAACGCTTGGAAGAGTTGACGGAAGGAGAGCGAGAAAAGAAGCGAAAAAGAGTTCTCAAGCTGGAAAGGCAAGCTAAGAACCTCAAGGACTTTCTCGCGGGTCAAACGCCGGGGGAAGCCTAGGTGGACACCGAGACGACGCACCGAGGTATTGCTACCTATTGAGGGTCGCCCTCAATGGTGTATGGCCGGACGCATACCTTGATACCGGCGCTACAATATCCCTAGTCTCCTCTAGGTTCGTACACTACGAGGACCTAGTTCCCAAAAATATTTGTGGGGTAAAAACGGGAGAAGGGGGAGTCACTCTCACCGAAGGCGAGATAGAAGGAGAAGTGCAAGTGGGGGACCGAAAGGTACTTCAAAAGTTTCAAGCGTTCGACACCGACGCCTTTGAAGCCGTATTGGGGACGGACTTCTTTGCGCAAAACGAGTGGATAAAATATTTATCCCTTCAAGAGCCCACTCACTTGTTCGTGGTGAACGAAGAGCAAGAATGCGAAGCAATACCCCTCAAGGAGCCAAAGTGTCCAAGACCTACGCTCAAGACTCTCAAGAGTTTTCAGTTGGCACTCGATAGGAAGGTGAAGCAAGAGAGTATCCTCGCTACCTTGGGCCTACACCGAGCGGAGAACTACACTCTCGACTCCGCCGCCAAGCGTGACGCGTTTCGAGAACTTGGCCTTAACCCGAACAGGTGTAACGGCGACTTTGTCGATCTCTTTGCGTCCAAAGGGAACGCCGACGCTGAGTACTTTTGTACTCCCAAAACCAACAACACGTGGTGGTATGACTGGGGAAAGTTGGGAGCTTGGAAGATGCTCTACGCCAACCGCCCTTTCTCAAAAATATTCCACACGTTGGTAAAAGGTTATGTGGACCAAGCTACGGTCGCGTTGGTTATTCCCGAAGGGAAGAAGTGGGAAGAATAAGAAAAACTATGGGGGCCTATACTCGAAAAGTTGACGGTGACAAAGTTGCTCTTACCTGACGTTCCTCTTTACCGACTTAACCCAAAAGAAGAGGTTTTGCCAAAGCCCCGTTGGCGAACCTCTATGTACCTAGTCTCGGGGAAGAACGTGTCCTCTACAGGGTTGGGATTAACAAACGTTGTTTGTTAATTTTTTTTTGAAAATTAGCGAACGAACGAACGAACGAACGAACGATGAAAATAAACAAATATCGTTTGTTAATTTTTTCCTTGTTCATGTTGTTTCGGTTTGCTTCTAATGGTTTACTTGCTTCTATTGTGAGATTCAAATGACATCACTGAGATGCAGCAGCAAACTGACTGAGTCCACCATAAAGGGTCATATAAAGGACAACGAAGGCTCACTCAAAACTGTCGAGACAACAGAAGCGAGCGCGACGAACACTCAAACGAGCCTCACAGCACGCGCCGACACTCAAATGACACTCACAGCACGCGCCGACACTCAAATGACACTCACAGCACGCGCCGACATTCAAATAACACTCACAGCACGCGCCGACACTCAAATGACACTCGCAGCACGCGCCGACACTCAAATGACACTCACAGCACGCGCCGACACTCAAAGGACACTCACAGCACGCACCGACATTCAAATAACACTCACAACACGCGCCGACACTCAAATGACACTCACAGCACGCGCCGACACTCAAATGACACTCACAGCATGCGCGAACACTCAAATGACACTCACAGCACGCGCGAACACTCAAGTGACACTGACAGCACCTTCTTCCTTTTGTGCTCCTTCTTCGTCTTCTTTGTCTTCACTCCTCAGTCTTCTTCGCTGCAGCAGCTTCTCGATCTTCTTCTGTCTTCTTCTTAACGTCTCTTTGATCTCCTTCGCCTCTTCCGCTTCTTTCTTCTGTTCTTTCTCTCTTCATATTCTTCCCTCCTGTTCTTCTTCTCCTTCTTCTTCACTTGCTTCTTGTGAGGCCCTGCAAACGCAAGACAGGCAGAAAAATTCAACCACCAATGTTAATGAAACGAAATCCAAATTAAAATCATTGCAAATTCTATAAAGTACCTCACATTTGCACGATCAATCCTTGGCCATGTTTGTTTGCTCAGCGGTTAGAATAAACGGTCTGTTAACATTTTCTCGCATCCATCAATTTTCTGTACCTGTGGTTTTTGAAATCCTGTGCATTTTAAAATCCTTCAGTTCATAGGCTCTGACAACGCAAAACATCGGACACAGCATACAGAAAGTGCGCGCGCCACGCCGCGGCAGGGGCCTGCGGGCCGTCGTTTGTTAAAACGTCGTTTGTTAATAAATTTCCCTAAGCGTAACAAACAAACGACCGTTCAGTCGCTAAACGCTCGCTTATCCCAACCCTGGTCCTCTAACCCCATGGAAAACGTGTCTGAGGAGATAAAGAAGTTCGTGCTAAAGCACCACCGTGGGTACGGAAAAGAAGAGATGATGAAAAAGTTTCCGGACGTGGACGAGAGCAAGGAAGAGTACAAGTTCGAGACGCCTAAGCTTCAAGTCGAAGAAGTGGTTCAAGAAAGTCCGAAAGAGGCAAGAGAAACTCAAGAAGAGAGCGAAGAAATCTCCGACGAAGGCGGAAGTATATCCGAAGCTCCTTCCGAGTCGACTATACCCTTTTCGAACGACTCCTACACCACTATGCACTACGACGACTTGGTCGCCAACCAGTTCTTGGAAGAAGTAGAACCGATAGAGGCTTTTTCGACCCCTTCCGAAACTCCTAACCCCGAAAAACGTCTTTCACACGGTTCCGTCCCACTTGAAACAATGACAAGCGAAGGAGACGAACGTGAACTCCGTCTCCTACACGCACGCCCGAGTAAAAATTCGTTCCCTTCTTCGAAAGAAGATTTGGAAGAAACTCGTCTCCTTCTACTAAATCAAATTGACAGACTCCAAAAACTGGAGCTAAAAGAAAAATGGAAAATCATGGTCTACTTAGACGAGAACGACGGAGAAGATGGGACGTATTTTGACGTCGGCGAAGAATTGGTCATGCTTCACGAACTACGCGAAACATAGGGACAAGAAATTGAAGGAGAAGAAGAAAAGAAAGAAGAAAGAAAAGATCAATTACGCCTGAAAGACATCAAGAGACTAAGAAAAAAAGTCAAAGAAAAGAAGAAAATTGATCACCAAGAGAATCAGATGATTTTGGAGCCCGAACAAGTCCCAGCCCTCAAGAAATTGACGGAGCAAGATGAAAAATCTAAGAAACAAGAATTAGGTGCGTCCAATCTACACGCATCTGAAGACCTCAAGATTTTGCTCGACGAAATGGATGTTGATGAGAGGATCAAGAAAATCATCCTGCATTTCTCTGACATTTTTGGTCCCTTACCTCCACCCGGATCGGTGAAGAAACTCGTGACCATGGACCTAGAACTAAGAGAAGAATTTCTCAAAGATCGAGTTCGATGTCGACCGTACCCAGCATCAAAAGATGACATGGCTGAGATTACTCGCCAAATCAAAGAATGCGTGGAGGCCGGTTTGGTTTACGAGTACAAAAAGACGGACTATCCTAAGCATTGCAGTCCATGCTTCCTGGTAGCTAAACCAGGGAGCACTGCAAAAACATTGCTGGTCGACTACAAAAAGGTCAACCAGAAAAAAAAACTGCACAGCGGTTCGCTGCCCCTGATGGAGAACACCGTGGAAACCGCTGCTGGATGCAGATACAAAACTAAAATGGACAAGCGGTCCGGTTTCTGGCAAATTGACCTAACGGAGCGTGCCCAAAACCTAACGGCATTCATTGCTCCGGATGGACGGGTCTACAAATGGCGGGTAATGTCATTTGGTATTGCTAACGCCCCGGCGTTGTTCCAGGAGCTGATGAATCAAATCATCGCCCTGTGTAAACAACGACCGGCCGTCCAAGAGCTTCTACAGCGTGGTGCTGTCCTGGAGGCTCACATCGACGATGTCATCCTAGGGACGAACACCATCGATGACCATCCCCTACTACTCTGAGAATTCTACACCGTCTGTCAAGAAAATCATCTCCGCATCAAGCTGGAAAAATGCAAATTTCTCAAGACGGAAACAGACTACCTCGCCGTTTATGCAAAATCCACACGGGTGTGGGCATTGCATAAGCATTCGCCCTCAAGGTGACTTGAACCGAGTGAATCTTCCATTTTTCCCAATTTCCAACTGTTTTCTGAGTTCAGACAATATTATCTGTTGATCTATAATGAATTGAGATGAAAATTTATCAGCCGGATGTGTTATTATAATTGGCGGAACATGGGATTTGCATTGCAAAATCCTAGGTTCGATTCCCGGATGCCATCCATGCAATTTCCTAAAAGCGAGAACTCCATTTCAGCATGGGATGTTCCTAATCTATGACATTGATATAAAATGAGCTTTTGCATGATTTACAAATGTTTTTATATCAATTTATAAGGTTCAAAAAGGCTTTTGTACCATTCTTCTTGCAACCTTTTAGGTTGGTGTTTTGTTGACACATTGAATTGTCACTACTCAAGTGAGACATGATTCCTGGAATTCACTGCATTGTTTGCTATTAGGAAGAGCCAAGTAAAATTGTAACACTGGTAGCATCACTATTCCATGGCTGGACTTACCTTGGATGATCTGGATCCTACTTATACTCCTGGGGCAGGACCTTCTGGCCACACTCTGTTGTATCCTCCTGATGGTGTGACTGGCATTGCGCCTGTTGATTTGAACACGTCTGTGGGCACATTGCAAAGACAGTTGTTTCAGCAAAATCAAGTTCTACATGACGTGAAGCAAGCATTCGACGCACAGGTGCTTTCTCTGCAGGCTGAGCAGCAACCAGTTCAACAAGACAACGTCCACTTACTGCATCACTTGAATACGTTACCCACTCTGATGTCTTCTGGATCTCCTTCGCGACTCGACTGTCCGACGTTCGGTTCTGAAGACGAGGCAGTGGAGAGCAAGCTTGGTTTACACGAGTTTCACGAGTGGCGTGTACAGGTCGTCGCGTGGAATGCAGAGAGTACGCTTGCAGTGCCGACACGCAATGTTCAGGTTTTTACGAAGCTACGAGGGCGTGCGGCGCGCGTTGTCGCTGCGAAGATGCCACTGGACGCGCTTCGTACTGATCAAGGCTTTCAAGGACTACTTGGGATACTAGAGTGGGCGTACGGTGGAGATACTGCTGACAATATACTTCAGGCGGTTGTTGGGCTGCTGGAGTGTAAGCGAGGTGACAGTGACATGCTTACCTGGATCAATCGGCTGGATATGCTGGTCTATCGTCTTGCGAATTTTGGCATTGTCTTGGATGAGCGATTTTCGGGGACGCTGGCGTTG
Source organism: Eutreptiella sp. 'Long Island Sound 2002' (assembly GCA_964036045.1). NCBI lineage: Eukaryota > Euglenozoa > Euglenophyceae > Eutreptiales > Eutreptiaceae > Eutreptiella > Eutreptiella sp. 'Long Island Sound 2002'. Next base: position 34,337,136 of record OZ038388.1, read on the forward strand.
CTGAACTCCAACCTGAATGCGGATCAGCGGGCGATGGTAGTCGCGAGCACAGGTTGGTCGTTGGTTTTCTCGCAGGTGCTGGTCGCTATTAGACAGCTTTTTCCAGGCGCGTCGACGTCGAGACCAATCGATTGCATGTTTGGGGCTGAGGCGCAGCGGCTGGGGAACAACAAAACACCAACCGGAAATAAGGTTAACGCGCAGAGTGGGTCCCGGGTTACCTGCTGGAAGTGCGGGCAGCGTGGGCATGTTCAACGTGATTGTCCTGAGAAGACGACGTCAGCTTCGACCCTGATGGCACAAGAGGCGTCGACGGAAGAGGAAGGGTCTTCGCGTGCAGTGCCAACCGCTGAGAGCAAGTCTGGTGGGGCTGGCATGCGTGAGGTTTTCTCGGTGGTTGGTCATGACACCACAGCTGATTTGTTTCACAACCCTGGTGTGTGTTTGATGGCGCAGTCTGGTTCATTGTCTTCTCCACTTCACAAGCTTTGCTCCGAATCTTTGGGTCGTGGGATCATTGATCTTGGGTGTACCGACACGATGTGTGGGGAATTTTGGCTCGATCACTATCTGCGCAAGCTTGGACCAGATGGCTCTGACGTTCGTCGGAGTGACACCAATGCGTGGTTTGTTTTTGGGGATGGTGGCACGAAGTCAGCGCTCTACAGAGTCGACTTACCAGTACAGATTGGTGGTCGCGTGCAGTTCTTACGTACGCACGTGGTTTCTGGGGAAACACCTCCGTTGATTGGCCGGCGATCTATGGCGAGAATGCGCATGAGGATTGACGCGGCGAACAACACGGTTACTGTAAATTTGGGTGCTGGCGATTTTACGATTCGTTGTGATGTCTCTTCGTCCGGACATCTGGTGTTGTCTCTTTGGGATTCATCGCATCGTGCGTCGTTGTGACTAGCTTCCCTGCCGGTTGGACACTCGTATTCGATGTTCGCTGCTGAGTCTTGGGGCGATGAACGGCTGGCGCGCAAGGAATTGCTGGCCTTACATACCAAGCTCGGGCATGCAGCGTTTCCTCATCTGGTTGAACAGTTGGCTCTGGCGTATCCGGATCGAGATGCCTCTCTTTTTCGGTCTGTAACACGGGGATTGGTATGTGAATCCTGTGAAAAGCGGAAGAAGGCACCAAGGCGTCCTTTGGTGGCCATGCCCAAGGAACCGCATTTCAATTACGAGACGGGTGCGGATCTGGTACCTTCGGGGACAGCCTGTTTTGCACGTCATCTGTTTGTTCACTCGCCTACGACATTGTTCTGTTCTTCGTGACAAGTCCGCCCCACACGTGTGTCATTGGTTGTTGCATCTGTGGGTCAAGTACTATGGTCCTCCGGTGCTGTTGTACACTGATTTGGGGAAGGAGTTTGACAATGAGCTCATCAGGATGTTCGCTGAGCGTTATGGCATTACGCTGCACTGTGCGCCGGGTGGTTCACATTGGTCTTACAGAGGTGTGGAGAGGCATGATTATCAACTGAGACATACTGTGGAGTTACTTCTGGAGGCGGATGACACTCTGTCATTGCAAGATGCGTGTGATGTGGCATGCATGTCGTTGAACTATCATCCTATGCCGGATGGAGGTTTTTCACCTCAGCAATTGGTGTATGGGGTCTCTTCACGCTGGCCTGATTTTGTGGCTGCGAAGTTACCTGCTCTGGCCGAAACACCTGTGCCTTCTGATCATGTGGGCCACTACATGGTGAAGTTCTTGGATGCTATGTATCGTGCACGGGAGAAATTTCATGCAGCGGATGTTTGTGCGAAGGTTTCGCTGGCGAAGCGTAGTCGGCCGTCTATTAACCGTAAGGTTGAGCTTGTGACTGGCGATCGGGTTTTCTACTTTGAATCACTTGAGAAGGGCAAGGATTCTTGGCATGGGCCGGCTGTGGTCATTGGTGCTGACGATGACTTTGTCGTGTTACGCCACGGCGGGAGTGTGAGGCGCGTACCTCTGTTACACTGCAGACCTACTTCGGCGGTGCTTGGCTCTCCTGACGTTGATCCCGGGGTTGCGCCTGTGGCAGTGCCTGATGCAGCGCAACAGGAGTTGGAAGAGTTGCTCGTTGACGAGGCGGGGAATGCGCTGAGCGCGGAGGAGGTTGCTGAGCTGAGACGGATGAGAGACGACAGGGAACCTGTGGTGACACGTTCGCGGGCCAGGGCTGCGATGTCCGTGCTTACGAGGTTGGGACCTGGTCTTCCTGAGTTGGTCTGGCAACGTTACACATCTGTGATACCTCCTGCTGTCTCGGGTGAGGTGTCCCTTTCATATTGCTATGTGGCGCATCGCTCTGCGCGTCGTGGCATGAGGGAGGTGACACCTGAAAGGGAACAATCGCTGGATTTTGTCGTGGCGAAGCAAAATGAGTTGGCATCCTGGGTTGCTTGTCATGTGTATGACCTGGTACCAGACAATGGGCAGAAGGCGATATCGTGTCGGTGGGTTCTCGTTGACAAGGTGCAGGACGATGGTTCACTGAACCCGAAGGCGCGGTTGGTTGTGCGGGGTTTTCAGGAGGCGGGTCTGCGGGACCTGGATACCTTTTCTCCTACGTGTTCCAAGTCGTCCTGGCGTGTGCTGCTCACGGTGGCTTCTTATCGTGGATGGGCTCCGATCGCTGTGGAAATTTCCACTGCCTTTTTACAAGGAGGCGCCCTGCAGCGTGAGGTGTATGTACGGCCACCACAGGAGTTGCATGCACCGGGGCAGTTGTTAAAGCTGCGGAAGGCGGTGTACGGGCTTGTGGACGCTCCACTGCACTGGTACCAGGCGCTGCACCAGGCTATGCTGTCTATTGGTGCGATTGTGGTGCCGTTTGACCTCGCAATATACCTTTTTCGGGATCATGAGAATCTTTGTGGATGGGCAGCCGTTCACGTTGACGATATCTCCATCGCTGGGACTGACTCTCTCATCTCATCCGTTCTGGAGGCGTTGCACAGTGTCTTCTCTGTTGGGTCTGAAAAAAGAGAGGAGTATGTGTTCTGTGGAGTGCATTTGCAATGCAAACGTGACGATGACGGCAATCTGATGGAGATAACGTTGGATCAACAGAAGTACATTGATGAGATCGCGGAGATATCTCTGGAGGAGTCTACAGATCGTGGAAGATTATTAAACGCGAAGGAGACCACTTTGTACCGCGGCTTGATTGGAGCTTTGTCCTGGTGTACCGGGCAAACGAGACCTGACTTCTCTTATAGCGTGTGCCGTCTCTCACAACGATCAAGCAAACCTACAGTCTCGGATGCGCTTCAAGCGAACAAGACCTTGCAGCACATGAGGAAGAGATCGCTATTCATCAGATTTCCCAAGTTGAGTGGACCTGTTCGTCTTATTGGATACCATGACTCGTCATGGGGCAATGGGGAAGAAGGGAAAACTGTTGGTGGCTGGCTGTGGACTATCGCAAGTGTCGGTGAAGACAAGAAGGAGCGCTTCTGTCTGATCAACTGGAAAAGCCGTCTCTGCGCAGAGTCGTAAAGTCCACCTTTGCTGGGGAAACCCTTGCTTGTTCAGCCTGCTTGGATGACCTGTTCTTAACGCTCAATGTCGTTACTGAGATTACGAAGATGCGAGTCCCTGTTACGCTACGCACTGACTGTGCTTCATTATTCGACCACGTCTATCTGCACAAGGCTGTGTCTGAGAAGAGACTTCTCATTGAGCTTGCGGTGATTCGTGATGCTATAACATCTGGAGAAGTTACCAATCTGGAATGGGTGGCTACGCAAGATCAACTCGCAGATGCACTGACGAAGTCTGGCTACAGTTTTATATTCTATAACTCCCTCAACAATGCAGTTTTACCATGAGCATGAGAGTACCTGTTTATCGTCTTCTTGGTTCAGACTTGGTAAGGACTTTGTCGTAATCGCTGATGAATCTGTCATGCATGATCGCTGTGGATCTGGACATTGTTCTGCTGGGGCAGAAAAAGAAAAGACGGATGTTTTCTGAGTTCAGACAGAATTATCTGTTGATCTATAATGAATTGAGATGAAAGTTTTTCAGCCGGATGTGTTATTATAATTGGCGGAACATGGGATTTGCATTGCAAAATCCTAGGTTCGATTCCCGGATGCCATCCATGCAATTTCCTAAAAGCGATAAATCCATTTCAGCATGGGATGTTCCTAATCTATGACATTGATATAAAATGAGCTTTTGCATGATTTACAAATGTTTTTATATCAATTTATAAGGTTCAAAAAGGCTTTTGTACCATTCTTCTTGCAACCTTTTAGGTTGGTGTTTTGTTGGCACATTGAATTGTCACTACTCAAGTGAGAGATCATTCCTGGAATTCACTGCATTGTTTGCTATTGAAAAGAGCCAAGGGAAATTTTGACACCAACCAACCAAATTTCCAACCAATAAAACCAGCAGAGATTTCCAAGCTCACAACCCACTCAAGTCCCTCAGAGCACGCCAATGAGACAAACAATTCCAATTGAAAGCCCAATGACGAAATGACCCAAGAATCCAATGAGGTCCAACAATGATCCAACCAAGAGTTTACCAATGGTCCACAAAAACCCACAAATGATCCACAAATGAGCCACGGTCCAACAATGGTCAAACACGGGTCCACAAATGAGGTACGAATGGGCCACTAGTCCACACAGGATGAGCACGGGCAAAGGTCCAAATGGTTCCTGAAAGGTCCACCCTTAAGAAAAAGAAAAGAATTCACAAGCGCGAGTAAGACTCAACCTACTCTTCCGGTCGGACCACATGCAATGCAAAGACGAAGAGTTCATGGGCACGGGCATTATCCTATGCACTTGAGTCATGCTTCCAAAAGTGTAAACCAAAATTCACCCTACTTCTACCCGTCGACATGGATCGTCTCACCGGGGGTGGAGGAGAGGAAAAAAATGATCGACACCACCGTTGGGCCATCCCCGAAGAGCAAATGAGTCACACTTGAGTCTCCGGACGCCTTGACTACACCAACATGAGGGAAGGAAGTGCACATGCACATACATGGTCACATGGGGCATGTAAACGCACCAGCAAAGGCACCAAAGCATGACCCGGTTAGCTCTTAGGACCAACAACTCATCTAAAGCAAAATTAGCAAATGAGCAATACACCATTGACATGGAGATCCACCTCTTGGCAAAGAAGCACACAATAGGCCAATGGCCTCCCAGGCTACTCATGGGACCTAACCTCCACCCAAAGAGAGCACGTGCATGGAGAGATGATCCCACCCAAAGAGAGCACGTGCATGGAGAGTTGGTCTCATCCCGGAGAGCCGGAGGGAGTACATGCATCGCCTAACCATGCCCGAGAAGAGATATTCCCCAACCAAATCCCTTGAGAGAGATTTACCTATCCACCATGAGAGAAGGCATGCATGAGGAGAGAGTTTCGCCTAGCCTTGACCCAAGAGAGCATGCATGCACTTGGAGAGAGGGTGGCGAAAGCTCAACCAATGCCTATCCTTGAGTGTAACCACAAGACGGCAAAACCAAAGCATGTCTTAATTGGATAATTCCTAAGCCACGGGCACTTGAAAAAAGGTGAAAGAGCCCAAGAGTCTCAAAGGATCAAAGACAACGGTCACATGGCATTAAATGCTCAATTTACCTCTTGAGGAGTATGATGAATTGGGAGAGAGCCGGAGAGTGAGGGAAAGCACCAAATCCACCTTGGGGAGAGGAGACACTATATGTTAACCTTGACCATGGAATCGTGGGCACCACCAAGTTTGAGTCACACCATGAATGAACCATGCATGAATGACAAATGCAATGTCAACTCTTAGAATGAATGCATGAGACCTCAAAACCAAATATGGTGTGGTACCTCAATGGAATCCAATTGCAAGGCAACAACCAATGTATCCCACAACCAGCAGTGCGCCTACCTATGCTTCCCTTGGTCTTACCTCTCGTCCCCTTCGGAAGACACCCCATGTGACTGGTAGGTTTTGCCGTGACTACTAATACCACCATAGCAGAGATAAGGACGGTCTTGGTTTCCCCGGAGGTACTCCCTCAACACTGCCCACAGAAGCGATCAACGTACGTACTATGGCTGTCACATAGTCTTCCTCCGGTTGGATAAGTGATTCCAATTTTGGCATGATAGATCTAACACTATTAGCACCAAACTGGAAAGGTATTCGATTGGCTGGCCTGCATTACGGCGCGAGCAAAGACGGCACACGCGCACACACAGCAGCAGCCAATCGACGAATCAGAAATCCAAATAATGTAAGAACAAATGCTGGCCAACCGCAGAATTGAAAAAAATCAATGCAACATCAAATATGCAAAGACAGAACTGAAATCTGCAATCGGAATTTATTTTGGGATCGAAATCTGGGATTGGAATCAAATGCTGAGATCGCATAATAATTTACACCTGAAATGGCACACAAGAAGCAACATGATTGTGCAAAGGAGAAGTGGGCAACAAACATGGATTCTTGACATGGCTATGCCCTAAGTTTTACACCCCCCTCCCCGACTCAGACATCCCCGATGCTCTGACACGCCAAAGCCAGAAAACGAGGGTCAGAGCCATGGAAACGAGCACAAACAAGCATCATAGGGCGGGTGGGTGGGTGCAAAATCCACACGGGTGTGGGCATTGCATAAACACCCCCCTCCCTAGCCCTGAACACCCTGCATAGCTCACATGCCGGTGTTTAGGCGATAAACTACCTATGCAAAGCCCCCACACATGCCATTGACACCCCCCTCCCTAGCTGCAAATTCCCGGCGACAAGCCAAGCCGCAGCGAAACAATGCCACCCAATGGCGCGAAGGGGAATCAACAAGCAGAATGAGAGCCATACAATGCTGAAATGCACCTTGAGGTCAGCAAAGACAATAAATGGAGGAATTGGGGAGAAAAGTTTTTTTTTGAAAAAAAAATATTTTTTTTAAAAAAAAATTTCCATCTCCGATCTTTTTTCCACCAAATATTATGTCATTTAGGACCCAGGTGGAAGCAGGAAAGAAACGGATGCCATGGTTGCATCCGGAATGAGTTTTCGAAGTGGGTAGGTACTGACGAAATCATCCAACTCAACGATATGTCAAAAATATGGCAAAAAAATGGTTTTTGACCCTAGCTAACCCTACCCTAAAAGCTTTTTTTAGGAGGGTCTACCGGGGGCCGCTGGTGCAAATGTAATGCAACCGGACCCCGCCGTTGCGTCGGGCAAGCCAAAAAATGGTCGAGGATCCGTTCGGAACCTCCGCAGGTGCCACCAGTTCGGAGATATGAAAAATCAAATTTTTACTAAAAATAGTAACCTTTGTTACTAAAAATAGCGAAGCGGAAAAATTGGATCTCCAAATGAGGCAACCCTGGAGGGAAACGGACCCCACCAATGCGACAAGCGTTGCAAAAGATGGTCGCGGACGCTGCGGAAGCGCGAAACGGGGCCGCAGGGGAGGAGTTCTAAAAATAGAAAATTTGTTACTAAAAATAGCACGAAAATTCTAAAAAAAGAACGTGGTGACCTAAAAAAAGAAACACCCATTTTTGAAAGAATAGGCGCCCCCCAACCACAATTGGCGGCCCCCATCGCGTCCATCAACCTCAAATTAGGGGCGGGAGCTCAAACAACATAAGAATTCAACGCGTCAAGCCCAAATCTATCCCAAGTGCCCAAAGTGGTGGGCACACCATGGAATAGGCACAGAAACACCCACAACAATACAAAACAATGGCATGGTTGCATCCGGCAACCCAAAATTAGGGGGGAGATACAAAGCAGGTGTGAGGAGGACATCACAATGCAAATGGGAGGAGTAGGTCAAACAAGTGGAAAAGACATGTGGGTAAGAGAGACAACCACCATCAATCAATGGCAACGGATGAGGGCAAAGGGATCATATGGCAAAGGGTTCAAAGCATCAATGCAAAATTGCCTGAATAAAGTGTGAAGAGATGGCATTCCACTCCAACGGGGAAAATTCGATGAAAAAACTTGCTGGAGGGCCAACCTGCCAATAGTTGGTAAAAAAATAGAAAATCAACAATAATTCAGCGCAAATCTGACGAAGACACATCAATCCCTTTCCGACGGTTGTACCGAGCCCATGTGTTGTTGATATTATGCAAGAAAGAGCCTGCATAATGCCACTCAGGTTCGGGGAACCCCCGAAATTTGACTCTCCACTGTCGCTTCCCCCTAACGACACGATCCTCCAAAACACGCTCGACCGCGTAGTCGTCGGTCTCAATCAACCCTTCCCTATCCGTATAATAGTGCAAAGGCACTTTCTTGTCGTCCTTGTAAGGGACATAGGGCTTCAATCGCCGAGAAGTGAAGATCTCTTCTCTTCCTCGGATATTTACACGGTAGGTGCCCGGTGAGATGCGTCTCAACACTTCACAAGGGCCTTGCCAAACCCTTTCGAGCTTGCCATGCACAGGAGGTTCTACAATACAATTACGTACCCATACACGGTCCCCCGGCATGAACGATTGCTCCGGATGTTTGGCCAAAAATTTGGCAAACTCCTTGGCATGGAGGTCTTCAAGGCGCTTTCGGACCTCAGCACGTTCGTCCAACATACGACCAAAAATTTGTCCTGCATCCTCAGCCCCATCCTGTAGGGATACGGGCAAACAATCCCCCCAACCTACAGGATCTCTCCCAAAAACAAGTCGATGTGGGGAATACCCACTGACTGCCCCCGGCAAATCGTTCAAAGCCCAAAGCTCCAATGGCAAGCTTTCCACCCAGGAGTGCTTGCTGGAACCCCCACGCTGCTCAAGGTACTGCCTAAGTGAGTTTACAATACTTTGGACAGCTCGTTCAGCACGTCCGTTGCTCTGTGGTCGGTAGGCCACCGAGCTGTGTTGTTCAACTCCACTCATGGCAAACAAATCCTTCAGAAATTCAGAGTTGATAATGGACGCATTGTCACAAATGAACTCTTTGGGCAACCCAAACATATGGACGCATCGATCCAAAAACAAAGAAGCAGCACTCTTACTGTCCAATCCCTTTTCTTGACAAGGGATTGCCAAGCCATACATACGGTCTGACGGCAGACGATGACCATGAGATAGTCCACCTTTTTTCCAGTGGACTTCTGCAAACACTCGGGGTATTTACAAAAGTCAATTGCAAGGGATGTGAAGGGATACTGCGGAACAGGAGCAAATTCACATGTGTCGGGTTGCTTGCCACGCCTTGCCTTCGTGGTTTGACACTCATGACATCGCCCAAGAATTTTAGCAATGTCGGGTGACAGATTACGCCTACCTCTTGGCAAGTCGTAGGCAAGGCACCAAAATTTTCTATCAAACAACTCCACAGTCTTCTCCACCCGAGGGTGGCCATAAGAATGTATTGCCACCACCACGTCTTCAAAAAGAGCTGTGGGGCACACAATCTTTCCCTTGAACCGAATCTTTTTTTCGTCATCGTCCCACCTCATACCGTAATCCCAATAATTCGGGTTTGAGATGACTGGATCAGACTGAAAGTCCCAGTCAGGAAATTCATCCCGATAATGCTCAGTCCAATCCTCATAGAGAATTTCGGACTGAGGTGGTATGTTTACCTTGGACACGGCACAAATGAGTCCTTCCGACTCCGGCCAATACGACAAATGACTCATCCGAGCTTGAAGATGGGCTGCATAGCCAGAAACAGTCTCAGTGGACCAATTAGCTGCACATCCCTTTACAGGAGCAAAAGATGCAGCAAGCTCATTTATCTCTTTGTCCTGTGTGTCCTGAATGTCCTGAGAACTGTCGTGGAAACACTGAAGAATGGAGGGGCAAGGTTGTATCCAAGCTTGATCAGCACTTAGAGCCTGCACCGTGGCATATCCAAGCCATTGGAGAGTTAAGACAGCCCCCACGGCAGTGATGGCGTTGAGAAGTCCTGAATCCAACTGGACTTGTGTGTCTCTAGCCCGCTGGGCCAAAAAACTTTCTTCCCTTTCCTTGAGTTCACGTTCTTGCTTCATGACCCCCCTTTGATCGGCATCACAGCCGCGAAAATTGTTGTGATCCGCCAATCCGGCCGGATATGCCCACGGGGACAACCCATCGGCGACGGTGTTGTCCTTGCCGGGTTTGTACACCACTTCAATGTGGTACCGGCTTAAAAATTCGTGCCACCGGCCACGCCTCCCCAAAGGCCCCGAGAGGGTACAAAGATCTTCTTTGTACCAACTCTCCAACGACTTGTGGTCGGTGTACACGGTGACATTTCGTCCCCCAATCCAACTTTTAAATTTTAGGAAGCAAGAGACTAATGCATAAGTCTCTTGCTCGCAGGTGCTCCAAGCTCTTTGTCCCATCCCATCCTTGCCTTCAAGCTTGCGGCTGAAAAAAGCGCAAGGCATCCACTCCCCTTCAGGGTTTTGTTGTTCAAGGACAGCACCGACTCCATGGTCGCATGCATCCACATGGATGCGATATTCACCGTCGGGAGATGGTATGTACAACTCACACTCAGCACTGAGCGCTTCCTTCAACTGAACAAAAGCAGACTCCATCTCGGGCGTCCACTGGATACAATTACGCTCCCTTGGTACCCTACAACGTCCCTTACGACCATCTACCCCGGGGACACGCTCATACTTACCTTGCAGCGACGTCATCAACGGGGCTGCAATATTGGAACAATTTCTTATGTGAATTGAATACCAATTTACAACCCCCAAGAAGCCCTTCATCTGCTTTGGGGTTTTGGGCTTGGGCCAATTGCGTACCGCATCCACCTTGGAAGGGGCGGGACTACGCATTCCCCCATGCAAAACATGCCCAAAATACTTGATTCTCTCCATAAAAAGATGACATTTCTCAAAGCGGACTTTGAGATGGCATTCCTCTAACTTCTCAAATAATTTAACCACGTTTTGAAAGTGGTCTTCGAGGTATGCCTTTGAATCAAGTATTTTGCCCTTACCACAAAGCTTGGGTCGTGTCCCCGTGAGTAAATCATCGATGTAAATGTGTGTGTGAGGCTGTAGCGACTTCAAATAATCACTCACCATTCTCTGGAAAGCTTGGGGTCCTACCTTCACCCCCATGGGTAGGACCCTCCACTCAAATACCCCAAAAGGAGTACAGAAGGCAGTGTATTGCCTACTGCACTCACTGAGAGGCATTTGGTGGAACCCATCCTCGAGGTCGAGGAGGGTCCAGAGCTGGTTTCCAGCCTGTTTGACAAACAAGTCCTCGATTACCGGCAATGTGAACTCGCAGCCGCGGAGTTGCGTGTACACGTACCGATAATCAATGACGAGTCGCCATTTGTCTGTGCCAGGCTTTGGCACAAGAAACCCCCGGCTGACCCAATGGGATTGGCTGGGCACAATCCAGCCCTTTTCTTGAAACTCTTTTAGTTTTTCACGCATGGCCTCTTCCCTAAGGCCAACTGCACGATTGGGCTTGTCAGCCTTCGGCTTAGCATCCGGAATTGGCTCCAAGACACAAATCCCATTGGGACCCCGTTTGTCCATGTTTTTTTCAATCTCCGACCAATGATTACCTCCTTCCTTGAACACGGTATCTTTGAACCGGTTGTAAATCCTATCCCTATACTCTTGGCAATGTGGATGTTCAGCATCCGCCTCAATCACAGAACGCACACACCTATCCCTCGTCCTGAAAATGGTAACTGGATCACCTGAGATACCTGAAAAAGGCAAAGGGCGATCATTCGCCTTGAGAGACAAAGTTTGAGACTCCTCTGAAGTCAACTCGCTGGGAGAGGCATGTTGCAAACCTTTACTCCAATCACAGATCCTGTCTTGAAGTGAGACCTTTTTTGTTCTCCGATGCACAAACGAGACCTTTGAAATTCGTGGCTCACACACTTCAGGAAGATCAGAGGAAGGGAGAGGATTACCACAATTTTGTTCAATGCATACTCTTTCAACCAGTCGATCCAGAGATTGCTCTTGTTCCCGAGCCCTTAACTCGGTCATGGAATCATTTTCTTGAGACATGACTGGTGAGCAAGGGAGAATGAAATCAAGAATGGAATCATGTTCTTGAGACATGACTGCTGAGCGAGGGAGAATGGAATTTAGAATGGAATCGGGCGGCAAGGGTATAAGCCCTCTAGCCGCAGCTGAAACACGCTGGACCTTCCACGCTTTCCGACTCATCCCTACGGGTCTGCGAGGGGAGGTGACACATGGGGGCGTATGAGATTTGGTTTTCGTTGAGGCTTCCCAAAATTTTTTGGACCAAGCTGTCGAGCGACGACCCGGCCGGTTCCGATGATCTTGAGGAGGGGGATCAACATGTGATTCCTTGAAATCCGTTTTTCCCAACCCTTCTTGATCACCCCCCAAAGGCATCAAAAATAATAACTCTTGCACCTAATTTCCCAGGAGAACGAGGCGTACCTCCCTCATCACGGAAACACAATGCATCATGCGGCAAATCCCACCAATCAACCGTCACTACACCGAGTCCCCAAAACCATTCTTTGCTTTTATGGCGGGGAACAATCATGATCCCTCGACTTCCTTCCCATATCGCTTTCTCTGCAACTTGTTGCAGAAATTTATGCGGGCACATAACAAATATGGTGTCATCATGCCAAGGATTGTTCAAACCTTGCGTGACTGCAGCTCCACCTTTAGGAGTGTTGACCCATACCCCGGCGCGCTCTCCGGGGCGCTTGACCTTAGTAGTCGAGCGCGGATCTGCAAATGGGTAGCGCTGGGGTTGAAATTCATCTCCAGCCCAATCCAAAATGCGGTGAAACCATTGAGGATCCAAAGAGAATCGTCCTTCCTTATACACTTGTGGGTGTATGGACGTCCTCTTGGTTGGCGGCCTCGACGTTGCCGTGAGGGCTGCCACCTTACGCCAATAAAGCTGACGCCTTTCCTTGCGATCCTTTGGATTCTCCCTTGGGCGCAACTCCATGCATTTCCCGGAATCCTGGGAATCAAAACCTTGTCCTAATAAATTAGAACTCGAAATGGAAGACGATGTTTCAACTTGCTTAGCAAGCACCTGCAGGGTTTCCACTGTCTCCAAACCTTCCTCATCCCTAAGAAAGCCATACCGACCCATAAACTCGTCGGGTGGCACGTCAGGGCCGACCGAGCCCTCATCGGATGAGGGGCTCGACTCACATTGTGAGTCCAATTCAGCACAGTCCAGGTTGGGATCAGCAAGTTGCTGAACCCATCTCTCTATCACAGTCTCCGGGATCTCACGATCTTTGGGACATTCATCGGGAGGCAATATTTCTGGAACTTTCAGTATCCGGTCTCTTAGGGACTCAATGCTCGTTCTTTGAGTTGCCCTACAACTATGTGACGCACTTAAAGGAGGCGTATCCTGTTCCGGTAATTTAGGCCACTCACCAGGGCCCAACTTCTGAAAATGCACATGCAACACAATGGCTGACATTCCAGAAATGGCAAATAAGCAAATGGGAGAGAGCAAAGGACCATCCACATGTCCAATGACCTTAAGAGAAAGCCATCGGGAAGGGGCACCTCCACGTGAGTTCTTCACTGGGAGGACAACACTGCTGTTCAATGCCGTCAGTGACCCAACCAACATTATTCCTATCAAACCCATAACTTGTGGTATTGAACACTCCACAACGCTTGGGCAAACCTCGGGAGGATTATTGTGTCCTCGCTCAAAAAAATTCATCTCGGCACCTTCACAAGTTGCCAATTCATGAGAAGAACCACCCAAAAGTGGGTCATGCAAAGAAGAGGATTGCTGCAACTCCTGTAGTTGCAACAAACTATCCGAAATGTCGATGGTCACCAACTCTTGATGCACCTCAGTGGCGTTCAAGTTCTTGTCATCCAGGCAAGACATTGTAGCCGAGCCTTGCATAGGGCGGCACAACTGCTTGTCATGCTCCATCCAATTGACATCCCGCTCAAGCTCCCGGTTGCCCGCCATGTGCAACGATGTCCGTGCCTCCGGAGGAGGACATTTATAATCAAATTCATCCCATGGGCCGGCTTGACAAAGGTCCTCCAGCAAAGCAAAGCATCCCGGATCCGGTAGGACAACAAGTTCATACCGTGCAAAAAAAGGCAAACCAAGAATGGCTCGCGGGCCAACCGAGGCCAAATAAACCAAGCAATCGGCGCAGCGCGCCATCACGACCTGGGAACCTCTTTGCACGGGCACAATGATATCGCTCCGGACCACATATTTTGCACCTTCCAACTCCTTCTCACCAACTCCGAGTAGTCGGAATGGTTGGGTGGCCACCTCCCTGAATTGTTCGGGGAATAATTCCCAACCAGCAACCACAATCACCTCATTGCCGGTGTCCCCAAGCGATAGTGCCTCTATTCGTTCCCAGGTCCCTTTGTGAGGGATATATATCCCCGGAACGATGACGCCCTTCGGAAGCTTCTCGGCGTGCCCAGGTCGAGGCACCCTAAAAAATTTCCTCCTCGGCCCCACTGATTCGTAGAACCTGACGCGTACAATATCCGTCATCCCATGCCTGGGCTTGGTTTACCCACATAATGGGGCATACAGTCGCCAGTGAGGGGCCCATATCCCTACCAGCCTGGTCCATCCTCTTGGATTTCCAGCGTTGCCGGCGACTTTCTAAATTGTGTCGCTTACCGAGCCGCCCCTCGGCCTTGGCTTTCTCCCGCAACTCCGGATGGAGCGTCCAACAATCCTCCGGCGGATGCAGCGTGCTCCCGCAGCCCTTGCAAGGCGGAAACTTCCCACCTTTGTGTGGTCCTTTTCCTTTGCCACCTCCTTGCGCAGCGGGCTTCGCTTGGCCGCCCTTCCCAATTTTCTTGGACTTGAGTTTGTCCTGGAGCCACTCGGGTGCTTTGTGAGGATACAAGACCCAACAATCCTCACGGCTATGTCTTCTCTTGCCACATGCCGGGCACTTTGGGATGGAGCTCGCACCTGCGCCTGCTCGTCCTGACATAGCCAGCACCTGGGCTTCACAAATCTCTTGAATCTCCGCAATGCTCAACTCCGGGTCCGCTTGCTCTTGATCTTGGTGACCTTCGGGATCCTCGGCTTTGTCCATGTCCTCGACTCCTTCCATGCCTCTCACCCGGCCCGATCCATACTTGTTCCCCGTCTGTTGAGGAGGCACTTGGGGCTTGGGTTGCGGCGCTTCTGGGATGGCTTGCCCAAGCCGCCGCATGATGTGCCCCTTCTTGATCGCCAATTTGTGGCGGGACATGAGGGGGTTCATCACGTAGACGATGGTCTCGAGGTAGTTGAATTCCAACCCAACTTTGGTCTGCTCCTTGATGATTTCGTTGAGCAACCCATCCACCTTCATTGTCGCAATAACATCAAGTAGTCGATCTTTTGCTTGCTGTTGGGTGATTCCGTCGCGAACTCGGCGGCCCAAGGCTAAGAATTGTTCAACAAAATTGATGAACTCACGTGGCGTTTGAGTTAGTGAAGACCGTTTGACGGTGTGGAAGGCCTCCAAGATCACGTCGTCCTTCGCCTCCGTGAAGACTTCCTCCGTCACTTCCCTCAACAAGTCTTGGTACCGGAATTGGTACCGATTCACCATTTCCTCCAGTGGGTTGGACTGGGAGGCGGGATTAAGATAAAGCAAAACAGCTCTTCTCATGGCATCCGTCAACCCGTACATCCAATCGCGCTCCCAAGCACGAAAATCCAAAAACCACTTAATGGCCGTGGTCCCACTGCCATCCCACCGTGGGGCGACGGACATTCCTTGAACGTCCCCCAAAGTTCGCGGGTCCATCACCGGGGTTGCCAGCCTTCCATGGACCCCGGGAGGAATTAACCGCGGATCCGTTCCTTCAAGTTGTGGCTCTTCCCAGTCGAACGGGGCATCAAAAAGTCGTTCAGGGCAAACTTCATCAAACGCCATTGCCCGTAGAATTCCTGAGGGCTTTTGTTTCAGAAGCCCAATCCCATCCTTGAGAGATTCTTGTCGGTTGAACAACTGAAACACCATCCGTGGCATAAACCAACCATCACCGTCCGCCTCGAAGTAGCGAAGGTCCAACCCGGCGCAATGCCGCCAATCACCACCCATGCCCGGCGGGGTGTGTCCCTCGTGGGTGCGGGTCCCACTCCTCGCTCCCCTTGGGGCTCTTCCCCGGAAACCCCGGTCATCCGACCGCATGGACGACAAGTCATCCTCGGCCGGGGGGAACCCAAACCCCGGTAGGCTTCCCGCAACCCGTTCTTCCCGCGCTAGCACTCCAAAAACTCGGACTCGCGGTTCGGGCTTCGGTGTCGGTGTTGGGATCCCAATTGGATTCACCGATGGTGTACCCGCATGCTTCAACAATTGATATTTGTTCTCCAAAGACTCCAATTTTCTTTGTAACTCGCCAATGACATGAGAATCCGGCCGCATCCCTTCGGGTGGACCGCCAGGGGGTCGGGTCCGGATCTCCTCCCTGAGCGCATGTACCTCATGCTCACTTTGTTCCAACCGGGTCATGAGCAATCGCACCTGTAACTCCAGGGCTTCAACCTTGGCCAATTCCGGCTTGGGCATAGTGTGGCTTTCCACCATTGCTTCCACACCATGCACCCGTTTTTCGGCATCCCCAAAGTTGAGACCTATCCGCCGGATTTCCTCGGCCATGTTGGTGGTGACCCGGTCACAATTCAACACCTTGCCTTCCAAACTCTTCAATTCCTCAACCGATTTGTCCAATTGGGCCCGGTGTGAAAACAACCCAGTTACTTCATTCAACACTCCCTCGAGTTGCCGTTTCAACTCATTGGTGGCTTGCTCCCACCCTTGGCCAGAATTGTCCACCTTCGCCTTAAGTGCTTCAGCAACTTGGCGATATTCCAAAGCGGCTGCAGTCGCTTGTTCTAAAGTCGATGGCATTTCCGCTCTCTTCGAGTCCAACCGGGACCTCTGGTCCTGCACCTCGTTGTTTACCTCGTTCAACAATTGTCCCAAAGCCTCTACCCGCGCGGTCAAAGCTGACCCATCTACTTGTACTCCCCGCGCATGGAGTTCAAGCTCGCCAGAGAGGGCTTGGATGACCTGGCGGATTTCGGAAATCGCAGAAACCGCTTCAAAATTAAAGGTTTGGAGATAGTTCAACGCACCTGTTAGCTGCTCCACCTGCGCCGGCAAGGTCGCTAAATCATGCGTCTCTGGTGTCCACTCATGAATCAAAATCCTTTCGGCTGCCTCACCAAATTGATTCACCATCCGAATCCGCACAAGGGATCGGTATCCCCATGGTGCGGATTCCATGTTGGTGTCTTCCTCAACTGGGTAGGCTGGCTGGCCCTGCCTAAGCCCAACTGCCAAGTCTAAAGAAGACCCAACCGTCGACTCATGCCCTGTCGCATAGTCGGAACCCGATTCCTCTGGCCGTGCTGTGATCATCCCGATCATGGCCGCAACCTCTCTGAGAGTCATCCCGCTGCCCGTGTCAGAGCCGTAGGCTAAACCCCCGCCCGGGTAAGCCTCTGCTACCAACAATTTGCCCTCAAGGTGACTTGAACCGAGTGAATCTTCCATTTTTCCCAATTTCCAACCAACCAAATTTCCAACCAATAAAACCAGCAGAGATTTCCAAGCTCACAACCCACTCAAGTCCCTCAGAGCACGCCAATGACACAAACAATTCCAATTGAAAGCCCAATGACGAAATGACCCAAGAATCCAATGAGGTCCAACAATGATCCAACCAAGAGTTTACCAATGGTCCACGAAAACCCACAAATGATCCACAAATGAGCCACGGTCCAACAATGGTCAAACACGGGTCCACAAATGAGGTACGAATGGGCCACTAGTCCACACAGGATGAGCACGGGCAAAGGTCCAAATGGTTCCTGAAAGGTCCACCCTTAAGAAAAAGAAAAGAATTCACAAGCGCGAGTAAGACTCAACCTACTCTTCCGGTCGGACCACATGCAATGCAAAGACGAAGAGTTGATGGGCACGGGCATTATCCTATGGACTTGAGTCATGCTTGCAAAAGTGTAAATCAAAATTCACCCTACTTCTACCCGTCGACATGGATCGTCTCACCGGGGGTGGAGGAGAGGAAAAAAATGATCGACACCACCGTTGGGCCATCCCCAAAGAGCAAATGAGTCACACTTGAGTCTCCGGACGCCTTGACTACACCAACATGAGGGAAGGAAGTGCACATGCACATACATGGTCACATGGGGCATGTAAACGCACCAGCAAAGGCACCAAACCATGACCCGGTTAGCTCTTAGGATCAACAACTAATCTAAAGCAAAATTAGCAAATGAGCAATACACCATTGACATGGAGATCCACCTCTTGGCAAAGAAGCACACAATAGGCCAATGGCCTCCCGGGCTACTCATGGGACCTAAGCTCCACCCAAAGAGAGCACGTGCATGGAGAGATGATCCCACCCAAAGAGAGCACGTGCATGGAGAGTTGGTCTCATCCCGGAGAGCCGGAGGGAGTACATGCCCGCCTAACCATGCCCGAGAAGAGATATTCCCCAACCAAATCCCTTGAGAGAGATTTACCTATCCACCATGAGAGAAGGCATGCATGAGGAGAGAGTTTCGCCTAGCCTTGACCCAAGAGAGCATGCATGCACTTGGAGAGAGGGTGGCGAAAGCTCAACCAATGCCTATCCTTGAGTGTAACCACAAGACGGCAAAACCAAAGCACGTCTTAATTGGATAACTCCCAAGCCACGGGCACTTGAAAAAAGGTGAAAGAGCCCAAGAGTCTCAAAGGATCAAAGACAACGGTCACATGGCATTAAATGCTCAATTTACCTCTTGAGGAGTATGATGAATTGGGAGAGAGCCGGAGAGTGAGGGAAAGCACCAAATCCACCTTGGGGAGAGGAGACACTATATGTTAACCTTGACCATGGAATCGTGGGCACCACCAAGTTTGAGTCACACCATGAATGAACAATGCATGAATGACAAATGCAATGTCAACTCTTAGAATGAATGCATGAGACCTCAAAACCAAATATGGTGTGGCACCTCAATGGAATCCAATTGCAAGGCAACAACCAATGTATCCCACAACCAGCGGTGCGCCTACCTATGCTTCCCTTGGTCTTACCTCTCGTCCCCTTCGGAAGACACCCCATGTGACTGGTAGGTTTTGCCGTGACTACTAATACCACCATAGCAGAGATAAGGACGGTCTTGGTTTCCCCGGAGGTACTCCCTCAACACTGCCCACAGAAGCGATCAACGTACGTACTATGGCTGGCAAATAGTCTTCCTCCGGTTGGATAAGTGATTCCAATTTCCACATGATAGATCTAACACTATTAGCACCAAACTGGAAAGGTATTCGATTGGCTGGCCTGCATTACGGCGCGAGCAAAGACGGCGCACGCGCACACACAGCAGCAGCCAATCGACGAATCAGAAATCCAAATAATGTAAGAACAAATGCTGGCCAACCGCAGAATTGAAAAAAATCAATGCAACATCAAAAATGCAAAGACAGAACTGAAATCTGCAATCCGAATTAACTCTGGGATCGAAATCCGGGATTGGAACCAAATGCTGAGATCGCATAATAATTTACACCTGAAATGGCACACAAGAAGCAACATGATTGTGCAAAGGAGAAGTGGGCAACAAACATGGATTCTTGACATGGCTATGCCCTAAGTTTTACACTCGGATTCCACATAGGAGATGGATGGTGGAAACCGCAGGATCAAAAGATGAAGCCCCGGATGGACTTCGACCTAACGGATTCTATGTCTAAAGCTGAAGGAGTTCAGAAAATCCGACAACTCATCGGATCCTGTAAATTTTACAGGCGGCATCTCCGAAATTTCACGGAAGCCAGCGCACCACTAACGGATCTCATCAGGAAGGAGACTCCATGGCGCTGGGGACCTATTGAAAAGCAAGCAATCGAAGAAAATCCGAGAATGCCTAGTACTTGGAGTACCCCAACGCTACGGCGAGATGATTCTGATCACGGATGCCAGTAACGTTGGAGGAGGAGGGACATTATTACAGTGGCAAAAGCTAACTACGGATCAATGTAAAGACATTGATTATCGCCTAAGAGTTCAAGGTGTCACAAGAGAAGGATTCATGAAGTCTGACTATGACTCCCAAGAATGGCGCCTAGTTCCACTTGGCCACTGGAATTGGAAGTGGAATGCAGCCCGCTCACACTATCACACCTACGAGCAGGAGCTGTTAGCTGGAGTTCTAGTGTTGACTAGTCAACACAGGATCCTGGGTACCAACCCCATCACGTGGCTATGTGATCAGGATTCTGTGAAGTACTTTATAGAAAGACCAACGCCAGATGGAAAACGTCTACGACGATGGTGGGTCTACCTGAGCCAACTACGACTCGCTACATTCCACATCCGGGGAATTAAAAACGAACTCGGTGATTATCTATCACGGAATTGTTTTGATTCCCTGGTGGGGGCAGACACCGAGGTGATGGCCCAAGAAGCTTTCGCCAAGATGGATCAACATCTCGATTCTCTTTACGAGGAAAGAAAAACTCATGTCCTGGAGTATGAAAGACCTGACGGCTGATTACTCGGACATCTTGGACCAGTTGACGATTGGGAGCTCAAAGATCCTGGATGGAGTACAATGGTCCCGCACGTCAACTCACCTATACAGGGAAGACCTCATTTGTGTCCCCAAAGACTATGAAGAAACTATGTTGGAATGGGCACACAAAACGGATGGTCACCCTGGGGTGGAGAGAACTCTTTGGTTCTTCCAGAAGTATTTCTTCGCTAAGAGTAGCAATGCATCTCTCAAGAAGATTTTATCTAAGGTCATCGCTGAGTGTCCCTGCACTAAGGCTAAAGCTAACACTGCAGCGGATCGTGGTGAGGTAAGGAATCGCCCGATTCCGAACCAAATGAACTCCATCCTCTACGTGGATTTTATGGAGTTACTCGAATTCGCTGGCCATGACTTCGCCCTCCTGGTGACGGATGGACTCAGTCGCTACAGCCGAGTGTTTCCCCTTACTAAGAAGGTGGATGGTGAAGGAGTATTGAAAGAGATTTTCGAAGGATGGGTACAAGTCTACCGATTACCCAAGATTATCCATAGCGATCAAGACATCCGGTTTACCAGCCCTACTGGTTGGTACCGAAGCGTCATGAGAGCCATGGGTACGGAAGTCCAGTTCGGAACTCCTTACCTACGAACAAAGAATCCTCTATGCGAACGCCAAATCGGCTGTTTCAAAACAGTCATGAGGATTCTGATGCTGAACGAGTAGAGCCGAAACTGGCTAA
The DNA here is from genome assembly GCA_964036045.1 of Eutreptiella sp. 'Long Island Sound 2002'. Classification (NCBI taxonomy): domain Eukaryota; phylum Euglenozoa; class Euglenophyceae; order Eutreptiales; family Eutreptiaceae; genus Eutreptiella; species Eutreptiella sp. 'Long Island Sound 2002'. Next base: position 34,358,355 of record OZ038388.1, read on the forward strand.
AACTAGTCCCATATGCTATCTACTTGATGAATAATCAAGTGAGTAGCAGGACTCGTTTCACCCCTACGGAACTGTTCCTAGGGAGGCCAGGTTTCAACTTCGAATTCCCCTGCGCGAGCAAAGAAAATCCTAAAGTTGATGAATGGCTCACCGAGCAAAAACGGATCGCCGATCTATGCCGATCACTACTGGAAAAGAAAAGAAGTAAGGAGAATCGTACCAAGAACCGCAAAAGAAAAGAAGCTATCTACCAAATTGGTGACTGGGTTCTGGTACATCATACAGGATTCAAGGCATGGCCGCGTAACACGCTGGACAGCCCTTACTTCGGACCATTTCTGGTCACGGATGTAGCTGAAGGATCCGTGTGGATTAAAACTCATCCTAAGTACGGAGGTCTGATTGAAGAGGGTTACCCACAGCTTAAGCACTATGACGTGCTAGACGACCTCTACGACTGGGAAGGAGATCTACAAGAAAGCCTGGAAGCTGCAGCCGAAGATTTGGCCGTGGATCCTATGGATGAAGATGAAGAACTGCCGCCTTTGGAGGATGACGGTTCACTACAGATGCCCAAAAGGGACATCTCTCTCTCTACACCTACTGTACCTACACCTACGGCCGTAGAGGCTGGACCCAAAAGAATAAGCGCTAGTGAACCCATTACGTTTACTGAATCAGAGATGAAAAAGCAAGACTACCACTTTGTTGAAAGAATCCTCCGCCACACCTACAAACGTGGTTGGAGATTCTATACAAAGTGGTCTGGCTATTCTATCTCTGACTGTACCTGGGAGCCAGTGACGGCTTTCATACTCGATGACGGTAACGTCAACGAGGTTTTTGCTGATTACTGCAAATCTCATGATTTGCGTGACATTCTACAGTCAGCCCAAAATCAGGCCCGCAAGCGTGCTGGGAGGTGAGACTACTCCCTCCTGTTTCATAGCACCTGTGAAAACGGTGCATCTATGGTCCTAAGGCCCTGTTTCACTGAGCAGTGAGTTCACACTCACTAGCCTGGGAGTTGTCGTGGATTTCCAAGGGAACTCCGAGGCTGGGGGACAGGTTTCACCAATCTAGGGAGGGAGAGAGATGAGCGGTGTGTAACTGGCGCGCGTGTGAGTGTCAACAACCCCAACTGAAGTGTGTTGCCGAGGAGAGAAGTGAAACACTACTGCTAAGCAAGCTGATTCTTACGGGTGGTGAACACCTGGTTCCATTTTGGAACAGTAAAGCATCGACCACCGGAGGGGCAGGGTTGGTGTTGCCCAGGGATGGGACCTCCCCCAGGAACTGGGTGGGCTGCAGGACGAGCAGAGTTTGCATGGGCAGCCCAACCACAACTAGGGCTACCTCCTTGGCTGCAAACCTCCCCGCCTTGGGCACCCACCGTCAAAGACGCTAACGCCTGATCCTACACCGCAAGAGACCCTGATCCTACAACTTCCCACACAGACGCCCACGCCAAGGCAAGTCAACTTGTAGCTAACACCAAGCATCCCTGAACAAACAGTGAACGCTTTGGGTGCATCTCGCCTCCGGTCCGATGACACCCGTGCAAGTGTGGACACGGAACCGAAGCTCAACGTGATCCGTGCAGAGTGAGTGAATGGCGCGCAAAAGTGTGTTGTGTTGAGTATGTGTGTGCAGTGCTGTGCGTGGATGTGCGGTGCAGGGCGAGCATGTGTGTGAATCTACCTCAGGATCTCTACCTTGGGGCTACCCAAAAAAAAAAAAGAGAGAGGGTCACGCACGGGGAGACCAGGAAAAAACCGTCAGGGATCAGATGGGCATGGGAACAAGGGCCAGCGTACGCTGACCAACGCGAACGCCCTTGCCCATTCCAATCCCCTGCCTTTCCAGTCTCCCACTCCCTGATCCTAACGCTCTACAAAGGAGTAGCCCTTTGCATAGCGCCCCTTGCCAACGCATCCAACCCACATCCCACTCTCCACTCCACCATCCTCCCACACTCGTGCAACTCAAACCGAACAACTTTCAAGTGAGATATTTCACCCCAGAGTTTCATTGGACTTTTTGAGTTGCAACGGTCCTACACTCTCTAACACACGCTGCATGTGTGAGCGGCACGGTGACACATATGAGTGTTTTAGGTGCCTGCACGTGAGCATATGCATGCACTGAACGATTCACCAGGCATTCCGCCACAAAACCACCATTACAGTCAAACAGAGGACAGTGACGCATATAGCGGCGCCTCCGCTGTGCATGCACACTGTCCTGGAGAGCGAGCAAGAAAGGTTCTCCCTACCTCCCAAACCTTGAATGTTTCCCTTATGAAGGTTTTACCCTCTATCCTACTTGGATTCGGAGTTCTTACGTGTGCACGACACGGCGTACGCTGCTATTTTGCATGCGTGGCGGCCTGTTTCCCTCCTGAATCCTGCCTGAATGCCAGTGAAAGTGCTGCCCTGGGTCGTTGAGGGTGCCGGAGGGCTCGGGGCCGGCAAGACCAGTGGGGCAGGCACGCGAGGAGTCTCCCTGGATGTTGTTATTGGGGGTAGAACCGGATACTCGAACACCAACGGAGGCGAGAGCAGCGACAACAGAAGCAAGGTCCATGCTGATTGTGGTCCGGCAGAAAATCCCAGTCTATGAAGAAAATTGAGGGGAATTATTCTAAATACATCTGAGTGTCCAAAACTGTCTGAAAAGATTTAAATAATCCAATTATGCAAAAATGTTTGGCCGATCTGGCCCGCGAGCGCGCGTCAGCGGCAAATGGCGATTCCAGCTAAAATAGCGGAACGCGGCGGATTTACGGGAAATGGACCGCGGAATCAAATCCGGCATATCAGAAATATATAGGAAATATCCTGTGACTGAGCTGCGAGGCGGCAATTCCGCCGAAGCAAAGAAAATGACCAAAATGTAGCCAATCTGGGCAGAATGTCTGAAAATCTGAGCAGATGGGGCTAGCCGCACTTACACTCCCCCTCCAAAAACACACTGGGGTGTGTCGCTACGTCAACGAAGAACGTAGTGCGGATAAGTCCCAGAAAAACATAGAAATGTAGCCTCGATGGGGCGAAATCTGCTTGATCTGACCTGATTTGGACTGAATTGGCACTGAATCAGGCTGGATGAACCTGAAATGAGACAGAATGAGAAGTGACGAACAGTCCTCCGTGCAGTAAAACATTAGGTCAAGGGCTAAAAAGCATGTAAACGTATCGAGAATCGATACCAAACCATGCATTGGTTGAGAATGAGGTAGATTATTGGTGGATTGAGTGGGGGGATCAAGAATTGGAGTGACATCTCAGCGCTCTGGCACAGTTTCGCTGTCGCGGGCACGCTACGGTGTCCTCGCCGAACTCTACATCGTGTTATTCCCGCTTTTCTCGTTCTGAAAAGTGCAGCATGTGGCTCAGATTTGGCGCATCTGGTGGATGATCACAAGATTCAGCAAAATTGATGTTAAATTGGAGCAGAGATTAAGGGGATGAAGCAATCACAGAGAGGTTAAACAAATACACATGTAGTCTACAGACCCTAAGTGCACCACCGAAAGTAGAGATGTTCTTCTGTTCACTTAGATCTAAACAGATCTTCGAGGAATGATGGGAGATGACAAGGCAATCAACCTAAATTGTCCTACAATGAGTAAATTCCCTGAGATGGAGGTGAAATGCAGCGGAATGTCTACAACTGAAACTACTAACACTTTCGTTTAGACTAAAGTTAATATATATTGTCGTTCATTCAGCTCAATTGTGCTTTCCGGCACGTTGGTTCGCGAGCATCCAACAGATTCCATCAAAATGTGGATCATGTGGTGATGCATCCTGATGGGACATGATAGCCCTGGATCCTTGGCATGTAACGCGCCGAAGGTTCTCTGAAGGCGCTTTACTGACAGTATATAACTGAGAGACACCGAATTTACAGTGGCGGTGGTGTCAATCGACTTGGACAAGGCCAATCTTTCGATGAAGTCCCACAAGACACTTGGATTCACCATTCTCGACAGTTTCTGGTCGGATTGAGCTCACATTGGCGTGTGCCAAAAATACAACGAAGCTTACGGACTTCAGAGGTTGCTGTTAGAAGTCCCTAGAGCTCCTAGATGAAGATTGTCTGAACAATTGACGTCTGGGTTTCGTACAACAGTGGCAGAATGATGGACAAACCTGAGAAATTCAAGGTAAATTTGAGGATCCTGGATCTGAATCTGGACTTTGGCGTCAGCATCACAGCAAATGAAGGTAAGATCTGAGTTCCTGGCGTCGCATCTGGTGCAGCCAGTACTACAGGGGATACCTGTAGGGGTGAATGTCGCTGGCCAGCGTTTTGATTATGTACATTTGCTTCCATCTGCACGAGTAGCCAAATTCCAAAGATGCACAGACCAACAGAGACAAGATTACCCCGAATCTGCCTGAATTAAGCCTGAGTTTGGTTTTTTCTGAACACGGCAGCACACTCCGTCAGCGTATCTACGCCTTGTCTGCCGAACGGAGACCAAAGAAAAGTTGATTGACGTGAAATTATCAAACATTCGCAGTTCTCCACATCATGACATAAACAGAAAGAATGAACAGTGGATTGAGCAGAATGTGGTAGGATGGCTTCCTCAATTCGGCCAAGCACGAATACATGTGACCACCAACCTGTCTGGCCTGGCCCTCGTACGGCTTGGGCGCTGCAAATCAGCGGCCGAACTTGAAGTTTGGTCCTCATTTGGCTCCTGGGCTGGCCTGACCGCAGGAGGGGGGATCGACGGATCAGCCCTGGAATGTGGCTGCTGAGGGCCGTAAAAGGCTGGATCTCGATTCACCACAGGTCGTTTTCCGTCGCTCTCCACTTGTCTGTCTGGTTTCGACAGACAGTCTGTCAGGAGTACTCCAATTTCGGGGTGCTTCTTGAGGAAGTCGATGAACCCCTTGGTGTACCCATGGACAAAAGATTGGGCTGGTTCCCAGTTGTTGTGACTGGAATCAAAGCCCCTCCACTCACACAGAAATTCCCATTCGCCCTTGGCGTCACGTCTTGCTTCAACAATCCTCTTGAGTTCGTACTTTCCCCCTTCGATGACCCGATCGGACAAGTGTTTTGCAGTCCAAAAAAGGGGTTTAACCCGATCCTTGGGGGAGGGGATCTCTCTCTTGAGGCGATCGCCCGAAACGTCAATTTCCCTGCTGACATCCACACGAATCCTCCACCTGTTCTCACCAAGACGCGCTGTAACAGCGAATGGCCCCTCCCACAAGGGAAGAAGCTTGTCATCTCCGTCCAGGGTGGTTTCGGATTTTCGAAGCCAAACTCGATCATCGACTTCAAAATTGTGGGGGTTTTTTCGACCTTGATTTTGAACCCAAAGCCAGTCAGCTTGATGCTTCTCGATTAATTTCGACACAGATTTATCTGCTCGTTGGACTTCGTCCAAAAACAGCGAAGCATCCTTACAGGGGCGAGGATTATTCAACGGCATGTTCCACCAACACTTCTTTCGTCCAAAGACAATTTCATTTGGAGAAAGGCCATGATACAAAGGCGTGTTGTGGTAACGGCGAAGCAATGCGAAGAGAACTTCCATCCAATGGAAATCCTTTTCACTCGCGAGCTCCTTACGAAGCATATTTATTATTGAGCGGCCGGCTCTTTCGCCAGGCAGCGCTCGATGCGAGTGGATTTCACATCGGAGGTGGTGGATTCCAAGGCGAGCACATAATTCTCTCCACCATTCGGAGGTGTACTCTTTGCCTGAATCCGTCACCACCTCGGATGGGACGTCCCAACCTCCCATCCAGGTCTGCGCGCACCATTTGGCGGCAGCCTTGCCAGTCATCGACTCAATGTTGCAAGGCAACACTTGAATGTAGCCGGAATGACGGCACTGAATGAGGAGCACACCATTGACTTTTTTGTTAGTCCAATGGCACTCTTCGTCATCGAGTTCACCGAGATAGAAAAAATCACTGGTGACTCTGTTAAAGAGACGCTCCGGAATAGGATGAGGCCTCAGATGGCCGTGCTTGTTCGCGCTGGGGGGCGTCGAGACAGCACATTGGGCACATCCGGCGGCTACTTTCATGCAATGAGTGTAGAGCCTCGATCCAAACAACCTATGCTTAATCATCGACCACAGTCGACGGCCATGTGCGTGGGGGGACTCCCATTTGTGCCACCAGTTTAACACTCGGGGGGCTAGGGCGTCTGGCACACACAATTTACCCTCCATCCACAGCTTCCCCCCATCCAACGAGTACTCAGCAAAAATCCCATCCCTGTGAGCATCTTTGGATTTGAGATTTCCAAAGACCTCTTTAAACATGGGATCCTGCAGGTAATCGGACGTCCAGTCACGGATGATCAGGGAATCCTTCGGCAGGGGTGGAGTTTTGGCCGGATCTCGACGCTTAATGACTTGGATCAACCGAAATCGACTTACTTGTCGGGTATAGTCAAACCGTTTCACACTCCCTGAGGAGGGATCGGTGACTTTCTCCACGACTTTCAGTGTTTTGGTGCAGATCTCATGGGCATGCGCCGGATCTGAAATGGCCGTGATGTCGTGACATGGCAATGCGTGCTGTTTAACAGCGCACTGCATGCATGCACGTCGAATGAGTTTCTTTTCTTCCTGATCCCATTCGATGATGACATGGCGGTCCTGCTCCGTACCATGGATGTTGGTACTTTGCAGCCCCTCTGAGGCGGGGTAAGCCCATCGGCTCAGAGCATCCGCTACCGTGTTGTGTTTTCCAGGCAAATACGACACATGGAGGTCAAACAGAGAGAGAAATTCGTGCCATCTGGCCCGTCGACCAGCTGGGCTCGCGACAGTATCAATGTGTTCGGTGGCCCAATACTCCAGAGATCGATGATCCGTCAGGACCTCGACTCGATTGGTGCCAACCCACGATTGGTACTTTTTTAAAGCACAGATGATGGCGTACGTTTCTTGCTCACGCGGCGACCAATGCATTTGGCGTGGGGCTAGCTTCCGAAACCAAAATGCAAGAGGGTAATGATCGCCGGTGGCTTCATCAACCTGTTCAAGGACAGCTCCGATCGCGTACCTAGAAGCGTCGGTTCTAATGTAGAAGGGTCGGTCAAATTGAGGCACATGCAACGTGGCGACTTCACAGAGGGCCGCCTTCAAGTGATGGAAGGCCTCCTCACACTCGTCAGTCCACTTGACACGAACCTTTGAACCTGCCTTGCCCGCATCTCTCCCTACCTTCAATAATTCAGTGAGGGGGGCAGCAAATTTGGCATAATTCGGCACAAAAGTGTGGTAAAAATTGCAACAACCCAGGAATCCTCTCAACTCCGTGATCGTCTCAGGGCGCTTCCACTTCTGAATAGCGACGAGCTTCCCTGGACTGGGTCGTCGGGTGCCATTCTCTAGGAGAGAACCACAAAATTCGACTGATTTTAAAAATAATTTTCCCTTCTTTGGCCCACAAATCAGCTGATTGGCGTCAAGAATGTCCAAAACTTGGTTCAGCTGCTTCTCATGTAGGGCCACCAGCTCGGCTTCGGTCAGTCCCTCCCCCTCCGTCGGGATGATTATGTCATCTATGTACACACTCACGAAGGCACGAAGCTCAGGATGGGTTGTGAACAGCACATCCTCCATCATTCTTTGAAAAAATGAGGGGGCGTTCTTCAGGCCCATGGGCATGACGGTCCACTGGACTGGGCCACATGGCGTGCACATACAGGTGAGAGGTCGGCTGTCCTTCCTCAACGGCATTTGGTGAAAGCCGTGACGGAGATCCAGCACAGAAAACAAACGACCTCTTGCCCTCTTGGCGATTTCCTCCTCAATGAGGGGCAGGGGGTGTGAATCCGCCTTGGTTTCGGCGTTGAGATTGCGAAAATCAACAACCATTCGCCAACCATCTATAGTGTTCTGGTCTGCAGGCGGCGGCTTCGGGACGGTGAAGGGTGAACAACACCATTCGCTGGTCATACAACCCTCAAGCCAACCAAATTCCCTGAGATTTCTCTCGATGATTTTTCTGAGGATCTCATGTTTATGTCCATGGTTCTCATAAGGGCGCTGTTTCTTCGCCTTGTACCCTTCACGAAGCTCGATGAAGGCTTCACCGAACTGCCCACGGACAGGGGGATCTTTGATCAACTTCCCTGAAAGGGTTGTGTCCTTCCGTTCCCCAAAAATCTTTTCTCTTTACTTGGAACACAATTCAGTGTCCACCTGATCGCCAGGAATTACTGTGGAAAAAACTTTGGCGACTTCTTCGGCTTTGACAGGAAGAATCTTCTTACGGATGTCCCTAAACAGGTCCGTATCAACTGCCTCTTGAAGATAGGTGGGTCGTGTGTCGAAATCCCAGAGATTCTCTTCGTGATCCAGCTCCTCGAAAGGATCCATGAAAGCTTCCACACGGGGTTTTTCATAAAAAACTCTGAATTTGCGGCGCGATTGGAGATTTTTCCTCGCCCGTGCACTGAAGATTCTTTTCGATGTCGACCGTATTGGGGAAGAGGGAGACGAGGCGGATCCATTGGACGTTGAATCACCTTGGGTATCTGACGGACAAAAATCAGAAAAAATAGATTCATCATCAGTACCACGCTCAACCTCAGATTCAGACCCAACACAGGAATCTGTACTAGAATCAGCAGAATTAGAGTCAGAAAGCTTTCCATCCACCAGGAATGCAAGCGAACTCCAGGACCGCTGTGGCAGGGGACCTGTGTCGTCCCTGGCATACAGCTTAATCTTCCTGGGAAGTTTGATGTAATCTACACAAATGTCTTGTAATTCCTGAAACCAAGTCTTGTCGTCCCACAAGGGCACAACCAAAATTGCCTGGGTTTTATCTTGCTTGATTTTGTGGATGACCTGCTGGATTAAGTGAAACGGAGGATTAATCCACAACTTCTTGTCCCATTTATGGGTCCAAGCGTCGCTAAAGTGCTTGTCAAAGCGCTTGTTCATACGGTTAGCAAAGGCATCATACTGTGGCCAAAAGGAATGGTGTTCATGAAAGTATTCACAAATTGCATCGCGCCATTTGTCGACAACTCTGTAGGATGAAGAGTGCCAGCGCGAAGGGCGTCGTGGCTGGGAGTCCCTACGAAGACATTCTAACTCTTGGGAGTAATCGGCACTCCCATTCACCTCTGCAATGGTGACATCTTCACCAAACTTTGGTGTCACCTTTTGCTTCAAAAATTCTTCTGCACTTTTAAACCCTGCGTGCAAAAAACGAAATTCAGGACGCTCCAAGGGACCTGACTCCAGCAAAAAACAACGACGATGACCTACGGGCGCTACCCTGTTCTTGCGAAGCCAAGGATGCCCCAAATAAAGGTCATACTTTATGTCAGCACGATAAAAGTAGTCATCCTTAAGGACAACTTCTTCCACATTTTGCTCTTCCCAAAGGTCTTGAGCGACCAAATGAGTTGATATATAACAACCGCGTTGCCCACCTGCGAGAGAATGTCCAGAAACTCCCTCGAGGGTAACAGGATGAGGCGATTCAAACACGCAGTCGTCGGGTAAGAATGAATTGGATTGGAGATTTACCTCTGATCCATTGTCACACAAACAAGTGGCGAGATGGAAATTTCCCTTGCAATCAGAGACCCACAGCTTTGTGACAAACTGACGGGCCCTGTGCTTGGACTGTACACCAACCTCGTCCACTACAACAGAAGGATCCGCTGCCGGATCCAGGGGAGAGGAGACAAGCGACCCTACATCAAGTAATGGTCGATCAGGAATTTGGGGATCATGCCTGAAATCGCCTGGGGAGGGGCGATTTTCGTGGCTCCCCTAGGCGTTCTGACCTCCAGCGGCTGCGTTAACATTGTGAACACAGCCTGATTCGTCGATCCACTCATCTTGGAACGGATCATCCGCTGGATTCAGGGCATTTTCGACATAATCTCGATCCGCATCGGACACCTGATCTGCACCTGAGACCTGATCCACACGATGATTTCCCTTTCCACGTCCACGGCCACGGCCGCCGGATGATGGGCCACCACCGTCGCCACGCCCTCTGCCCTTACCAGAGAAAGGGGTTCCTGAAGGATTTCCTTTACCCTTACCCTGTGATCCTGGAGCATTTCCTTTGTTTGTACCGGATTGAGGGGTTTTGCCTGGATTTCGATTTCCGCCTCCGGCGTTGCCATTAGGACTTGTCTGACCGTTAGGCTGCCCACCGGAACCGGATGGAGTCCGATTTCCCTTGCCTTGGGACCCGCCAGGGCCTCCAGTATTTTTGTTTCCACCGGAGGGGGTCGGATTACCCTTTCCCCCCTTTGCACCATGCACCTGTCTGTCATTCCTGTCTGAATTCTGCGAATTACTGACATTTTCACCAATCACCTTGTGATCGTAAGCAGACCATCGGTGATTACCAGTAGAATGCGTCTTAGCTCGGTTCGTAGAACCTAAAAGAAGGCAGATGCTACAATGATCCTGAACATTCCGGGTGTCATTCACCTTTTTGTTGCCCTTTTGGGCCCCATTTTGGGTGTTTTGCTGGGTATTCCTGTTTCCCCCAAGACCCTCATGGAAATTTTGATTGGCGGCGTCAGCGAGCCGCTCAACCTCTTCCCACAGTTCCTGCGGGGTGAACGAAAACACCCAGTTCCTGGCCTTCAGGCGATGGCCGTGGAAACTTACTCCCCTATTGAGGACTTGGACAAACAAGTCCCGATCCTCGTGTTCATTAAACTTGATTTTCCACGTGTTTTCAGTGAATTTCACCTTGGTAAACGACGTGGGGGAGCACTTTTGAAGTGCCTCCCTGACTGTAAACCGGTTGGCCGAGGCGTCGAAGCCATCGACTTCCGCCCACCAGGTCTTAACCTTTTCTTCGGATTGTTTATTCCGAAGGGTGGCGGCAGTTTCGGAGGGGATCTTGTCAAAAATCAGATTTTTCAGCTCGGCACTAGAAAATTTTTCGCCTGAATGTTCAGATTCTTCTACGAGATTCCAGAAGCGCTGTCTCTTGTCTTGCACTTCGTGCAAGATTAATCGCGAGAACGAAGGAAAATTCTTCAACATCTGGTGGTAATGGTCCTCTGGCAGCCGGGATCCACGTACCTCCAACTGTTCCCACACCTCATCAAAGGTAAGGGGGGAACTTGAATCCTCACGATCACTCCAGGTCCTGAGCCAAGTGTTGGCCGGCGCTCCCTCAAGGCAGTCCAAGAGGGCCATCAGGAACTGATCATCCTGGAGCTTTTGAGTCTTAACCCACAATTTAAATTCCCGTTGGAACTGAGGCCAACGTCTGGGGTTCCCATTATACTTCGGTTGCTTGGCAACCTGACGAAGTCGCAATGAAGTGGGATTTAGAAGTGAATCCAGCCCAACACCGGCCGTAATGGCAGACACCTTGGCGGCATCATTAGCCACACCAGCTCCGGCGAGGGTCTGGGCGAGCAACATCTGGGCTATTGCATTGGAATCAACAGCAGGAAGGGTAGTACGGGAGGCAGTTCGTTTGGCATTCTGAGCCTCAGTCCTAGCCTTCGCCGATCTACTCTGAGATCGAGAGATTGTAACCCTTTCCTTTAGCTTAGTCCTGCTGATCCTTGCGTCGGTGGTCTTAGAGTCCACCGAAGGAGCAATCGAAAAAATTTCTGTCGCCTCCTCCGACGGTTCTGTTGTTTGTTCCACCGATGATGCGCCCTCAGACCTCATGTGGGCCTTGAAAAGATCTTTAATTCCCAGCGTCTGAATGATGAGTTGCATTTGATCTTTGAGCAATTGGAGCTCAGTATCTCGCTGTAATCTGCAAGAGCAGTCGGCAGGACAGTACATACCGTGTCCTGAAGGGCCTGAGCAGGCTGTCGGACCGCTAATCTCAGTGGTTCGCAGCCAGGAGTCCACTTGGGGAGCTCCTTCAGTCCTAATTTCCAGGCTTGCCTGCCTAGCTGCCTCTAAAATTCCTTCCTCAACCGCGGCGGCTAGATCGTCGCGGATGGAAACAGAGGGATGAGGGGCGGAGGGCCCGGCAACAGGTGCCTTGGTCTTCTCCTTCGGGAAGGGGCTTGCCTCCCAGACCTGCAAAAAAATGGCAAAAGATTCATCTTCTTGAGAACACCACCACATCCTGGTATTAATTTCTTCTTGCAGAAGGAAAAAATATTCAAATAAAAAATCAGAGGCGATTCTTTCTTGACCTATCAGCTTAGACGTGGCTAATAGACAAAGGGCCTCAAGCGCCTCAAGGTTACGGGCCACTTCTGAAGACAAATGGTTGTCCCATTGTGCCCATGAGGCTGGTCGATTATAGGTAGGTACCTCACCTGGACCACCCATCTCAATGTCGTCAATGTCGGCGTCGATGGTCTCAAAATGTGGACATTGGTAAGGAGTATTAGTACCTGCCAGGTCCGTAAGCTCCACCGGAGCGTTGCCATTAGCGTAGGCTGGGAGATTCCAGCTGCTTGATGGCCAATTTCGACTGGGATCTTGATTGTAATCTGGGCCTCCACAGCTGCTGATTTGTGCCCTTCTTGGGCAATTTGGGCTTGCGGAAGGCAGTCCTCTCAAGGCCTCGTTCGCACAGCACAACGGCAGCGTAATCGTTACGTCTCCTGAGGTAGCGGAGTCTACGGGGCCGTACTGGGGAGCTAGCTGTGGTTGGGACACCATAGGAACAACATTCAGGTAGCCTCTGCTACCATGAAAGTGCTGCCCTGGGTCGTTGAGGGTGCCGGAGGGCTCGGGGCCGGCAAGACCAGTGGGGCAGGCACGCGAGGAGTCTCCCTGGATGTTGTTATTGGGGGTAGAACCGGATACTCGAACACCAACGGAGGCGAGAGCAGCGACAACAGAAGCAAGGTCCATGCTGATTGTGGTCCGGCAGAAAATCCCAGTCTATGAAGAAAATTGAGGGGAATTATTCTAAATACATCTGAGTGTCCAAAACTGTCTGAAAAGATTTAAATAATCCAATTATGCAAAAATGTTTGGCCGATCTGGCCCGCGAGCGCGCGTCAGCGGCAAATGGCGATTCCAGCTAAAATAGCGGAACGCGGCGGATTTACGGGAAATGGACCGCGGAATCAAATCCGGCATATCAGAAATATATAGGAAATATCCTGTGACTGAGCTGCGAGGCGGCAATTCCGCCGAAGCAAAGAAAATGACCAAAATGTAGCCAATCTGGGCAGAATGTCTGAAAATCTGAGCAGATGGGGCTAGCCGCACTTACAGCCAGCCCAAGCCAGACCTTGCGAGGCACCAAGAGCGTGCAAAAGACTGCAAAGCAAGGTAAGAACACGCTACGCGTGTTGTGCATGCTCTAACCAACACGTATGTTTGACTTCTGTTGTGCTATGTGTGGCTGATGTTCAAACTCGCCTATTAAACGCACAGTGGTGAATTGATGCGCGCAAAACATACAGTTACCCTATGGCTGTACTGTACACCCTCCCCGCGCAAAAATTGTTGCCTGTCTGTAAGCCTCACTTTATAAAATCGCGTTTTTTGCTGCTCGTTGTTTTCCAAATACTTTGTTTTACAAAACTGCGCTTTTTGCAGCTTCAGAAGCGCTTTTTACAAAAAGTTCAAAAGTTTTTGGACTTTGGAGGCTTCGCCCCCAGTCCCGCACGGCGGACGCGCGCTGTTACGGAAGTCGCCAGAACTCCCAGCGCTACACTTTGCGCTTTTCAGGTGTCCAAATATTTTTTCAAGTTTTGGTTCCTGGCGCGTTAGAAGCTCAGCTACGGTTCATTTTGAAGTGCATTCCAAGTGTTATTCACCCCCCATTTCACTTTGATTTTCAAAAAATCGGTATCTGCATTTGTTATGTAAGGCTTCCCTAAGGATTCCTACGCCTTGTCCATGCTTTATATATCACTTTGAGCACAATCTTTCTGGAACTACTGGTATTTGCATTTTTAGCTCCAAACTAATCACCTATTGTGCTGTGGTAAGAGTGGTATAGTAAGAAAGGTAACTCACATGTATGCTTTCCCAAGTCATTCCACTCATTCTTTACTGTGGTACTGAGGTGCAGTGATCATACTTGGTATTGAAGGTAGTCCAGTTCTGGACTGAATAGTAAATGCTAAGATATTTCACAGGGCTGCATATGATTATGGCCACAATATCATTTTTCAGCCTATTTTTCTGAGTATTTACTCCTGAATTCCAGGGCTTCAGTCGGGGGGGGAGTGAGATTGAGCCCCATGGAGTATATATTTTGAACTCAGAGTGTACCTGTACTTTATTTGAACTCAGAGCAGATTCAGATCATTCATCATCATTCATCATCATCATCATTCATCATGCATCATGTGTCATGTGTCATGCTCATGTGTCATGAGATGCTGGCGCCCTAGCATGTGTTTTTCACATTCCAACCCAAAACCTCACTTTCGCTCAGAACTAACACAACCACAACCCCACTCTTATGGGTTCCTAAGAAGGTTATACTATTCATTTTTCATAACTCTTTGAATTTGGATGATCACATTTTTGACATCATGGATTGTCATGCATGTCATGCATGATCAACTCATTTTGTGAGTGATACCACACATACTACCTTCGAAGGAGTCTAAGGCCCCTAAGGGACCTGTATTTACTCTACAACCCTTTTCCATGGTTGTCCCTACTTCTACATGAGTTTTAATGCCTATTTGGTGGGTCCCAAGCATGTCTCATGTATTGGGGGATCCCAAGAGTATACCTAGGCCTAAGCCAAGTCCCAAACACAAGAGGAGAGAAGAGAGATAGATAGAGGAGAGGCGCCTGGCGGCGACACCAGGGAGCACGTGGTGCTTCCTAGGTAAGTCCTAACTAGGTGTATTTTGCTACCAGAGGGATATTTGTATGGTGAGAGTGGAAGAGAGGTAAGGAGTGAACATGAGTGTAAATAATGATTGTGTTTCATAGTCCCTTTTTGCTATGGACTAAGCTGGAAGACTACAATTCTATGAGTCCATTACTTTGCTGTTGTTGAGGAGGGTGCCAAATCTAACTAGTTCATGGCTGGGGTCGAGACACTGAAGGAAGTGCATGAAGTACGTCGACTCCAGGTGGATCGTTCATCCACGTTTACGTGGGGCACAGACTGCTGATTCGACAAGTCTGGATGCCAAGTAATGGCTGATTAGACATGTCTGGATGCCAAGTAATGGCTTATTCCACAGTCTAGATGCCATTAATGGTATCGACTGCCTTCATATGTCCTGTCGAGTTGACAGATGTATTGGTTGTTTGTCTGCTGGGCAACCAGCTTCGATAGCTGTGCCCAATGTTATGGTATGTTATGGTTCGACGTGCCCACAGCCTTGCTGTGGGTACAGCGCCCGTGCAGTGTGCCTGGAGAAGTTGGTTTCTGCAGCTTCCGCCAAGACACAGCCGTGGCAGAGTCGAACACGGCGTATGAATGAGGCGCTGACCACAGGTATACCATGACTGCACCTCAGTGTATGAGTTTCGACCACTGTTGTGCTTCTGTAGCCAGCACATGTCGAGGTCCAAAAAAAGTTTTTTTTCTCGGACTGCTCTGCAAATTCGACATTGTGACGCCCACCCAGATGATTGAGACCTCTTCGAGGTCTCAAGGGGGGGGTAGTGTTATGGCTTCAAACAGCAGCAGCGCAGCGAGCGCGCAATTCGCAAGTCGCAGTCGCAATCGCAATGCAGTCTGCGAATACTAAAGAAGCATCGAATGCCTCTGTGAATGAGCGTTGTAAGATACTTCGATCTCTGAACAGGGTTTTTGTCTTCGAGATTGTGTTATGTATTGGTGCCCCGTCTAAAGATCCTGCGAGGTTTGTCGATTTGGGATTTCAGATTTTGAGAAACAAGGAGGCACAGGAGTACAAGTCCAGTTCCCAAGAAACAAACCACAGAAAAGGTGTGGCGCACCAAAATGCGCCCGGGAGGCCGGCCCGCCCGACCCGGCCAAGCAGGGCACGCACACGCACAGCAGCCCGGCAGCCCGCCCGAAGGGCGGGCAGGCGGGGGTGGGGGAGCGCCCGACCCTGGACGCCCCACACCCAGGCAAGAGGCGCCCCCCCCGGGCACCCTCATGCCGCCCCCACAGCGCGCAAAGCCAGCTCGCAAGAGCGCGCGCTGTGGGCTTGGTGACGGGTCCCCACGCCCGCCCCCCCCCCGCACCCACAGCCAGTGGGTAGTGGGCCCCGGCAGCCCGCCCAGAGGGCGGGCAGTCGGGGGTGGGAGAGCGCCCGACCTCGGACGCCCCACACCCAGGCAAGAGGCGCCCCCCCCCGGGCACCCTCATGCTGCCCCCACAGCGCGCAAAGCCAGCTCGCAAGAGCGCGCGCTGTGGGGTTGGTGACGGGTCCCCACGCCCGCACCCCCCCGCAGCCACAGCCAGTGGGTAGTGGGCCCCGGCAGCCCGCCCAGAGGGCGGGCAGTTGGGGGTGGGAGAGCGCCCGACCCCGGACGCCCCACACCCAGGCAGGAGGCGCCCCCCCCCGGGCGCCCTCGTGCCGCCCCCACAGCGCACAAAGCCAGCTCGCAAGAGCGTGCGCTGTGGGGTTGGTGACGGGTCCCCACGCCCACACCCCCCCGCACCCACAGCCAGTGGGTAGTGGGCCCCGGCAGCCCGCCCAGAGGGCGGGCAGTTGGGGGTGGGAGAGCGCCCGACCCCGGACGCCCCACACCCAGGCAGGAGGCGCCCCCCCCCGGGCGCCCTCTTGCCGCCCCCACAGCGCGCAAAGCCAGCTCGAAAGAGCGCGCGCTGTGGGGTTGGTGACGGGTCCCCACGCCCGCACCCCCCCCGCACCCACAGCCAGTGGGTAGTGGGCCCCGGCAGCCCGCCCAGAGGGCGGGCGATCGGGGTTGGGAGAGCGCCCGACCCCGGACGCCCCACACCCAGGCAAGAGGCGCCCCCCCACAGGCTTTCTCATGCCGCCCCCACAGCGCGCAAAGCCAGCTCGCAAGAGCGCGCGCTGTGGGGTTGGTGACGGGTCCCCACGTCCGCACCCCCCCCGCACCCACAGCCAGGGGGTAGTGGGCCCCGGCAGCCCGCCCAGAGGGCGGGCAGTCGGGGGTGGGAGAGCGCCCGACCCCGGACGCCCCACACCCAGGCAAGAGGCGCCCCCCCCCCCGGGCACCCTTATGCCGCCCCCACAGCGCGCAAAGCCAGCTCGCAAGAGCGCGCGCTGTGGGGTTGGTGACGGGTCCCCAGGCCCGCACCCCCCCGCACCCACAGCCAGTGGGTAGTGGGCCCCGGCAGCCCGTTCAGAGGGCGGGCAGTCGGGGGTGGGAGGCGCCCGACCCCGGACGCCCCACACCCAGGCAGGAGGCGCCCCCCCCCGGGCGCCCTTGTGCCGCCCCCACAGCGCACAAAGCCAGCTCGCAAGAGCGCGCGCTGTGGGGTTGGTGACGGGTCCCCACGCCCGCACCCCCCCGCACCCACAGCCAGTGGGTAGTGGGCCCCGGCAGCCCGCCCAGAGGGCGGGCAGTTGGGGGTGGGAGAGCGCCCGACCCCGGACGCCCCACACCCAGGCAGGAGGCGCCCCCCCCCGGGCGCCCTCGTGCTGCCCCCACAGCGCGCAAAGCCAGCTCGAAAGAGCGCGCGCTGTGGGGTTGGTGACGGGTCCCCACGCCCGCACCCCCCCCGCACCCACAGCCAGTGGCCAGTGGGCCCCGGCAGCCCGCCCAGAGGGCGGGCAGTCGGGGGTGGGAGAGCGCCCGACCCCGGACGCCCCACACCCAGGCAAGAGGCGCCCCCCCCGGGCTCCCTCATGCCGCCCCCACAGCGCGCAAAGCCAGCTCGCAAGAGCGCGCGCTGTGGGGTTTGTGACGGGTCCCCACGCCCACACCCCCCCGCACCCACAGCCAGTGGGTAGTGGGCCCCGGCAGCCCGCCCAGAGGGCAGGCAGTCTGGGGTGGGAGAGCGCCCGACCCCGGACGCCCCACACCCAGGCAGGAGGCGCCCCCCCCGGGCACCCTCATGCCGCCCTCACAGCGCGCAAAGCCAGCTCGCAAGAGCGCGAGCTGTGGGGTTGGTGACGGGTCCCCACGCCCGCACCCCCCCGCACCCACGGCCAGTGGGTAGCGGGCCCCGGCAGTCCGCCAAGAGTGGGCAGTCGGGGGTGGGAGAGCGCCCGACCCCGGACGCCCCACACCCAGGCAGGAGGCGCCCCACCGGGCACCCTCATGCCGCCCCCACAGCCCGCAAAGCGGGCTCGCAAGAGCGCGCGCTGTGGGGTTTGTGACGGGTCCCCACGCCCGCACCCCCCCGCACCAACAGCCAGTGGGTAGTGGGCCCCGGCAGCCCGCCCAGAGGGCGGGCAGTCGGGGGCGGGAGAGCGCCCGACCCCGGACGCCCCACAACCAGGCAAGAGGCGCCCCCCCGGGCACCCTCATGCCGCCCCCACAGCGCGCAAAGCCAGCTCGCAAGAGCGCGCGCTGTGGGGTTGGTGACGGGTCCCCACGCCTGCCCCCCCCCGCACCCACAGCCAGTGGGTAGTGGGCCCCGGCAGCCCGCCCAGAGGGCGGGCAGTTGGGGGTGGGAGAGCGCCCGACACCGGACGCCCCACACCCAGGCAGGAGGCGCCCCCCCCGGGCGCCGTCGTGCCGCCCCCATAGCGCGCAAAGCCAGCTCGCAAGAGCGCGCGCTGTGGGGTTGGTGACGGGTCCCCACGTCCGCACCCCCCCCGCACCCACAGCAAGTGGGTAGTGGGCCCCGGCAGCCCGCCCAGAGGGCGGGCAGTCGGGGGTGGGAGAGCGCCCGACCCCGGACGCCCCACACCCAGGCAGGAGGTGCCCCCCCCGGGCGCCCTCGTGCCACCCCGACAGCGCGCAAAGCCAGCTCGCAAGAGCGCGCGCTGTGGGGTCGGTGACGGGTCCCCACGCCCGCACCCCCCCGCACCCGCAGCCAGTGGGTAGTGGGCCCCGGCAGCCCGCCCAGAGGGCGGGCAGTCGGGGCGCGGGAGAGCGCCCGACCCCGGACGCCCCACACCCAGGCAAGAGGCGCCCCCCCCGGGCACCCTCATGCCGCCCCCACAGCACGCAAGAGCGCGCGCTGTGGGGTTGGTGACGGGTCCCCACGCCCGCACCCCCCCGCACCCACATCCCGTGGGTAGTGGGCCCCGGCAGCCCGCCCAGAGGGCGGGCACTCGGGGGTGGGAGAGCGCCCGACCCCGGACGCCCCACACCCAGGCAGGAGGCGCCCCCCCCCTGGGTGCCCTCGTGCCGCCCCCACAGCGCGCAAAGCCAGCTCGCAAGAGCGCGAGCTGTGGGGTTGGTGATGGGTCCCCACGCCCGCAGCCCCCCGCACCCACAGCCAGTGGGTAGGGGGCCCAGGCAGCCCGCCCAGAGGACGGGCGGTCGGGGGAGGGACAGCGCCTGACACCAGACGCCCCTCACAACAGTGGCAGGCCACCCCCCTCCGGGGACGCCCCCCCACCACACCACCCCCGTGGCACGCAGCCCCCACAGGGCATGCGGGCCAAGGGGACAGTGTTGGGCCCCCACACCCACACACCCGCGCCCACAGCACGTGGGTAGCGGACCCCAACAGCCCGCCAAGTGGGCGGGCAGTCCGGGGAGGGGGAGCGCCTGACCTCAGACGCCCCTCGCAACAACAGCCAGGTAGGGGGGAACCTGGACCGGACCGCCCCCCCCCAAGCACGCCAGACGGAGCAAGGGACCGGGACAGGACACGCGGAGGGGCACGGACCACGTAGAACGGCCCTGACAGCGCCCAGTGCCGGAACCGCGCGAGGTGCGCACGCCACACCACCAAGGGGCAGGGGGAGCAGACGCCGCGGGAGCGCGAGCGCACACACACGCAAAGGGGACGCGGGGACTACCAGAAGGGCAACCAGACCGAGCACTCGGAACGCACAGACCGCGTGGAATCGCGTACCAGCGAGCGAGGGTAAGGGACACCCGGACGGGACGGCCCGCCACACGCAGCGCGGGACACGCGGGGCGGGATGGGAGAAACGGGAGAGACACAACACCAGGTACCGGCCCGAGCCCCCCGAACCGGCCGCGAGCGCCGCGCACACACAGACGGGGCACTGCAGCCGCCAAGGCAGTAGTGGCGCACTGCGCCACGCCCCAACCCCTAGGCTAGGCAGCCTCCGCGCCAGCCCAAGGGGGTCCCACTGGCGACAAGCCAGTAGCACGGGCCCGGCGGCGCCGGCGCCCCGGGCGACCACGCATTAGGGGGGCGACGCGGTGGGTAAGCGTCCGCAGCCATGGCTGCGAATTGATGCACTGACCGGGGAGTGGCGAAATGGGGAAGCCGGGGAGGGACGGGGCTCCGAGCCCTGTGAACCCGGGGGACTCCGCCACTAGGCAGGAGGTGCATCTTGGAGGGCCCCCCACTAGGACCCGGTGGGGAGGATATCACCTGGCCCGACCAGGTGGCCCCCCGGGGCGGAAAGGCGTCTAGTACCCGCAAAATCAAACCTCAAACCTCAAACCTCAAGCCTCAAGAAACAAACCACAACAGCATTGTGGCCCTCAGCTTTGGCTAAGGACCAAGGACCCACCCAGCCTTCGGTCGTAGGGATCACGCCTTTTGGCGGTCAGCTGGCGGTTCGTTTAGGAAAACCAACAGCCACCAACTACCGAGCGCAAGCACAATTTCTTCTTTTGTCACAATAAGGTCTCCCAAGCCGGCCCAACACACCTCTAGATATTGACGCGTTCCCCTGGGGGGCCTGGCCACGGGACGCCGCGGTGGACACGCGCAAGTGAGCAGGCAGGCAAAGCACTACGCTCACAGGGGCATCATTGCGCTCATGTCATGTGACAAAGCGTTTCAGAATCCTTGCCACTCTGCAACAAGGGAACGAAAGTATGTACAGCAACACATCAGGATATGTACACATGGGGTTAAGACTGGACTGGGGTAAGGGCATCACAGGACAATAGTCACTCAGTCCCAACTCATATCCCAATCCCATGTCCGACCCTCTCAGTGGCTGATGGGGGCGGGGGCTCAAACACAACCCATGCCCTGCTCAGTCCGGACCCTGAAACCCTGCCAATAAAGGGGATGACCCGCCCAACCACAGGCGAGTTCCTCGGAACCAAGGCGCTCCAAGGCCAACCCACAGTGGCTCCCTATGCTCCCTTAACGGCAGGTTCCAACTCCTCCCTGAGCCAGAGATATGGCTCCGCCATTATCCCCTAGGAGTTGGTAGCTGAAAATGGGCTGTTTCAGCCCAAACTGAAATTAACTCAAAAATCACCAAAATTGACCCCTCGTCCGGACCCGCCAGAGGTAGGGACGAGGCAACTGACCCTATGCCCTTCGACTACAAACTCTCTGGAGCCCTCACCCAACCTGGTTCCCTCTGAGGTCCCGGCATCAGGGCACCAGGGGTTCGTCAGGTGGGGTCATGATGCCAAAATCACCAAAATTGGCCTCATTTCCACGCGTGGCTCGCCCGGCCAGGGCAAGGCCAATGACCCACAGGATAGGAGGCAGGACCTAGGACCTATATCTGACTGTACAACTTGAAATTAGGTCCGGGCTCCCCATGGGCATAGAGATATGGGGCCGCCAATTGACCACACGGGGGGCTGAAATTGGGGTCCCAAAAGGGGGTCATTTTGGCTACTCAAAATGAGCCAAAATTCGGGGGTGCTCCCAATAGTATATCTCCACGCCGGCTTGGAGATCAGATCCGCCATTCCATACGCGATTCACCGGGAGTCCAACGGAGACTCCTGGGCCCTTGGCTCCCAAAGATCTCCATGCCACTTGGCGTGGTGAAAATCCCAATTGGGTCCATAACTGCCAAAATGGCAAAATCATCCACACTCACTTCGGGCTAGCACCCTAACGAAGGTTGCTCCGCTTCACCCACGTGGTGTGTGAACCATGGGGACCAATGTCCATATCACCCATATCATATATGGTCTGTTGGTCCATGCCTCCGGCGTGCACGGGTGGGCTGAACATAGTGCACGGCGGGCAGAAAATGTGGAAAATTGCTCAAAATGGCCGAAAATGCGCACACTCATGGTTGGGGCAAATGAGGCACATGCCCGACTCGGACCGGAGTATGCCATAGGATTGGTATCAAGTCATATGTGTCCAACATATCTTTTGGGCGTCGCCCAACTCCTCCGGTTTTGGGAATGGCAGGGTCGCCAAGTGAGCCCATGATTTGGGATGGTCCCAAATCGCCAACATGGCGGCCACGGTATGCCAGGCCCAAGAGGAGTTATTCGCCGGGTTCAAGATATGTTGGGCACCGAACTATGTACCCTCATAACATACTTGGGTCATGATTTCAATCTGGCGCAACATTGAGATACACGGTCGCCACTTGACATCATGACGGGCAAAAAACAGCACAATTGGCGAAAAAACACCCAAAAGTGCCTTGAAAGGCGCACAAATATATTATAATATCTTCGGCTTGGATTGAGTAATCGACCAATCCTTCTAAACACAATGACTTGACACCAATGACCTTCGATTCCACGTATGTGCTCCACTTGGGGCGCTTTGGAAGGTCGCGCGCGCTGCCTCTCAAGTGGGCACATGCAAAAATGGAATATTGCAAAAAACACACCTTGCTCGCAACGCATCGCTTCGGAAGCGCTCCACAAGCGTCCCTTCACGAAGGTTAGGCTTGCGAGTGTTGGTTGGGAGTACAATGAAGGGCCTCGTGCGATATGGGGTCCATTGGCGGGTTAGTCTTGGAATGGTGCACCCGCCAAATGGGCACGCGATATGACACCAAATATGGCATATAACCCTACCCACACCTTCTACACCCAACCTAGTGGCCTAGAACCAAAGTATGCCTATATTCTAATGTACCTTTGGTCCCTCAACACGCATGCAAGTGCTTTGGTCGAAAATCGACCTCCTTTTGGAAAGCCGAGTTTTAGCATGCAAGCAAAATATATTGCCAATATGCATATGGAGATCATGTATGCACTATCCGGGGAAGACAAGTGATATGCCCCGGACGTAGAGGCAAGCAAGGGTGGGACAAACGCCAACTCAACATACTTCTACACGTGCTTGGACGCCAAGTACGTGAAAAAGTGCACTTCTTGGAGAACACTCAAAATGAATAACCCTTTGGGCCTATTGAGTTGGGATCCTTTGGCCTCGTCCTATGCCTATGGGGGGCAAAACCTCATACACAGTGCCTTTGAGGCACGTTAGTTCGCCCTTGGGCGCTTGAACGCTCGTAACCCTTGTTATTCCACTTGGGGGTTCAAAGCGCCTTCGGCTGCCCAGATTTCCTGGGGAAAATCTGGGACGTGATCCGTTATATCAAGGAAAAAATTGCGGATCACTCGAAGACTGTTTCAGTCTTAACTTCAAGAGAAATCGTATTATAGATTTATCTAATGCAGTCCACGGAACGGGCGACGACAGGCGGCGCGACTGCGGCGATTTCACGACAATTGGAAATTGGGGTAGAAATCGGGTATTTCACCGATTTCTGACCGAGAGTCGCCTAAGACAATAAAGTTATGGTAATTCCACATTGATTTAATGGTTAGAAATCGGGTTCCAGATCTCGCGGGTTAGAGACCAGGGATATCCCGCTGACAGCCGGTGTCAACGGCTTCCGCACGGGTGTGACGGCTCACAGGCCTCCGGGCCATGGGCCATAGGTTCTGGGTAGCGCTTCACCCCCCTCCTTAGAGCAAACCCTGTGGGGGGCTCGATAATACCCAAGCATGGCAGTGTAGTGGGTCCACAAATGTAGAAGATACTCTTATTTATTTCGTTTCCAAATTTATTGTAGATTAAGCAATTTTATTATAATATGGGCTGCTGAATGGCCCGCGAAATTCGCGGACGGAAAATGCCAGATGGCAGCCGCACATCGCGATTATTGTCGTAGATTTAAATTCTTGACATGAAGAAAACTTAGGTAAAATCTACAGATGTTATAATTTTTCTAGGTTTTATAATATTCTGAGCGTTTTGTAAATTTTTCGGCATGTTTAGGACAGTTTGCTGTGTTTTGCACAGGCATGTTTGTAGATCACGTCTAGTGATCTAAAATGCTTTGGAGTATTTGGATCAGTGCCTGTGATTCAGTGTCCATGGGAACAAGGGTCAAGGAATAGACCTCAGCCAAGATCAAGTTGGGTTGTATTACAATCTACAAACCTGCGTCGCAACGACCTGCCCAAGGACAGTGATGGCACTGACGTGCATCTCGGCATAGCCGAACCGTAACGGGTTACGTGGACTTACGTGGCTACAGGGCTTCGTGGACTTAGCCCTATCTGAAACCCGGCGCAGAGCAGTCCTAGTGTCAGCGAGCGGGACACTCCGCCTGGGCATGAAGGAGGACACGTTCCTTTGCGCGTTGCGCGGTGGTGACCTGACATCTGCGGTGTGCTCTCTACAGGAAGGCGGGGACAACCAACCCTCATCGGAGGTTCCGTGGCTGCAGGCAAAGCTGCTGCAGTTGGGCCTGGCAGATCGCGCTCGTGGAGTGGGCTGGATGCCGGAGTTCAAGGACTTGGTGAGTTCACTGAAGGTCTGTCCCAGTGTGTGTCTGAGCGCGTTGCCGCGCGCCTACAATGTCTGCTATGGCTGTTGGGTGTATGAAGAGAGTGGTTGCACGACGCTTGCGACGACCAAAGCTGTTGAATGTGAACACCGGAAGGGTCTCTATGTGCTTGAACAGCGCTTGTTCGAAGGTTTGCTTACAGAGATGTTCGTCTGCTTGAAGCGTCGATACGAGAAGTTGGGTTTTTGCTGTGATATTGAATTTCTGACATGGGAAGCGCTGCGGGCTTTGGGTTATTCGACTGGTTATCCTCCGCCGGAGATGGACTTGGTGGATTCTTTTGTGGCGCTGAAGAACGAAGCACGGGTGCAGGTGCTTGCTGGCAAAGATCGACTTGGTTCGAGCCGCTCGCTGGCGTTCAGTGACCAACACGTGGACGCGGCGATCACATGAGAAGACTGGAAATGGCTGTCAGCGCGAGGAATTGTGTATGGGCGTTTGAGTGAGTTTGTGGATGTGGCCGAAGAAGACGCACGAGTTGTTCTTTTGTGTAAGGAGGACGAGGCCTTCGGGGCCTTGAAGGTGGCCGCCGGTGCTGGAGTGGTAAAGCGCACGAAAGGCAAATGTGGTAAGCGGTCTGCTGCTGCGGTTGCGCGCAGGCAGGCCAAGGGGCACGTGGAACGTGGGTTTGGCGACTGTGCGCTTGACTGAGGGCAAACGATTCTGTGTGGGTTTTGCGGTGCGGCGTTATGGGGCATGTTCGCTTTCTTGGCGGTGCGGCGTTTGTTTGCCTGTTGGTAAGGCGGGCGTTCTTGTGGTTCGCCTGCTGACTTCATGGTTGGTTTGCTGGGTTTTGGTGGCTGTTGTGATATTTTGGAAGATATGGCTGAATGTGGACTAAATGAGTAGAATGTGAAATTTGGGTATGACAACGCGCGTCGTAGGATAATAAAAAAGTATGGGAAGTTGTTTGTGGTAGTGTATGGAGGTTCAGGTTTGTTTTTGTTTTGTCTGTGGGCTTGGATGTGCCCTGTTTTTGCTTCGGGAGCCCTTCGTTGTGGGCTGTGGGCCTGTTGGCCTTGTTTGGGCCCTTTGTGGGCGCCTGTATGTATTCTGTTTGTGGCACGGCTTTGCACGTGCCTCTTTGTCACTCACAGGTCTTTCCAGGTAATTTTTTCTCCAGATTTTTTCTGCCTTTTTGCTGAAAGGAGCTGCACGAGATGGGTTGGGGGATGGAGATGGGTTGAGGGGAGGCCAATTCGCCTTTGAGGTACCCCCCCCTTCCGTGCAGCAGCCCCCTTGGGAGATCCAGAGCCAAAAAACCTTTTCTTGAAAAAATTCTACAACCCCTGGGGATTTTTTTTTATACTCTTTACCTGCTGCAGATTTTTGGGTGGTCCGAGGACATGTAGTGGGGGTCATGGCAAGCCGTCATTATACTTTTATAAGTGGGGTTGGGGTATGGGACGCCAACTACGCCCCCTCCCCCCTCCAGGTCAGCAGGTACGCCAGTGCGTGAGACGTCAGGCCCAGTTGAAGGGCAGAGAGCAGGTGGGTCAGTGGGAACCTCTGCTCTGCTGGCAGAGTTGTACTTTACATTTTTTATTTTGGGAAAGGGTTTGGCATTTGAATTTGCGGGGTGTTCCTCAGTTCTGGTGTCTGGGTGTGAGCACTTTGCTTGGTGAGTGCGAGGTATGTGTAAGCGTGCATGGTATGGTGAAGAGATGTCGTTGCAAGGAGGTTGATACTGGATGACATGTGGAGGAGTCGTGAAGAATTGAATATTTTTTGCTATGACGTTTTCTTTTTTTTCTTTTGTTCTTTTGTTGAATGCTGCACAAGTACTGTGCACTGCACGTTGTGCACTGCAGCTGCACTCTGTAAAGTACTGTGCACGGCACCAGGATGGTGCGAACCCAGTGGGCACAACCAAATCTGTTTGTGCGATATTTGTGTGCCCATGCTCGGTGCCTTGCGCCTGTGTGTCTCTGTCCTTTTTGGGGTCTCCCCTAGGCAGGGTACTCTGGGCCAGGCTCCCTAGGCGGAAATTGCAGTTGGGTTTTGAAAATCATTTCGAAACTCTGGCTGGGCTTTTGCACTGACTAGGGCTGTTGGAGCTGGTTTTTATATAATGAGAAATGACTGCAAGTTACAGGTAAGCTCAGAAAGATGTGCAGGATTTTTTTTCATTATATACAGGTTATGGTGGGAGTGTGTTACCACACCTCCCAGAAAGGGAATGGGGTTTTTATAGCCTTTTGCTGCAGGCTTTTCCCCAACCCCTGAGCAGGGATTTTTTTTTGTACATTCAAACAAAAAGCCCCTGACACCTGGTGGGTTTCCATTTCAGGGCACTGGGGTGTGGCAGAAGTTTTTGTTTTGTACATAATAGTTGTAGTAAATACCATGTCACAGGTACAGTGTAGGGTTATGCTGAAAAAGCTCAGATTGGCTTTGGGTGTATCTTACCCATTTGCCCCCATTATTCATATTTTTCAGCAACAAACTCAGCTCTGGACCCTGAGTTTGAGCTTGGTGGGGGAGTGTAATGGGTCCACAAGTGTAGAAGATACTCTTATTTATTTCGTTTCCAAATTTATTGTAGATTAAGCAATTTTATTATAATATGGGCTGCTGAATGGCCCGCGAAATTCGCGGACGGAAAATGCCAGATGGCAGCCGCGCATCGCGATTATTGTCGTAGATTTAAATTCTTGACATGAAGAAAACTTAGGTAAAATCTACAGATTTTATAATTTTTCTAGGTTTTATAATATTCTGAGTGTTTTGTAAATTTTTCGGCATGTTTAGGACAGTTTGCTGTGTTTTGCACAGGCATGTTTGTAGATCACGTCTAGTGATCTAAAATGCTTTGGAGTATTTGGATCAGTGCCTGTGCTTCAGTGTCCATGGGAACAAGGGTCAAGGAATAGACCTCAGCCAAGACGAAGTTGGGTTGTATTACAGGCAGCGGGTACCCAGGACCATCCCCTGAAGGGGGGGGGGGGGGTGTCACATCCTCACCTCAGACCGATTGGTGGGTTAGGCCGGCCAAATCCCACAGTAAGACAGGTTCGGTGCTTTAGCCGTTAGTAACTGCAAGTATAGTATCAAGTATCATCCCTGGTCCTGGCAACGATTGTTCGGCATCCAAAGGACCCGTTAACCCATACCAGGCGCACCGGGTGCCGGCTGCTACGGTCACCACCACAGTGGCAGTGGCATACACGGCCAACATAGGCGTCACACGACGACCGAGGTGGTCCCACAGGTCGAAAGCGACCGCAAAGATCTATCAGGCTACCCCAAGCTTCCCAAGGCCCGCCGGCTGGGGGAGAGTCCCCACGGGTCCTTCCTCGGGCGCACCATGTCCATATCCACGACGCGAGTCCAGAGTGGTACAGCCGAACGAGCTCCTCCTTAAGGGATCGGGCATCAAGGCCGTCTTTTCCCTCGCCCTATTACCACGAAGGCCATACATGAGGGAGTCCTCATGCAGTGTGGGCGGAGGCGTCGACTCCTCAAACCACCAGTTTCCCAGGCAGACTGACCGAGGTCAGGAGCACCGGAGGCCGCCATCCGACTGCAAGTGCGTCTGCGAGTCGGTAGGCTGACACTGGGACTGACAGTGGCGGACCGCTCGGAGTGTAGTCAGGCAACTGGGCTTCCCGACTGGCGCCATCAGGATCTCCACATCACAGCGAATAGGGCACACGGTATCACGGGCACTCAACAGAAGAATCTGTACTTAGGTACTGGTCCAGGCTGGACCTTAAGTAAAAGCATGTAAACGGCGACTCAGGGCGCCTTCGTATGCCGTTTCGCACCCCCTGGGGGGGAGAAACAGTCCACATCTCAGTGATGGGCCGATAACACTTAACAAACAGACGCACATATCCTGGGGAAGGGAAAAACAAGCAACAAGCGGGGTAAATAGGCGTGTAAACACACTCTGGATAGAGCGCCAAACCACGCCCCGGTTAGGATAAGGCATATGCAGGAGGGTGGGCAAGAAAACGCCTGAGTTCAGGCCATATACAGTCGCGACACACGTAGACTGGTCCGGATCCCGCAAGTGCCATGGGACCAGATCACACACCCAAAAATCGCAATGCCGATGACAGCGGCATCTGTTGCGCAACGACGTATGGGCTTCAAGGCCCTAAGAGCTCAAAAAATGGCCAGGTCAGTCGCTCTACCTGGTTTCTGTTAACCACGCAACTGAATTGCTCTTTTCATTTTTGGAAATGAATGACCTTGAACTTGTTTTCCTTGAAACTTATCCAAGTTTTCCTTCAAATAACCCAAAAATACACCCCAAATGCAACCACAAAAGGGGACGGAAACATACTACGTGTTCGACGAAATTACGGGAGTGATTTCCAAACGGTCCCTTTCATGTCCTAAGAAGATATGAACAAAGGGGGACATATAACAATGAAATATGACCAAAACAATGCATAAATGCAACATGAACACGGGTCTCCCCCCAACACGTGGTGCCGGTGCACCGACGCATTTGGAAACCCAATCAGCATATGCATGCAAAGCCCAACTGATGGGCTTTCATTTGGTGTGCTTACATTCAGGATCTGAGCAACCTGTGTTTTTATAAAAAATCACGAACATGACCTACTTGGGCCAAAAAAACTAGCACGGATCGCCACCGCGATAGTGCTGTAACATTCGCTTATGTCTAAAACTGATATAGAATTAATCTTATCAATAAAACTGATTGAAATATCTTAAAAAACGTCAGAAATCGACAATTCCTCGATCGGTGCGCGCGATCTCAGGACTGGCTGTCGCCGACCCAAACTCAGTTTTATAGTACAGAAAATGGTGAAAACACCATCAGTGTAAAACTACAGAAATTCCTGATCCACTGATACCAACACTGTCCAAAACAGTGCTGGGATCGTGGTTTTCTGTGGGTGTACATATATCAGGATTTTGCACTGAAAAAAGCGAGAATATAGGTTGCACGAAAACCTTACACTCCCCTCCCAAGTCCTGAGACACATCTCAGGCTGAAAAGCACAAAGAAGGTGCAGTGCAACAACAAAATTGGGTGGGAAAAATGCAAAGCATTTGGGTCGGGTGTTAACCACGCAACTGAATTGCTCCACGGGTTAACACTCCCCTCCCAAGCTCAGAAACACCCACAGAAAATGGGTGCTTCTGTGGCTGAATCTATGAAGATAAGCCGAGGAGCAATAAAAAAACACAGATTTTTACTTTGATCCCGGACCTGGGATTTTAGGAGGCACCGCTGGGTTCCGGTACCCGCATGTAATGTACATGTCTACACACACACCACTCATGGCACTCACAAGTGCTTCACACATAGGGTCCTCTGACCCCCAGGCTCAATCACAGTAAAATTTCTGCAATCCTAGACAGAGATTAATCATGAAAAAATGACCTCTGCACAGAATTTAAAATAAAAAATAGTGAAAAGAAAATAGTGAACAAACAAAAAAAAATGCACTTCTGAGATGTCCTGACCCTAAAACCAAAGACAACACAAAGCAAATCAGAAAAATTCACAGTTTGTAAAAACATCCACTGATCATATAATATAATACAGAAATAACCAATAGGACCATTTCTCATGGCCCATAGTTATTATGATTACAATTAAGGTCACCAATCTTCTTGGCCCATACCATGAATTTTTTTTTCTGAAATCTTCATATTTTTGACTTTTAACTGCACCACTTCGTAATCTGCAGGATGTGGTCAGCGCTGTCGTCCTTGCTGGAGGTTGAGAACTCACCAATGATTATGATATAATCTTGAGAACCATCCAAAGGTCCATGGCACCTTGTCCATGGCACCTACATGGAGTAATCAAATGAAAACTATCATGGACAGACACCATTGGGATAATCGCGCTGCAGCTTGTTCTTCAGCGCTACGCACTCCCAGCGCGATGGTGAAGGTCTCCTTGGTCGTCAATGTCCTTGTAATAGGGCTCAAAATAGTCAAATGGTCCTCAAATGGTGTAGGCACCAAGGACCTTCTTGAACATGATTTTGGGGTTTACCAATTGCTCCATAGATCTCGTCGGCGATGTTTGCGTCGTTGTGGTCGTCGTCTTCAACGTCGTCGTCGTCGTCGTCGTCGTAGTTGAGGGCGTTTCGAAATTCTTTTCATTTTTGGAAATGAATGACCTTGAACTTGTTTTCCTTGAAACTTATCCAAGTTTTCCTTCAAATAACCCAAAAATACACCCCAAATGCAACCACAAAAGGGGACGGAAACATACTACGTGTTCGACGAAATTACGGGAGTGATTTCGAAACGGTCCCTTTCATGTCCTAAGAAGATATGAACAAAGGGGGACATATAACAATGAAATATGACCAAAACAATGCATAAATGCAACATGAACACGGGTCTCCCCCCAACGCGTGGTGCTGGTGCACCGACGCATTTGGAAACCCAATCAGCATATGCATGCAAAGCCCAACTGATGGGCTTTCATTTGGTGTGCTTACATTCAGGATCTGAGCAACCTGTGTTTTTATAAAAAATCACGAACATGACCTACTTGGGCCAAAAAAACTAGCACGGATCGGCACCGCGATAGTGCCGTAACATTCGCTTATGTCTAAAACTGATATAGAATTAATCTTATCAATAAAACTGATTGAAATATCTTAAAAATCGTCAGAAATCGACAATTCCTGGATCGGTGCGCGCGATCTCAGGACTGGCCGTCGCCGACCCAAACTCAGTTTTATAGTACAGAAAATGGTGAAAACACCATCAGTGTAAAACTACAGAAATTCCTGATCCACTGATACCAACACTGTCCAAAACAGTGCTGGGATCGTGGCTTTCTGTGGGTGTACATATATCAGGATTTTGCACTGAAAAGAGCAAGAATATAGGTTGCACGAAAACCTTACAGTTTCCCAAGGATTCAGCAGGCGAGGAGTGACGAATAGAAGTGGAAGAGAGGGGCCATCCTCCTCTGGATTCAGCAGGGGGGGGTACCAGGCCACTCTGATGGCAGGTCACCGAAAGATGGGAGAGAGCAAGCAAGTGAGGGACGATCCGTCGACCACACAAGCGCTCAAAACGCATCAGGGGAGAGCCCAGGGCGCTGATCAGGCACCCCTGGCTGCAATCGCCCGGGTGAGTGCTGCCAAGTCCGAGACATGGATCTTGGTCTTGTGCTTGCGG
Organism: Eutreptiella sp. 'Long Island Sound 2002'; assembly: GCA_964036045.1. Taxonomy (NCBI): domain Eukaryota; phylum Euglenozoa; class Euglenophyceae; order Eutreptiales; family Eutreptiaceae; genus Eutreptiella; species Eutreptiella sp. 'Long Island Sound 2002'. Next base: position 34,389,972 of record OZ038388.1, read on the forward strand.
ATGTACTCCATGAAGGGAGTATTGACCCGCTGCACGAACGAGGAGACGGGTTCCCAGGTGTCGTGGGACGGCCCATAGCCTCGCCAACGAACCTTGAACTCCAGGCCTCCGGCCGCCGAGGCGTTCGGACGCTGGGCCAGGATTTTCTCAACGGTATAGTCGTCCTGCTCAGCATAGTCATCGTCCGAATCAGCCTCATGTGCGGCGTAGCTCAGGGACACGTGTTGGCCACGGAGGTCGGGTTCCCGCACACGGAGCTGACTCTCGTGGCGCTCCCGAAACTGTCCGTGACCCACCTTGATGCGGTAGGTGTCCTCACCAATCCTGCGGACCACCTCTCCGGGTCTGAACCAGGTTTTGGTGCGGTGGGTACCCATAGGGCGGGGTCTGATCACCCACACCGGGTCTCCCACCCTGAACTTCTGCGCTGTCGAGCTTGGGGCGGACTTCTGACGCTCAGCATGCTCCTTCTCGAGCTGCTGGCGGATGTCACGCGCTGTTGCCTCTTGCCGCGCGAAGAATTCCTTGGCGTCCATAGCCATGCCATCACCAGACAAGGTAAGTCCCCGACCCAGGGGGTCCCTGCCGAACAGAATCTGGTGAGGGGACAAACCACCCGGAGTGGGGGTGTCATGATGGGCCTTCAGAGCAGGCCACATCTCCTCAAACCAGTTCGGACGTGGATTGGTGATGTGAATCTTTCGCAGCTTCTCAAACAGCTGCCGTCCAGCCACTTCAGCTCGGCCGTTAGACCGGCTGAGATAGGCGACGCTCTTGGCGTGACGTATTCCCATGGGGGAACACATGGCCTTGACCCAGCCACCAGTAAACTGGGGCCTTCGGTCACTGTAAATGGTGCGGGGGATGTCAAAGACGGTCAGCCAATGACGAATCATCATGACTGCCACTTCCTTGGCAAGCAACCCCTTTTTGCGTGCCGGAACGGCTACTACGTAGCCACTGTGGCGATCCACACAAAGAACCACACAGTCAAAAGTCTCCTTGCCAATGTGCACTTCGGGCATGGAGAAGAGGTCCATGGCCACGCTCTCCATGGGCTGGTCAGGAACCGGGGTCCATTGGGCTTCCCCCTTGACGTTCCGGTTATCGGGATTGCAGGCCTGACAGACCGAGCAACCCTTCCTGACCTTCTTGATGGCGGTGTAGAGACCGATCTGGTCGATCTCGAACCGGCGCTGCATGTCAAGGGCTTGCTTCTTGACCCCTGGGTGCAGCATGTGGTGGTGCCAAGCTTCACATAGCTCGAGCACTCGGGACTCTGGTACTAGCAGCTTACCGTTCCGGTAGAGCTTGCCATCTTCCTCAGTCAGCCCCTTTGGCCACTTCTGCCCGTCATCAGGGTCGGTCACAGCCCTATACTCGGCCGCAAAGGTCTCAGACTTGGCGTAGTCGTCGGTCTAGTCGTCCTGGAGGCAAGACTCAGGGAAGTGGTGCTTGTCGGACTCAGCTCCATCAGGGGCGAGTACTCTGACCGCTCTGCCCATCCTCGTTCCGAGGGGGGCATCCGCAGCCATAACGACGAAGCATTTGACACCCTCCTCCTCCATCAGGCGCTCCATTTCAATGATCTTCTTGGCTTCAGCGGTCTCAGCCTCATCGCCATGGGCAGAGATATCCGTCATGCCCTTGCTGGCGGGATAGGCCCACCTGCTGAGACAGTCCGCCACGGTGTTGTTCTTTCCAGGAATGTAAACAACCGTAAGGTCGAACTTGGCCAAGGTCTCATGCCATCTTGCCCGTCGGGAGGCGGGACCAGAGGGTGTGTCCACGTGCTCCTTGTGCCACGACTGCAGACTCTGATGGTCGGTGCAGACGGTGACGGGATGGAGGGCTATGTACCCAGCCCATTTCCTGAGAGCCATGACGATGGCATACGCCTCCTTTTCGCGGGGCGTCCACGTCCGTCTCTGGCCTTCCGCCAGGACTCGGCTCCAGAAGGCCACGGGCACGTGCCTCCCATCGTCAAGCACTTGTTCCAACACAGCGCTAACGGCGTAGTCGGAAGCGTCGGTGCGCAGGACGAACCCTCGGTCGGGATCCACGAGGTGCAGACCCACTGCGGATGGCAGCGCCTGCTTCATCCCCTCAAAGGCACGGTCGGACTCAGCAGTCCAGACCAGCGCCTTCTTGGACCCCTTCTTGGTCTCCTCACGGTTGCCCTTGAGCATGGTCGTCATGGGGGCTGCATACTCGGCATACATCTTGATATACCCCGAGTAGTAGTTTCAGAACCCCAAGTACGCCCGTAGCTCAGAGACCGTTTTGGGCTTTTCCCAGTGCTCGATCGCAGCCACCTTGCCAGGTATGGGCTTTCGCTGCCCGTTCCCGACTACGTGGCCAGCGAAGACCACCTCGCTTACCGCACTGGTCGCCTTGTCACTGCTGCCCGTGAGTTTGTGCCGAACCAGAAGGTCCAGCACTCGATTGACGTCCCTTTCATGTGCCTCCAGGAGCTCCTCGTAGCTCATACTGGGGTCCCCGGACGCGATGATCACGTCGTCCACGAAGGGGTCCGCACAGTCACGCACCAGCTCAGGCAGGTTCTCCAGCATCCGCTGAAAAGCCGCATTGCCGTTGGTAACGCCCATGGGCATCACCTTCCACTGGAGAGGTCCAAGTGGAGTGCTCATGGCTGTGCAGGCACGGGACTCCTCGGCGAGAGGCATCTGATGATAACCATCTTTCAGGTCAATCACCGCGAAGATCCTCCGCCGGTGTTGTTTTTGCAGCATGTCCTCAATGAGGGGCAGCGTATAGCTGTCATGCTGCGTTTGGGCGTTCAGGCCGCGGTAGTCGACCACGAGCCGCCATTCACCGGCCACCTTCTTGGGGACGACTAAGCACGGAGAGGCCCATTCGGAGTGGCACGGCTCAAGCGAGCCTCTCTTGATGAAGTCACGGAGGATCTTCTCCATGGCCTCCTTCCTCTCGCCCCTCAGGGCAAACTCCCGGTGCCGATACACACGGGGGTCCTGCTTCAGTCCTATCTTGGCCTCGCCATACGGTCCACGCAGCGGTGGGGGAAACACAGGCTTTCCGCTGAACAAGGTGTCCCCATACTTCTGCTTCAGCCTGGCCCTCAATGCCTGGATCTTGGGGCAATCATCGGACTCCGCCTTGGCTTTTCCGGGCACCTGGACCACTGAGCTTACTTGAGGGGTAGCGACCCCGCTCGGCTTCGGCTCAGGTGGTCTTCCCAGGTGGCCCAAAGGGCCATCTCTGGTCTTGCCTCGGAACAGATCGCCGTAGGTGGGTGGGTTACCCCCGATTGGGGCGTCCTGGCTGGACATATGATCCAGCACCCTCTGCACGAAGGTATTCCCATCAAAGGAACCGGAGACGATCGAGTCCACTTCCCACCAGGCTTTGTCCTGGCCCTTGCCCTCACGCTGGTTTCCCCAGTCGTGGAAGGGCTGATCCATATACCCCTGAACCAGATCCAACTCCTCCTCAGTGAGGGGGTCTTCCAATTATCCGATGTCAACAGGGGCAACCGCAAAGCATTGTCGCCATGGCTCTGCTATGATGCGGTTGACACAGACGAAGTCCGTGGTGTCGCCTGATCAAGGCCCCCATCCACATAGTGGAATTCCGTTGGCCATCTCTGGGGTGGCATGGGCTGTCCCTTAGCGTCCTGATAGACACTCTCTCCAGCCGGTAGGACGACCTTGTTTAAGGTCATGTTGGTCAATGAGACTACCCAATGTCGGGTACTTTCCTCCTCGGTGCATCCCATAGGAACAACCAGCACTGCCTTGGAGCGGTCCTTGCGAATCTTCGCTATCGCTCTTGCAATGTCCCAACGGGGGCAATGGATCCACATCAATCCCTGATGCGGACCCCAGTGCTTCTTCCACGCGGAGTCCTGTGCGCTCCAGTACTTCTCACAAACCCGAAGATGGGCGGAGGTTCCTGAAGAGAACGCATCCAGGGTCAGATCCGAAGCTCCCAGGTCCGCAACCACTCGGCTCGCCACTTCCGGCATTACGCCGTACTCCTTGTTTGCTGGCCCGGTTGGCTCAGTGTCCAGCGCGGCTACTTTGAGCTGATTGCGCTCGGGGTGGATCCATTGGCATTCCACATGGTGCTCAGGTGACGAAAGCCACGAGAGCTGGTCGTCCTGGTACAGGGTCATGGAGGCCTGGGCCGGGAGGACGCCGGAGTCCGTCTCCATCATGAAGTCGTACCCAACGATCATGTCCCAGTCCATCTCGGCCTCGTAGAAGCGACCTTGCAGGGGGATTTCCTTGCCGAGGTCTGGGCGGCTCAGCTCACGGTGGTTCACGGACTGCAGCCCAATGGCCGCCTCCTTCGAGCCTCCCACCATGTACTGGCCGTTCGCCACCTTCAGCCTGACAGGTTTCCGACTGTCGGTCAGACACTCTGTCGGAAGTAGGCCAGCCTTGACCAAGCTGACCTGAGCTCCTTAAGGTGCAACTACCGCTCACGCCCAACTCGGCGCACGGCGTGCAAGCTCAGGATCTCCGGCCGTTCCAGAAGCTCAACAAGCGACTGGTGCAGGTCGTGGACGATGGGCTCAGGCTGCCCATCTGCAGCATCCAGCTGCGGTCCGGGTGATCCTCCGATACTCTCGGAAAGATCTTGAAGTACATCAAACACATTCTTGGTCGCGAAAGATGGCCGGGTGCAAGGGTTCGTGCCTTCACTTGTCCTCACCCCGCCACCGCGACTGTCAGGTGCCGGACCGGGCCTTCCGCCCGCGGCAGTCCCTTTGTGCTTACCGACTCCCGACTGAGATGGTGTGGCGCTTCCCACGACACCATCCAGCGACCGCCCTAGCTGGGGCCCTTGGCTGCAGGGGCTCCGCTAGGCGGCGTCGATTGTGGTGGAAGTAGGGGTGTTCTCCTCCTGAAGCGGTACCCAGAACCCCATGGCGAGGTTAGGGCATACAACCGGTCTCCGGTCCACTAACCCCATGTACGGAAGGGAAGACCGGTCTCCGGTCCACTAACCCCATGTACGGAAGGCGCCCGTTGACGCCCGGTGCGAGCCCGGCGGGAGCGTGTTCCGTGCCGTAAAGCCCCGCATCGGCAACCGATGCACCGCCAGCGGAGATTTGTATATCAGAATATCAGGAATCAACAGGGTTTTATTTTCATATTGTTTCCGTCAATTTTTATGCTTCCGTTCTGATATTCACTGTTTTGACTGCTGGCGGTTGGATCGCGACTTTACCGTAACCGCCAGTTTAACTGTTTATAATGGAAATTTTAACGCAATCCGTCACGAAGGCTCCAAAGTCGTCAGGAACTGCATGGATGCTTCCGCAATTTTCACATCTTACACTCGCAACCTTAATCCGAATTTTTCAGGATGTCGAAATCGGATTTTCGACTTCGACATCCCCGCACTTGATTTGACCTCTTTCGAGTGGACCTACGTGCTTCCCTATGCACGAATCAACTTTCCTTTTATCCTGCCCTCCATTTGTCTTAAAGATATGGGCAAAACAAAGTTGATTCGTGAGGCCACTTGTGAGGGTCATATCTCGTGCCGCTTGCGAGGAATGACGATAAGGAAACGTGGGATGTATTCACAATATTCCCGACGTAATTTAGGAAGCATCATATGCCTTGCGTCTCCACGCGTGCGCGCTAGTGTAATGGATCATGGTCAAGAGGGTAGAGTTTGCGTTATAACTCTTTGGCCATGATATTGCGTGCGTTAAGATTACTTTCGAGTGTAGCGCGCAAGTGTTGGTGTTGCATAGGAACTCTCCTTGAGTTCCTATGAGCGATTGACACAATGTTATGCCCTTGGAGGGGCATGACATATCGTGGGGGGAGCTACCTTTTTGGGCAATATGTGGTATGTGCCATGTGTTGTATTGAGTGCCCATTTGGCGGGTGTGGCTAAGAGCGATGGACCCACCAATGGACCTCATATTGTGCAAGCCCCTTCTCCATACTCCCTACGATCAATTGCAAGCCTAACCTTCGTGAAGGGAAGCTTGTGTGGGTATCCCGAAGCGATGCGTTGGGAGCAAGGTGTGTGTTTTGCAATTTTCCATATTTTCATGTGCCCACTTGGGAAGTAGCGCTCGTAACCTTTCAAAGCGCCCCAAGTGGAGCACATATGTGGAATCGAAGGTTATTGGTGTCAAGTCATTATGTTTAGAAGGATTAGTTGATTGCACGATCCAAGCCGAAGATATTATAATATAATTGTGCACCTTTCAAGGCACTTTTGTGTATCTTTGTGCCAATTTTGCCGTTTTTGGCCCGTCATGATGTCAAGTGGCGACCGTGTATCTCAACGTTGCGCTCAATTGACATCATGACCCAAGTATGTTATGAGGGTACATACTTCGGTCCCCAACATATCTTGGACCCGGCGAATAATTCCTCTTGGGCTTGGCATACCGTGGCCGCCATGTTGGCGATTTGGGACCATCCCAAATCATGGGCTCACTTGGCGACCTTGCCATTCCAAAAACCGGAGGATTTGGGCGACGCCCAAAAGATATGTTGGACACACATGACTTGATACCAATCCTATGGCACACTCCGGTCCGAGTCGGGCATGTGCCTCATTTGCCCCAACCATGAGTGTGCGCATTTTTGGCCATTTTGAGCAATTTTCCACTTTTGCTGCCCGCCGTGCACCATGTTCTAACCTTCGTGCACGCCGGACGCTTGGACCAATGGACCAAATATGATATGGGTGATAGGGATATTGGTCCCCATGGTTCACACACCACGTGGGCGAAGCGGAGCAACCTTCGTTAAGGCGCTAGCCCAAAATGAATGTGGACCATTTTGCCATTTTGGCATTTGTGGACCCAATTGGGATTTTCACCACGCCAAGTGGCATGGAGATCTTTGAGAGCCAAGGGCATGGGAGTCTTCGTTGGACTCCCGGTGGATCGCGTATGGAATGGCGGATCCGATCTCCAAGCCGGTATGGAGATATACTATTGGGAGCACCCCAAATTTTGGTTCATTTCAGGCAGCCAAAATGACCCCATTTTGGGACCCCAATTTCCCCCATCCGTGTGGTCAATTGGCGGCCCCATTTCTCTAAGCCCACAGGGAGCCCGGACCTAACTCTAAGTTGTACACTCAGATATAAGTCCTAGGTCCTGCCTCCTACCCTGGAATGAGGCCAATTTTGGTGATTTTGGCATCATGACCCCACTTGACGAATCCGTGATGCCCTGATGCCGGGACCTCAGAGGAAACCAAGTTGGGTGAGGGCTCCAGGGAGTTAGTACTCACAGGGCATAGGGTCAGTTGCCTCGTCCCTACCTCTGGCGGGTCCGGATGAGGGGTCAATTTTGGGAATTTTGGAGCTAATATCAGTTTGGGCTGAAACAGCCCATTTTCAGCTACCAACTCCTGAGGGATTATGGCGGGGCCATATCTCTGGCTCAGAGGGGGTTTGGGACCTGCTGTTAAGGGAGGAGGGGGAGCCACTGTCGGTTGGCCTTGGAGCCCCTTGGTTCCCAGGAACTCGCCTGTGGTTGGGCGGGACACCTCTCCCATTGGCAGGGTTTCAGGGTCCGGACTGAGCAGGGCATGGGTTGTGTTTGAGCCCCCGCCCCCACCCGCCACTGAGAGGGTCGGACCTGGGATCGGGATACAAGTTAGGATAGAGTGTCTATTGTCCTGTGATGCCTTTACCCCAGTGCAGTCTTAACCCCATGTGTACATATCCTGATGTGTTGCTGTACATACTTTCGTTCCCTTGTTGCAGAGTGGCAAGGATCCTGAAACGCTTTGTCACATGACACGAGCGTATTGATGCCCTTGTGAGCGTAGTGCTTTGCCTGCCTGCTCACTTGTGCGTGTCACCGCAGCGTCCCGTGGCCGGCCCCCCACGGGAACGCGTCAAAAGCGTTTCACCGCCGCGGGGTTACCCAGCCCTCGCGTGCCACTCGGGGCCACCAACCCCGAGCAGCGCGGCGCAGCAGCTCGCAGCTTGCAGCTCGCAGCGCAGCGCAGCACCTCGCAGCGCAGCGCAGCGGCTCGCAGCGCCGCCCAGCGACAGCGCCGAGTTCGTCACGGAGCCCGCAGCGCCGTCCAGAGCATCGCCCTGACCGCGCCGCGACCGTGAAGGAGGTTCACAGACCAGACCCATCGGCCGACCAGCAAGGCCGCGTCAACCACCTCCACAAGTACCGGCTGACCAGCACCAGCCGCACTTCCAATCCAGTGCTGCAGCACCCGCCTCAACAACCACCACCAGTTCGTTGAGTAGAACGAGTGCACACCAAGGACCTCAAGACCAAGTACGCCCCCCGCTGCCATGATAAACTGGCAAGAAGCGGGCAGGACGTGGCCGCGGCCCCACCCCCATGCAGCGCAACTACTGCCTGGGTTGGTATGGGACCAGCACTACCGCCACAGCCACCCCCAGTGCGAAGGCGGCATGCCCAGGAGCTTCGAGCTCCGCACGGACATCGCCCCCGACCGCCTGCAGGCCGTGGAGGACTGGCTGCGGGCGGAAGGGTTCGCCTTCCGCTTCCAGCAGAGGCGCTGGAGGACCTGGAGCCGGCCGGACAGGCCCGGCGAAGGGCTGCGCCCCGACGGGATTGAGGAGGACGAGGACCCCAACGCCTACCCGTCGGGCGCCTCGATCAATGTCTCCATGTGGGACATGATCGAAAAGAACTTCCCGGAACCGGGGAGCGAGCGCAGGCTGCAGGGCAGCAGCAGCGCGTCTCCGGCGAAGGAGAAGCGGTCCGCCGGGGACAGGAAGCGGGACCGGAAGTGGCGGGAGTACCAGGAGTCCCTGGCCGCCGAAGCCGCCCAAGGCGCCAAGGGCGGAACCCCAGCCCCCAGTCCCCAACGGGCCAATGGTGGTCACCACCCCGGCTCCACCACCCTCGGCGACTACATCCGAGTCGCCAGGCAGACCAAGGCCAAGCCCCGTCCGCTGCTCCTGAGGCCCCAGCAGGCCCCAGCAGGCCCCAGCAGCGACGTGGAGTCAGCCCGCCGCGGGAGGATACCGGCCGACCAGGCCAGCTCCAGCAGCAGCGTCGCTCCCGACAGGGACGTGGCGCGCGCCTGTGAGCGCGTCTGTGGGGTGCCCTGCAACCTTCGGGTTGTCCGGCAACGGGCCAGGCAGCACAGCGCTGCCGTGGAGGGCGCCGTCGGCATCGCCCAGGAGGAGGCTGCGGAGTGGGCGCATGGCATGGCCATCCATGCCCGGACCGTGGCGGCCATTGCGGCCGGACTCACGGCCGTAGCCGCCCATGGGGCAGCGACTGCCCAGGTCAACGGTGAGTTGGCGGCAGCCGACGAGGAAGCCCGCCTGACGCAGGAGGCCATTGCCTGCAGGGAGGCCGAGGTGAGGGCGCTGAAAGAGGCGCTTGCCCAAGAGAGGGCAAAGAAGGAGGCGGAGGAAAGGGCCCACGCCGATGCGACGGCAAAGGCCCAGGCGGACGCCGCCAAGAAGGACGCCGTCGAGGCCGCGCGACGGAAGGTCGCTGAGGAGAAGGCCAAGACGGAGGCGGAGCTGGCGGCGTTGGAAGCGCAGAAAGCGCGGCTGCAGCAGGCCCGGGAAGCCGAGGCGGCTCGTGCTCGGGAGGAAGCCGAAGTGCGGGCTGCCGCAGCCACCGCCGCCGCAATGGAGGAGGCAGAGGCCAAACTCCGCCGCGAGACTCCCCCGGGAGGATCACGAGTGAAGACCCTTCGAAAGCTTTTCGAAGGGGACGCCTCCTCCAGGATGACGCTGGACGAGGCCGACACGGGCAGCAGTGGGAGCAGTGGCCCCACCGCCCATCGACGGAGGAAGGGCAAGGGGAAGACCCCCGAAAGGCCGCGGAGGCCAGCGGGTGGACACCCCCACGACAGTGACCCCTTCTTCACCGCCAGTGACGGGGATGAACGAGGCCGCCGACATCGCCAAGTGGTGGCTTGGACGGGCGGAGGCGGCGGAGACGTCCCCATGGAGCCGGAAGGTGAGGATGAGGATCTCCCTCCTCCCTGCCGGAGCTCGGAGTCTTCCGAGACTGAGACGCCCAGGTGGGGCGACATGGACGAGGATGACGACATGGACTTCGGCATCACGAAGAAGCGCCCATCCTCGGACCCACCGAGGCGACCCGGCGGAGGCCCACCGGGACCCCCTGGCGGAGGACCATCAGGACCCCCTGGAGGACGCCCACCAAGTGGACCCCCTGGAGGTGGACCACCGGGCGGGGGAGGACCCCCTGGACCGGGCGGACCCGGCGGAGGCCCTCCTGGAGGACCCCCTGGGGACCCCGACGAGCCACCAGGGAACGGCGACCCGGATACCACCTGGCGGTGGATTGTCTACCTCCGCAGGAGAGTCCAGTTGCTCGAGCTGGAGGTAGACACGGGCAAGGGCGAGATGGCTCGCATCTCCAGGGTTGCCGCGCGCGCGCAGACAGAGCTGGACATCGCCAGGGCCGAGATCAGCGGGCTGAACACGGTCATCAGCGGCCTGCAGCAGAGGCTGGACGCGCTGGAGGCCCGTGGGAGCGTCGGCAGCGACCACCCACCCCTGGAGTCTGGCTCGTCGGACGACGGCTGGGGACCCGGACCAGGTCCAGGCAGACCCCACGCCCCCGGCGGAGCCCCCAGGAGTCGCCCCGGCGCCAGCGCCCCCTCTCTCACCGCCCCCTCTCACCACAGCGCGGACCGCCGCAACGAGCGCGTGCCGCCCGGCAGTGGCAGTGAGGATTGGCGCGATGAGTGGCTCAGCTCGGACTACCACAACCGCCGTGCTCCACCGCGGACGCCTGTACGCCCCCGACGCCCGGCACCAGCCCCGGTGCCAATCCCAATGGCTGGAGGACGTTATGGTGGACTCAGGGATGAGGTTCCCAGAGGAGACGTGGAGTGGGATGTCGGCGAAGGTGAGGACCTGGACCTGGACCTTGAGGAGTTCGACATCAGCCCGCCGCGTGGTGTACGACGGGAGGCTGCTGAACGCAGCCGCCGGCGCCGTGATGAGGATGCGTACATGGAAGAAGTACGGCGTGAACACTTTGGTTCAGCGTACATAGAGGAACCGCGGCGTAGCCACAGGGGTTCCATGGAGGAGATGGACGTGGCGGCCGTGGGAGTCCGTGGGCGAGGCCGATGGGAACCTCGGTCGACCTCGCGGCCGGCGTTCATGGTCTCTAAGGCCGCGGATGCCGCCGTGTGGGAAGACTTGAAGGACATCAAGCCCCCCATGTACGATGGCAACCCCCTCAACCTCGACCGCTTCTTGGAGAAGCTGGACGATTGGGGGCTGACCGTCACTGAAGACATGCCTCACGCGGATGCGGAGAGATATGTCTTCAGACGGTTCAGGTACCGCCTGCCGGAAGTGCTCGGAGAGCTATACTTCATGGCGACCAAGGAGGGGAAGATCAAGACCCTCAAGGAAGCCAAGAAGTGGCTCAACGAGCAGGAGCGGGTGGACGCTCCGCAGGTGGCTGCCAAGCGGTGGAAGTCCATCAAGCTGGAGCATGATGGACGGGAGATCCGCCTGCGGGATTGGCGGGACTTCCGAGGGAAATACACCCTCTACCGCCGCAACGTGGAGGATTGGAACGAGGGTGACGAGCAGGCTCGCCTGCTCTCCATGCTGCCGGAGGCATGGATCAAGAGGGTCACCAAGGAGGAATCCAAGCCGGCCAAGTCCAAGCACACGGTCAAGATGATGCTCCCCAAAGAGTATCATACGAACGTGGTGGCTTGGGCGAAGAAGAACGTGGCCCGGGATGTCAAACGGCACTCCCTGCGGAACGCTCTCCTCGTCACCGTCTCGGGCGATCGCGAGAAGACCGCGATGTGGCGCCTTGACGAGTGTGAGTTGAGCGGCCAGACCATCCGTCTGCAGGCCATCCCGGCGCGGATGAGCTGCGACGAGATCCTGGAGTGGGTTGGCGAGGAAGCACTCAAGGAGTACCGAAACCTCCACCACACCCGCGGGTTGAGGCCCGGCGACCGCGACGTCAACTACGTTGGCGAGGGACCTGGCGGGGAAGCTACCATGGACCCAGCGGGAGCCGGCGGCGATGAGACTCTCGTCGACGATGACAACGACGATGAGCCCGCCGAGGTGGCCGTTTGTGCCTTCGTGGCCAAGAACCTGAGCGCGGGGAGCAAACCGGGAAACTGGAAGCCCCTGCAGCAGGGTTGGAGGAAGCAGGAGAAGAGGGACCCTCGCCGCATTGGCGACCCTCCGCTGTCCTTTGGGGAGTTCATACGAGCTCACCCTCAGGGCTGTTTCGTGTGTTATGGGAGGAAGCGAGGCTTCAACCATGACCACCGAACATGCCCCGTCCACAAGGCCGACACGGAGGCTTACAAGAAGGCGCACGGGTCGAAGAAGCGTGCGCCCGCGGGTATCCGGGAAGCCAAAATGGAGGTCGACAAGGACGAGCTGGCCAAGCTGATGTCGTCGGTGGGGACCGAGTTGGCCAAAGGGATCCAGGAGATCAAGCGGAACTGGGTCCCCAGGTCGGACAACAAGAACAAGGAGAACAACCAGAACAACCAGAACAAGGACAAGGACAAGAGGCCTACTCGCAGCGAAAGAACGAAGAAGGGCGTCAACGAGGTTGATGCGGAGGAGAACACCCCTTCTTCCACAACCGACGCCCCCTAGCGGAGCCCCTGCAGCCAAGGGCCCCAGCTAGGGCGGTCGCAGGATGGTGACCCGGGAAGCGCCGAACCATCCCAGTCGGGAGTCGATGAGCACAAGGGGACTGCCGCGGGCGGAAGGCCCGGTCCGGCACCCAGTCGCGGAGGCGGGGTGAGGGCAAGTGAAGGCACGAACCCTTGCACCCGTCCGTCCTTCGCAACCAAGAATGTGTTTGATGTACTACAGGATCTATCCGAGAGTATCGGAGGATCACCCGGACCGCAGCTGGATGCTGCAGATGGGCAGCCTGAGCCCATTGTCCACGACCTGCACCAGTCGCTTGTTGAGCTTCTGGAACGGCCGGAGATTCTGAGTTTGCACGCCGTGCGCCGTGTCGGTCGCGAGCGGCAGTTGCATCTTAAGGTCCGTGCCTTATGCGGGGAAGTGGAAAAGGTTTTCGACGTGTTGGTCGACACGGGAGCTCAAGTCAGCTTGGTCAAGGCTGGCCTACTTCCACCAGAGTGTCTGACCGACAGTCGGAAACCTGTCAGGCTGAAGGTGGCGAACGGCCAGTACATGGTGGGAGGCACGAAGGAAGCGGCCATTGGGCTGCAGTTCGTGAACCATCGTGAGCTGAGCCGCCCAGACCTCGGCAAGGAAATCCTCCTGCACGGTCGCTTCTACGAGGCCGAGATGGACTGGGACATGATCGTCGGGTACGACTTCATGATGGAGACGGACTCCGGCGTCCTCCCGGCCCAGGCCTCCATGACCCTGTACCAGGACGACCAGCTCTCGTGGCTTTCGTCACCTGAGCACCATGTGGAATGCTAATGGATCCACCCCGAACGCAATCAGCTCGAAGTGGCCGCGCTGGACACTGAGCCAACTGGTCCTGCAAACCAGGAGTACGGCGTAAGGCCGGAAGTGGCGAGCCGAGTTGTCGCGGACTTGGGAGCTTCGGATCTGGCCCTGGATGCGTTCTCTTCAGGAACCTCCGCTCATCTGCGGGTGTGTGAGAAGTACTGGAGCGCACAGGACTCCGCGTGGAAGAAGCACTGAGGTCCGCATCAGGGATTGATGTGGATCCATTGCCCCCGTTGGGACATTCCAAGAGCGATAGCGAAGATTCGCAAGGACCGCTCCAAGGCAGTGCTGGTTGTTCCTATGGGATGCACCGAGGAGGAAAGTACCCGACATTGGGTAGCCTCATTGACCAACATGACCTTAAACAAGGTCGTCCTACCGGCTGGAGAGAGTGTCTATCAGGACGCTAAGGGACAGCCCATGCCACCCCAGAGATGGCCAACGGAATTCCACTATGTGGATGGGGGCCTTGATCAGGCCGACACCACGGACTTCGTGTGTGTCAACCGCATCATAGCGGAGCCTTGGAGGCAATGCTTTGCGGTTCCCCCTGTTGACATCGAAGAATCGGAATCGGAAGAGCCCCTCACTGAAGAGGAGTGGGATCTGGTTCAGGGGTATATGGATCAGCCCTTTCACGACTGGGGAAACCAGCGTGAGGGCAAGGGCCAGGACAAAGCCTGGTGGGAAGTGGACTCGATCGTCTCCGGCTCCTATGACGGGAATACCTTCGTACAGAGGGTGCTGGATCACATGTCCAGCCAAGACGAGCCGCCTGGCTGTAACCCACCCACCTACGGCGATCTGTTCCGAGGCAAGACCAGAGATGGCCCTTTGGGCCACCTGGGAAGACCACCTGAGCCGAAAGCGAGCGGAGTAGCTACCCCTCAAGTAAGCTCCGTGGTTCAAGTGCCCGGAAAAGCCAAGGCGGAGTCCGATGACTGCCCCAAGATCCAGGCATTGAGGGCCAGGCTGAAGCAGAAGTATGGTGATACCTTCTTCAGCGGAAAGGCTGTGTTTCCTCCACCGGTACGTGGACCATATGGCGAGGCCAAGATACGACTGAAGCAGGACCCCCGTGTGTATCGGCACCGGGAGTTTGCCCTGAGGGGCGAGAGGAAAGAGGCCATGGAGAAGATCCTCCGTGACTTCATCCAGAGAGGCTGGCTCGAGCCGTGCCACTCCGAATGGGCCTCTCCGTGCTTCGTCGTCCCCAAGAAGGTTGCCGGTGAGTGGCGGCTCGTGGTCGACTACCGCGGCCTAAACGCCCAAACGCAGCACGACAGCTATACGCTGCCCCTCATTGAGGACATGCTGCAAAAGCAACACCGGCGGAGGATCTTCACCGTGATTGACCTGAAACATGGTTATCATCAGATGCCTGTCGCCGAGGAGTCCCGTGCCTGCACAGCCATGAGCACCCCACTTGGACCTCTTGAGTGGAAGGTGATGCCCATGGGCGTTACCAACGGCAATGCGGCTTTTCAGCGGATGCTGGAGAACCTGCTTGAGCCGGTGCGCGACTGTGCGGACCCCTTCGTGGACGACGTGATCATCGCGTCCGGGGACCCCAGTATGAGCTACAGGAAGTGGCAGTCATGATGATTCGTCATTGGCTGACCGTCTTTGACATCCCCCGCACCATTTGCAGTGACCGAGGGCCCCAGTTTACTGGTGGCTGGTTCAAGGCTATGTGTTCCCTCATGGGAATACGTCACGCCAAGAGCGTTGCCTATCTCAGCCGGTCTAACGGCCGTGCTGAAGTGGCTGGACGGCAGCTGTTCGGGAAGCTGGGCAAGATCCACATCTCCAATCCACGGCGGAACTGGTTTGATGTGGCCTGCTCTGAAGGCCCATCATGACAGCCCCACTCCGGGCGGTTTGTCCCCTCACCAGATTCTGTTCGGCAGGGACCCCCTGGGTAGGGGACTTCCCTTGTCTGGTGATGGCATGGCTATGGATGCCAAGGAATTCTTCGCGCGGCAAGAGCAAACAGCGCGGGACATCCGCCAGCAGCTGGAGAAGGAGCATGCTGAGCGTCAGAAGTCCGCCCCGAGCTCGACAGCGCAGAAGTTCAGGGTGGGAGACCCGGTGTGGGTGATCAGACCCCGCCCTATGGGCACGCACCGCACCAAAACCTGGTTCACACCCGGCGAGGTGGTCCGCAGGATTGGTGAGGACACCTACCGCATCAAGGTGGGTCACGGACAGTTCCGGGAGCGCCACGAGAGTCAACTCCGTGTGCGGGAACCCGACCTCCGTGGCCAGCATGTGTCCCTGAGCTATGCCGCACATGAGGCCGATTCGGACGATGACTATGCTGAGCAGGACGACTATACAGTCGAGAAGATCCTGGCTCAGCGTCCGAAGGTCTCGGCACCCGGAGGTCTGGAGTTCAGGGTTCGTTGGCGAGGCTATGGGCCGTCCCACGACACCTGGGAACCCGTCTCCTCGTTCGTGCCGCGGGTCAATACTCCCTTCATGGAGTACATCCGCAAGCACAAGACCAAGATCCACGTTTCGGACTTGGCAGCACTCACCCGGGCGATTGCAGCCAGGGGTGCCTGATCAGCGCCCTGAGCTCTCCCCTGATGTGTTTTCAGCGCTTGTGGGGTCGACGGATCGTCCCTTACTTGCTTGCTCTCTTACATCTTCCGGTGACCTGCCGTCAGAGTGGCCATATACCCCCCCTGCTGAATCCAGAGGAGGATGGCCCCTCTCTTCTTCTATTCGTCACTCCCCCCCCTGCTGAATCCTTGGGAAACCAGGTAGGGCGACTGACCTTCATATTTCTGAGCTCTTGGGGCCTTGAAGCCCATACGACGTTGCGCAACGGATGCGGCTGTCATCGGCATTGCGAATTTTTGGTGTGTGGTCTGGTTCCATGGCACTTGCGGAATCCAGACCAGTCGACGTGTGTCAGCTGACTATATATGGCCTGAACTCAGGCGTTTTCCTGTCCACCCTCCTGCATTGCCTTATCCTGACTGTGGCGTGGTTTGGCGCTCTGTCCAGAGCGTGTTTACACGCCTATTTACCCAGATTTTTGCTTGTTTTTCTGCCCTCCAGGATATGTGCATCTGTATGTTAAGTGTCATCAGCCCATCACTGAGGTGTGGACTGTTTTTCACCACGAATCGGATTACAAAGGCGCCTTGAGTCGCCGTGTACATGTTCTTACAGCCTGGTCCAGCCTGGATCAGTACCTGAGTACAGATTCTACTGTTTGAGTGCTCGTGATACCGTGTTGCCCTATTCGCTGTGATGTGTGGAGATCCTGATGGCGCCAGGCGGGAAGCCCAGTTGCCTGACTACACTCCCAGCGGTCCGCCACTGTCAGTCCCAGTGTGAGCCTACCGATTCGCAGACGCACTTGCAGTCGGATGGCGGCCTCCGGTGCTCCTGACCTCGGTCAGTCTGCCTGGGAAACTGGTGGTTTGAGGAGTCGACGCCTCCGCCCACACTGCATGAGGACTCCCTCATGTATGGCCTTCGTGGTAATAGGGCGAGGGAAAAGACGGCCTTGATGCCCGATCCCTTCAGGAGGAGCTCCCTTAAGATCCCTTAAGGAGTTCGGCTGTATCACTCTGGACTCGCGTCGTATGGATATGGACATGGTGCGCCCGAGGAAGGACCCGTGGGGACTCTCCCCAGTCGGCGGGGCTTGGGAAGCTTGGGGTAGCCTGATGGATCTTTGTGGTCGCTCTCGACCTGCGGGACCACCTCGGTCGTCGTGTGTCGCCTATGTTGGCCGTGTATGCCACTGCCACTGTGGTGGTGACCGTAGCAGCCGGCACCCGGTGCGCCTGGTATGGGTTAATGGGTCCTTTGGATGCCGAACAATCGCCGCCAGGACCCGGGACTTGATACTTGATACTGTACATGCGCTACAAGCTTTTACATCATCGTACCTGTCTTACTGTGGGTTTTGACAGCCTAACCTGCGAATCAGCCTGAAGTGAGGTATGACACCCCCCCTTCAGGAGATGGTCCTGGGTACCCGCTGCCATGCGTGGTGTTATGGAGCCCCCCCCCAAGTTTGCTCTAAGGAGGGGGGTGAAGCGGTACCCAGAACCCCATGGCGAGGTTAGGGCATACAACCGGTCTCCGGTCCACTAACCCCATGTACGGAAGGGAAGACCGGTCTCCGGTCCACTAACCCCATGTACGGAAGGCGCCCGTTGACGCCCGGTGCGAGCCCGGCGGGAGCGTGTTCCGTGCCGTTGAGCCCCGCATCGGCAACCGATGCACCGCCAGCGGAGATTTGTATATCAGAATATCAGGAATCAACAGGGTTTTATTTTCATATTGTTTCCGTCAATTTTTATGCTTCCGTTCTGATATTCACTGTTTTGACTGCTGGCGGTTGGATCGCGACTTTACCGTACCCGCCAGTTTAACTGTTTATAATGGAAATTTTAACGCAATCCGTCACGAAGGCTCCAAAGTCGTCAGGAACTGCATGGATGCTTCCGCAATTTTCACATCTTACACTCGCAACCTTAATCCGAATTTTTCAGGATGTCGAAATCGGATTTTCGACTTCGACATCCCCGCACTTGATTTGACCTCTTTCGAGTGGACCTACGTGCTTCCCTATGCACGAATCAACTTTCCTTTTATCCTGCCCTCCATTTGTCTTAAAGATATGGGCAAAACAAAGTTGATTCGTGAGGCCACTTGTGAGGGTCATATCTCGTGCCGCTTGCGAGGAATGACGATAAGGAAACGTGGGATGTATTCACAATACTCCCGACGTAATTTAGGAAGCATCATATGCCTTGCGTCTCCACACGTGCGCGCTAGTGTAATGGATCATGGTCAAGAGGGTAGAGTTTGCGTTATAACTCTTTGGCCATGATATTGCGTGCGTTAAGATTACTTTCGAGTGTAGCGCGCAAGTGTTGGTGTTGCATAGGAACTCTCCTTGAGTTCCTATGAGCGATTGACACAATGTTATGCCCTTGGAGGGGCATGACATATCATGGGGGGAGCTACCTTTTTGGGCAATATGTGGTATGTGCCATGTGTTGTATTGCGTGCCCATTTGGCGGGTGTGGCTAAGAGCGATGGACCCACCAATGGACCTCATATTGTGCAAGCCCCTTCTCCATACTCCCTACGATCAATTGCAAGCCTAACCTTCGTGAAGGGAAGCTTGTGTGGCGATCCCGAAGCGATGCGTTGGGAGCAAGGTGTGTGTTTTGCAATTTTCCATATTTTCATGTGCCCACTTGGGAAGTAGCGCTCGTAATCTTTCAAAGCGCCCCAAGTGGAGCACATATGTGGAATCGAAGGTTATTGGTGTCAAGTCATTATGTTTAGAAGGATTAGTTGATTGCACGATCCAAGCCGAAGATATTATAATATAACTGTGCACCTTTCAAGGCACTTTTGTGTATCTTTGTGCCAATTTTGCCGTTTTTTGCCCGTCATGATGTCAAGTGGCGACCGTGTATCTCAATGTTGCGCCCAATTGACATCATGACCCAAGTATGTTATGAGGGTACATACTTCGGTCCCCAACATATCTTGGACCCGGCGAAAAATTCCTCTTGGGCTTGGCATACCGTGGCCGCCATGTTGGCGATTTGGGACCATCCCAAATCATGGGCTCACTTGGCGACCCTGCCATTCCCAAAACCGGAGGAGTTGGGCGACGCCCAAAAGATATGTTGGACACACATGACTTGATACCAATCCTATGGCACACTCTGGTCCGAGTTGGGCATGTGCCTCATTTGCCCCAACCATGAGTGTGCGCATTTTTGGCCATTTTGAGCAATTTTCCACTTTTGCTGCCCGCCGTGCACCATGTTCTAACCTTCGTGCACGCCGGACGCTTGGACCAATGGACCATACATGATATGGGTGATATGGATATTGGTCCCCATTGTTCACACACCACGTGGGCGAAGCGGAGCAACCTTCGTTAAGGCGCTAGCCCAAAATGAATGTGGACAATTTTGCCATTTTGGCATTTGTGGACCCAATTGGGATTTTCACCACGCCGAGTGGCATGGAGATCTTTGAGAGCCAAGGGCATGGGACTCTTCGTTGGACTCCCGGTGGATCGCGTATGGAATGGCGGATCCGATCTCCAAGCCGGCGTGGAGATATACTATTGGGAGCACCCCAAATTTTGGTTCATTTCAGGCAGCCAAAATGACCCCATTTTGAGACCCCAATTTCCCCCATCCGTGTGGTCAATTGGCGGCCCCATTTCTCTAAGCCCACAGGGAGCCCGGACCTAACTCTAAGTTGTACACTCAGATATGAGTCCTAGGTCCTGCCTCCTACCCTGTGAGCCATTGGCCTTGCCCGGGCCGGGCGGGCCACGCGTGGGAATGAGGCCAATTTTGGTGATTTTGGCATCATGACCCCACTTGACGAATCCGTGATGCCCTGATGCCGGGACCTCACAGGAAACCAAGTTGGGTGAGGGCTCCAGGGAGTTCGTACTCGAAGGGCATAGGGTCAGTTGCCTCGTCCCTACCTCTGGCGGGTCCGGACGAGGGGTCAATTTTG
Organism: Eutreptiella sp. 'Long Island Sound 2002'; assembly: GCA_964036045.1. Taxonomy (NCBI): domain Eukaryota; phylum Euglenozoa; class Euglenophyceae; order Eutreptiales; family Eutreptiaceae; genus Eutreptiella; species Eutreptiella sp. 'Long Island Sound 2002'. The sequence goes on from OZ038388.1 coordinate 34,409,955, forward strand.
GGAATTTTGGAGCTAATATCAGTTTGGGCTGAAACAGCCCATTTTCAGCTACCAACTCCTGAGGGATTTTGGCGGGGCCATATCTCTGGCTCAGAGAGGATTTGGGACCTGCCGTTAAGGGAGCATAGGGAGCCACTGTGGGTTGGCCTTGGAGCGCCTTGGTTCCCAGGAACTCCCCTGTGGTTGGGCGGGACACCTCTCCCATTGGCAGGGTTTCAGGGTCCGGACTGAGCAGGGCATGGGTTGTGTTTGAGCCCCCGCCCCCACCAGCCACTGAGAGGGTCGGACCTGGGATTGGGATACAAGTTAGGATAGAGTGTCTATTGTCCTGTGATGCCCTTACCCCAGTCCAGTCTTAACCCCATGTGTACATATCCTGATGTGTTGCTGTACATACTTTCGTTCCCTTGTTGCAGAGTGGCAAGGATCCTGAAACGCTTTGTCACATGACACGAGCGTATTGATGCCCTTGTGAGCGTAGTGCTTTGCCTGCCTGCTCACTTGTGCGTGTCACCGCAGCGTCCCGTGGCCGGCCCCCCACGAGAACGCGTCACTCCGCGTCAACCTCGTTGACACCCTTCTTCCTCCTATTCCTAGGCTTCTCGTCCTTGTCCTTGTTCTGGTCGTTCTGGTTGTTCTCCTTGTTCTTGTCGTCCGACCTGGGGACCCAGTTCCTCTTGATCTCCTGGATCTCCTTGGCTAATTCGGTCCCCACCGACATCAGCTTGGAGAGCTCGTCCTTGTCCACCTCCACTTTGGCCTCCCGGATACCCGCGGGCGCACGCTTCTTCGACCCGTGCGCCTTCTTGTAGGCCTCCGTGTCGGCCTGGTGGGTGGGGCATGTTCGGTTGTCATGGTTGAAGCCTTTCTTCCTCCCATAACACACGAAACAGCCCTGAGGGTGAGCTCGTATGAACTCCCCAAAGGACAGCGGAGGGTCGCCAATGCGGCGGGGCTCCCTCTTCTCCTTCTTCTTCCAACCCGCCTGCAGGGGCTTCCAGCTTCCCCGGTTGCTCCCCGCGCCGTTGTGAGCCACGAAGGCGCAAACGGCCATCTCGGCGGGCTCATCGTCGTCTTCATTGTCGTCGAGAGCTTCATCGCCGTCGGCTCCCGCTGGGTCCATGGCAGCTTCCCCGCCAGGTCCCTCGCCAACGTAGTTCACGTCACGGTCGCCGGGCCTCAACCCACGGGTGTGGTGGAGGTTCTGGTACTCCTTGAGTACCTCCTCTCCAACCCACTCCAGAATCTCGTCGCAGCTCATCCGCGCCGGGATGGCTTGCAGACGGATGGTCTGGCCGCTCAAGTCACACTCGTCAAGGCGCCACATCGCGGTCTTCTCGCGATCGCCCGAACGGTGATGAGGAGAGCGTTCCGCAGGGAGTGCCGCTTGACATCCCGGGCCACGTTCTTCCTCGTCCAAGCCACCACGTTCGTATGATACTCTTTGGGGAGCATCATCTTGACCGTGTGGTTGGACTTGGCCCTCTTGGCTTCCTCCTTGGTGACCCTCTTGATCCATGCTTCCGGCAGCATGGAGAGCAGGCGAGCCTGCTCGTCACCCTCGTTCCAGTCCTCCACGTTGCGGCGGAAGAGGGTGTATTGCCCTCGGAAGTCTCGCCAGTCCCGTAGGCGGATCTCCCGTCCATCATGCTGAAGCTTGATGGACTTCCACCGCTTGGCAGCCACCTGCGGAGCGTCCACCCGCTCCTGCTCGTTGAGCCACTTCTTGGCTTCCTTGAGGGTCTTGATTTTCCCCTCCTTGGTCGCCACGAAGTATAGCTCTTGGAGCACTTCCGGCAGGCGGTACCTGAACCGTCTGAAGACATATTTCTCCGCATCTGCGGGATCCATGTCCTCAGTGACGGTCACCCCCCAATCGTCCAGCTTCTCCAAGAAGCGGTCGAGGTTGAGGGGGTTGCCATCGTACATGGGGGGCTTGATGTCCTTCAGGTCTTCCCACACGGCGGCATCCGCGGCCTTAGAGACCATGAATGCCGGCCGCGAGGTCGACCGAGGTTCCCATCGGCCTCTCCCACGGACTCCCACGGCCGCCACGTCCATCTCCTCCATGGAATCCCTGTGGCTACGCCGCGGTTCCTCCATGTACGCTGAACCCAGATGTTCACGCCGTACCCCTTCCATGTATGCCTCCTCATCACGGCGCCGGCGGCTGCGTTCAGCGGCCTCCCGTCGTACACCACGCGGCGGGGAGATGTCGAACTCCTCCAGGTCTTCCTCCGCCAACATCCCGAAATCCCACTCCACGTCTCCTCCAGGGACCTCATCCCTGAGTCCACCATAACGTCCGCCAGCCATTGGGATTGGCTCCGGGGCTGGTGCGGGGCGTCGGGGGCGTACCGCCGTCCGCGGTGGAGCACGGCGGTTGTGGTAGTCCGAACTGAGCCACTCATCACGCCAATCCTCACTGCCACTGCCGGGCGGCACGCGCTCGTTGCGGCGGCCCGCGCTGTGGTGAGAGGGGGCGGTGAGAGAGGGGGCACTGGCGCTGGGGCGACTCCTGGGGCCTCCGCCGGGGGCGTGGGGTCTGCCTGGACCTGGTCCGGGTCCCCAGCCGTCGTCCGACGAGCCAGACTCCAGGGGTGGGTGGTCGCTGCCGACGCTCCCACGGGCTTCCAGCGCGTCCAGCCTCTGCTGCAGGCCGCTGATGACCTTGTTCAGCGACCTGGTCTCGCCCCTGGCGATGGCCAGCAGCTTCTGGGTGGCAGTGGCGACGCTGGCGCTCTTGACCATCTCGATCTTGGCGATGTCCAGCTCTCTCTGCGCGCGCGCGGCGACCCTGGCGATGCGAGTCATCTCGCCCTTGCCCGTGTCTACCTCGCGCTCGAGGAACTGGACCCTCCTGCGGAGGTAGACAATCCACCGCCGGGTGGCATCCGGGTCGCCGTCCCCTGGTGGGTCGTCGGGGTCCCCAGGGGGTCCTCCAGGAGGGCCTCCGCCGGGTCCGCCCGGTCCAGGGGGTCCTCCTCCGCCAGGGGGTCCGCCTCCGGGGGGTCCACCTGGTGGGCGTCCTCCAGGGGGTCCTGATGGTCCTCCGCCAGGGGGTCCCGGTGGGTCTCCACCAGGTCGCCTCGGTGGGTCCGAGGATGGGGGCTTCTTCGTGTAGTCGAAGTCCATGTCATCATCCTCGTCCATGTCGCCCCACCTAGGCGTCTCGGTCTCGGAAGACTCCTGGCTCCGGTAGGGAGGAGGGGGATCCTCATCCTCACCTTCCGGCTCCATGGGGACGTCTCCGCCTTCTCCGCCAGCCACTCCTCGGCGATGTCGACGGCCTCGTTCATCCCCGTCGCTGGCGGTGAAGAAGGGGTCACTGTCGTGGGGGTGTCAGCCCGCTGGCCTCCGTGGCCTCTCGGGGGTCTTCCCCTTACCCTTCCTCCGTCGGTGGGCGGCGGGGCCACTGCTCCCACTGCTGCCTGTGTCGACCTCGTCCAGCGTCATCTTGGAGGAGGCGTCCCCTTCGAAAAGCTTTCGAAGGGTCTCCACTCGTGATCCTCCCGGGGGAGTCTCGCGGCGGGGTTTGGCCTCTGCCTCCTCCATTGCGGCGGCGGTGGCTACGGCAGCTCGCCTTTCGGCCTCCTCCCGGGCAGGAGCCGCTTCGGCTTCCCGGGTCTGCTGCAGCCGAGCCTTCTCCGCTTCCAATGCCGCCAGCTCCGCCTCCGTCTTGGCCCTCTCCTCAGCCACCTTCCGTCGCGCGGCCTCGATGGCGTCCTTCTTGGCGGCGTCAGCCTGGGCCTTGGCCGTTGCTTCGGCGGGGGCCCTTTCCTCCGCCTCCTTCTTTGCCCTCTCTTGGGCAAGCGCCTCTTCCAGCGCCTTCCCCTCGGCTTCCTTGCAGGCAATGGCCTCCTGCGTCCGCCGGGCTTCCTCGTCGGCTGCCGCCACCTCACCCTTGACCTGGGCAATCGCTGCCTCACGGGCGGCTGCGGCTGTGAGCCCGGCTGCAATGGCCGCCACGGTCGAGGCGTGGATGGCCATGCCATGCTGCCACTCCGCAGCCTCCTGCTGGGCGATGCCGGTGGCGCCCTCCATGGCAGCGTTCTGCTGCATGGCCCGTTGCCGGGCAACCCGAAGGTTGCAGGGCACCCCACAGGCGCGCTCACAGGCGCGCGCCACGTCCCTTTGGTCGGGAGCGAAGCTGCTGCTGGAGCTGGCCTGGTCGGCCGGCATCCTCCCGCGGTGGGCCGACTCGACGTCGCTGCTGGGGCCTGACTTCCTCAGGAGCAGCGGACGGGGCTTGGCCTTGGTCTGCTTGGCGACTTCCAGGAAGTCGCCAAGGGTGGTGTGGCCGGGGTGGTGACCTCCACCGGCCCGTTGGGGGCTGTGGGCTGGGGTTCCGCCCTTGGCGCCTTGGGCGGCTTCGGCGGCCAGGGACTCCTGGTACTCCCCCCACTTCCTGTCCCGCCTCCTGTCCCCGGTGGAACGCTTCTCCTTCCCAGGAGATGCGCTGCTGCTGCCCTGCAGCCTGCGCTCGTTCCCCAGCTCCGGGAACTCCTTCTCGATCATGTCCCACATGGAGACATTGATCGAGGCGCCCGACGGGTACTCGTTGGGCTTCTCGTCCTCCTCAATCCCGTCGGGGCGCAGCCCTTCGCCGGGCCTGTCCGGGCAGGTCCAGGTCCTCCAGCGCTTGCGGCGGAAGCGGTACTCATACCCTTCCGCCCGCAGCCAATCCTCCACTGCCCGCAGGCGGTCCTCGCCCATGTCCTCGCGGAGCTCGAAGCTCCCGGGCATGCCGCCTTCGCACTGGGGATTGCTGTGGCGGTACTGCTGCCCCCACAGCAACCCACGCAGTAGGCGCGCCGCATGGGGGTGGGGCTGCGGCCACATCTTGCCCGCCTCATCCCAATTCACCATCGTTGCTCTCGATGGAGTGGTCCTGGGGTGGTTGTTGAGGTGGGTGATGTAGCACTGGACTGGGAGTGCGGCCGGTGCTGGTCGGCCGGTGGTTGTGGAAGTGGTTGCTGTAGCTGGGAGTGCGGCCTTGCTGGTCGGCCGAGGGAACTCGTTGATGACGGAGTTCTGCTCCCTGCACTTCCTTCACGGACTCGGCGCTGTCGCTGGGCGGCGCTGCGAGCCGCTGCGCTGCGCTGCGAGCTGCGAGCTGCGAGCTGCTGCACCGCGCTGCTCGGGGTTGGTGGCCCCAAGTGGCACGCGAGGGATGGGTAACCCCGCGGCGGTGAAACGCTTTTGACGCGTTCCCCTGGGGGGCGTGGCCACGGGACGCTGCGGTGGACACGCGCAAGTGAGCAGGCAGGCAAAGCACTACGCTCACAGGGGCATCATTGCGCTCATGTCATGTGACAAAGCGTTTCAGGATCCTTGCCACTCTGCAACAAGGGAACGAAAGTATGTACAGCAACACATCAGGATATGTACACATGGGGTTAAGACTGCACTGGGGTAAGGGCATCACAGGACAATAGTCACTCAGTCCCAACTCATATCCCAATCCCAGGTCCGACCCTCTCAGTGGCTGATGGGGGCGGGGGCTCAAACACAACCCATGCCCTGCTCAGTCCGGACCCTGAAACCCTGCCAATAGGGGGGGTGTCCCGCCCAGCCACAGGCGAGTTCCTCGGAACCAAGGCGCTCCAAGGCCAACCGACAGTGGCTCCAAATGCTCCCTTAACAGCAGGTTCCAACTCCTCTCTGAGCCAGAGATAGGGCTCCGCCATTATCCCCTAGGAGTTGGTAGCTGAAAATGGGCTGTTTCAGCCCAAATTGAAATTAGCTCAAAAATCTCCAAAATTGACCCCTCGTTCGGACCCGCCAGAGGTAGGGACGAGGCAACTGACCCTATGCCCTTCGAGTACGAACTCCCTGGAGCCCTCACCCAACTTGGTTCCCTCTGAGGTCCCGGCATCAGGGCACCACGGGTTCGTCAGGTGGGGTCATGATGCCAAAATCACCAAAATTGGCGTCATTCCCACGCGTGGCTCGCCCGGCCAGGGCAAGGCCAATGGCTCACAGGATAGGAGGCAGGACCTAGGACTTATATCTGAGCGTACAACTTGGAATTAGGTCCGGGCTCCCTGTGGGCTTAGAGATATGGGGCCGCCAATTGACCACACGGGGGGCTGAAATTGGGGTCCCAAAAGGGGGTCATTTTGGCTACTCAAAATGAGCCAAAATTCGGGGGTGCTCCCAATAGTATATCTCCACGCCGGCTTGGAGATCGGATCCGCCATTCCATACGCGATTCACCGGGAGTCCAACGGAGACTCCCGGGCCCTTGGCTCTCAAAGATCTCCATGCCACTTGGCGTGGTGAAAATCCCAATTGGGTCCATAACTGCCAAAATGGCAAAATCATCCACACTCACTTTGGGCTAGCACCCTAACGAAGGTTGCTCCGCTTCACCCACGTGGTGTGTGAACCATGGGGACCAATGTCCATATCACCCATGTCATATATGGTCCATTGGTCCATGCCTCCGGCGTGCACGGGTGGGCTGAACATAGTGCACGGCGGGCAGAAAATGTGGAAAATTGCTCAAAATGGCCGAAAATGCGCACACTCATGGTTGGGGCAAATGAGGCACATGCCCAACTCGGACCAGAGTGTGCCATAGGATTGGTATCAAGTCATATGTGTCCAACATATCTTCTGGGCGTCGCCCAACTCCTCCGGTTTTGGGAATGGCAGGGTCGGCAAGTGAGCCCATGATTTGGGATGGTCCCAAATCGCCAACATGGCGGCCACGGTATGCCAGGCCCAAGAGGAGTTATTCGCCGGGTCCAAGATATGTTGGGCACCGAACCATGTACCCTCATAACATACTTGGGTCATGATGTCAATTGGGCGCAACATTGAGATACACGGTCGCCACTTGACATCATGACGGGCAAAAAACAGCAAAATTGGCGAAAAAACACCCAAAAGTGCCTTGAAAGGCGCACAAATATATTATAATATCTTCGGCTTGGATTGAGTAATCGACCAATCCTTCTAAACACAATGACTTGACACCAATGACCTTCGATTCCACATATGTGCTCCACTTGGGGCGCTTTGGAAGGTCGCGCGCGCTGCCTCCCAAGTGGGCACATGCAAAAATGGAATATCGCAAAAAACACACCTTGCTCGCAACGCATCGCTTCGGGAGCGCTCCACAAACGTCCCTTCACGAAGGTTAGGCTTGCGAGTGTTGGTTAGGAGTACAATGAAGGGCCTCGTGCGATATGGGGTCCATTGGCGGGTTAGTCTTGGAATGGTGCACCCGCCAAATGGGCACGCGATATGAGACCAAATATGGCATATAACCCTACCCACGCCTTCTACACCCAACCTAGTGGCCTAGAACCAAAGTATGCCTATATTCTAATGTAACTTTGGTCCCTCAACACGCATGCAAGCGCTTTGGTCGAAAATCGACCTCCTTTCGGAAAGCCGAGTTTTAGCATGCACGCAAAATATATTGCCAATATGCATATGGAGATCATGTATGCACTATCCGGGGAAGACAAGTGATATGCCCCGGATGTAGAGGCAAGCAAGGGTGGGACAAACGCCAACTCAACATACTTCTACACGTGCTTGGACGCCAAGTACGTGAAAAAATGCACTTCTTGGAGAACACTCAAAATGAATAACCCTTTGGGCCTATTGAGTTGGGATCCTTTGGCCTCGTCCTATGCCTATGGGGGGCAAAACCTCATACACAGTGCCTTTGAAGCACGTTAGTTCGCCCTTGGGCGCTTGAACGCTCGTAACCCTTGTTATTCCACTTGGGGCTTCAAGACGCCTTCGGCTGCCCAGATTTCCTGGGAAAAATCTGGGACGTGAGCCGTTATATCAAGGAAAAAATTGCGGATCACTCGAAGACTGTTTCAGTCTTAACTTCAAGAGAAATCGTATTATAGATTTATCTAATGCAGTCCACGGAACGGGCGACGACAGGCGGCGCGACTGCGGCGATTTCACGACAATTGGAAATCGCGGTAGAAATCGGGTATTTCACCGATTTCCGACCGAGAGTCGCCTAAGACAATAAAGTTATGGTAATTCCACATTGATTTAATGGTTAGAAATCGGGTTCCAGATCTCGCGGGTTAGAGAACACGGATATCCCGCTGACAGCCGGTGTCAACGGCTTCCGCACGGGTGTGACGGCTCACAGGCCTCCGGGCCATGGGCCATAGGTTCTGGGTACCGCTTCAATATGCCAACCCTCCGCAAGCCTTCCCCAACCACCACAACCCAACCCAACCTATCCCAAGGCACCAAGGTAGAAAAAACTCACCCATTGTACCCCCCCCTCCCCAGCCAAATCTACCACGACATACCCCAGCCCATCCCAAGGTATCCCAAGCCACCCCGACGTACTTTGCGGTACCCCATTTTCGCAAGCCGTCGGAAGGCACACCCGAGGTTGCCCCCGCATTTTCGCTAATCCACCACTACGCACGCCCGCCGACTCCGAGGTATCCGAAGCCGTCCTAATGCATCCAACGCATCCCAACCCTCCACCAGCCATCCCAATGCATTTCAAGGTGCAAGTCACATCCCTTGCTGGTCCACCAATGCACATTGACCCCTTCGAACCCACCACAATGGATCCCAACGCCCGGTGACACACATGCCCCACAACATCCAAACAGATTGCAATGCAGCTTAACCTACCCCAAGGTATCCCACACCACCGCAATGCACCCCAGGCTGCCCTCACCCCAACCCACCCACTTGCGGAGCAACGCACTCCAAACTTGCCCCACCAATGTCTCCACCGCCGCAATCCACCAGAAGTACCCCAACCGACCTCAACCCATCCTAAGGTATTTCCAGCTACCTTATTCAACACCAAGGCACCCCCCACCACCACTGTTTGTCCAAACTGACCACCACATACCCTAACCCACCCTAAGGTACCTCAAGGCACCCCAAACAACCCCAAGGTTCCTCCATGCCCCCCACTGCTCCACTCCCACAACCTACTGCTATGTACTCGAAGATACGGGTAGCGTAGCCCTCCGTACCACAACCCGATGCTAGGTAGTACAAGCCACTTGGAAGTACCATCATTTAACCCAAGATATTCCAAACGAACCCAACCCGCGTCATATTTTTGAAAACAAGATTTTCGGGTATCAGAAGCGATGTCGGCTTGGCGGGATGGAGCAAAGCGACATTCCGCCAAGGCGTTCAAAACACTTGAAGCAAGAGTGCTTTGCGATTGGGTTAGCTTAATGGATGGGGTGGTGGGTGGGGGGGCGTAGATGCGGTTGTAGAGAACCCACCCCAGGTCCTCATAACTCACCGCTATACATTCCAAGGTATCTCAAGCGACCCCAACTTACTCCAAGATACTCTAACTCAAAGCAAGGTACCCGATCCCCCCCCGACCTACCCTAGGTACTCCAACCCACAAGGTATCCCAACCCATCCTCACCCATCCCAAAGGTACCCTCACTCGTCCCAATTCCCCAACCCACCTCAAGGTACCTTAACGCAACCCATATTGCCCAAAGTCACCAGACATTACCGGAATGCCGCTTAAGGTACCTCAACATTCCAACCCTTTCGGACCAACTCCAAGGTACCTCAGTCCAATCAAGGGTGCTCCAACCCTGCCTGATGCACCGCACCTTGCCCAAACCTCCCTTTTGCTTCCCTTACCGACCCCAATATACGCCAAAGCGCCTCAACTGAACCCCAAGGTAACCAGAGTCATCGAAAACCAACAAAAGGTACGCCAACCAGCATGTCGTGGACCGCGTCCACACTTCAAACTTCGAGATACCTCATAACCTTGCATCATACCCCTCGGCACACTGACAGGCACAAATCGACGAATTGTTAAAATCCGCATATCGTACAGGTGAAAACGCATAGGGATGTAGGTCTCACTCAGGGCTATCAGAAAAGGTATAATACTTATGGCATTCACGCCCGCGTACTCGATTAACTATAATGTCACAGGTGGTGGGGTAGTGTTAGCAGACTGCGGAAGACTGGGCATGAACAGGCGACACGCAAAACTGCCCAACCGCTCCAACCACTACCAGCCGAAATTCTACATTTTGATGCCATTACCCTGTTTACTATTATCATTATTATCATTTTAGTATCACTGCCATTGCCTGTTACTATTGGGTCCTGTTTTTCTTATTACCATTATCATCTTCACAGTTCTGGTGAGCCCTCTCTCCAATTGAAAAACACCCCCCTCCAAGTGAACACCATCTCCCTCCAAGTTAAAAACCCCTCCCTCCAGGTGACAAACACCTCTGCCAAGTGAAAAGCCCCTCCCTCCTGGTGAAAAAAACCTCTCTCCAAGTGAAAAACCCCCCCTTCTAGGAGGAAAACACCTGTCTACAAGTGAACAACACCTCCCTCCCAGTGAAAACCACCACCCTCAAAGTATAAAAAACCTCCCTCCAAGTGAACAACACCTCTCTCCAAGTGAAAACCACCTCCCTCCAAGTGAAAAACACCCCTCTCGAAGTGAAAAGGACCTGCCTCCAACTGAAAAACACCTCCCTCCATGATTTTTGGGTCCCCATGCAAAACACCTCTCTCTAAGTGAAAAACACCTCGCTCCAAGTGAAGAACAAACAACCCCTTCCATGAGTGTTAGGTCTCTCTCTAGGTGAAAAGTACCTCCCTCCAAGCGAAAAACACTTCTGTCCAAGTGAAGCAAAGTAGCGAGTAACAAAGTCCAAGAGTAACAAAGACATGATTACTACGGCTTCCAAAAGTCAAGGTCCTCTGAGCTGTCATCATGTTCATACTCAGAATCATGTACTACACCGTCGCAATCGAGTATATTGTGAATGTGCGCATGCAATTGGTTACTGTATGCGATCTGCTGATTACTGAGGGCCGCAGGGGCGTGTTGCACGGTGGCCGATGCATCAACAAAGTCAAGAGTAGTGTTTAATGTTTATGGAAGATGCTCGCATGTCCAAAAATGGGTCAGGTGCCGCTCTTCTTCTTCAAGAAAAGCCTCTGCATCCTGTCACCGTTCAGAAAGATGAGTTGCAACGGGGTAGGGTTCAGAACCGGTTTTACCAATTAATCGGAAAAACCGGTTATCGGCAACAATTGGAGGCTATTTTCAAAACAATTGGCACAACCTGTTATTTTGAAAACTGATTTAAACCAATTAATCGGAATGGTTCCAAAATTTTCGTTGACACTTGCCCCGCCAAAGAAAATAAGCAACGCTACATGGTCGTCTGCGCACCTGCACTTGAGAAGCAACGTCTGGCCAGGAGGCAGGTCCGAATCAAAATAAGCAACACTGCTCATCTGCTGAGGAACGGACTCGCCCTTTGAATGTTGGCGTTTCCTAAGTCACCAGCCGGGGCAGCCGAAGTCCCCTAAAATCTTTGTCTGTGAGACGTAGTGTGTACCAACTTGTTCCTATGTAACCTGTTCCTGTAGACCGATTACACCTGCGATGCCGATTTGCTGAGAAGCATCACAGTTAACTTTGTTTTTCACAGCACTTCCACTAAATGACAGAAGTAGAAAAGCCAGTCGAACGGCCTGAGGAGGAAATTGAGGAAGAAGAGGAAGAAACCGTCGGTCGTAGTAAACCAAAAAGGGAAACCAAAGTCCCAGAAAGATTGAAGCCCGACGAATCTTCATCCAGCAGTAGAGATACTAAGTTCACGATTCCAGAGGTTGTATTTGCAATGCGCTTTGTCTCGTGCTCTAAGCAGTTTCGAGATAACCACTTTGACACTGCTCCCTCCAGGGAAAAGGAACCGCTCTGAGGAATATTCCGAACATCGTAAAACTGTTTGAAAAGGTCAAGAACACAGATGCCGAGGTGAAACTCTGCTACAAAGCGTGCTTCAAGAGGGAGGGGAAAGATATCAATCGTAAGCAGCACTTGAAGCAGTTCAACGGGGTAACGGTGTGTTATTTGCACCAAGTGGCCCCACATTGCTCCGCATGAGACGGTTATTGTTGTTGAACATGTTTCGACTTCTTAGGATCCAGAGAAAGAAGTGAAGAGGCGTGTTGATCATATCTGCAAAAATATCACCTCAGCTAAAAACGTGGCGAAACTGTTTGACTGCACTCCTGAACACAAGGACCGGGTATGTTTGTTTTCCCCAACGCCGAGGGATGCAAGCACTCCAGTTTGAGCTGCAATCTTGCATTCGAACACATCTTATTCCACCCAGGAAGCTCTGGTTGACGCAATTGTGCAATTTTTGTTGAAGCCCAAGGCCTCTGGCAAGGTTTGTCCCGGGTGACCTACGTCAAGTTGTCAGTATTTGCCAAAACGGCAGCACTTAGTTTCCTGTTATCCTTGCAGGCCCTACCAAGCCCGAAAACCAAAAAAGTCAAGGCAAAAAGAAAGACGAAGAAGACTTCCACAAAAAAAGCAAGCAAACCTAAGAAAGAGGTTGTCGTGCTTTGTCATACTGGTTTCTGTGCTTCAACTGCCTGTTTTGGCCGTGGTGCCCAGTGTGATGCTATTGTGTAGGAAGGAGCTCCAAAGCGTCCGTTATCATCATATTTCTACTTCGTGCAAGAGCAAAGGGACAGAGTGAAACTTAAGTATCCTGCTATGGGCGTCCAGGTGTGTGTTTGCAGTGTGCCAATACATCGCGGGATTCTCATTTTCAGTGTGCGGCGCATCGTGTCCAAATGTATTTCAGGAAATAGCGAAGAAAATTTCGGAGAGATGGAGGAGGTTGGATGACAACGACAAGAAGGTAATGCGTCGTTAGTATTTGGACAACAAGACAACGTTTCAAGTCTTCCGCTTTTGCCTTGTTGTGTACGAAAACCTACGAACGTTCCGCTTTGACCTGTTCTGTACAGCCCTACGAGAAAAAGGCAAAGAAAGACAGGGAAAGGTACGAAGTAGAGAAGGAGGAGTGGAAGAAAAAGAAGGGTATATGTGCTTCTGGTTGGGTAAATGCTCCCGCAGTTGCGTTTGGGACGTTGGGGGCTTTGCGAAGGCGCAGGGGTACGATCAAACGTTGAAGTTGCAAGCGACTGTGTAAGCTGATTGAAATGCAGACGGAGGAACTCCAGAACTGTTTACCGAATGCCCTGGCTGGTCAACGTCATCACATATTTGAGGGCATTTTTTCCCCAACAAATGGCAGCTTGTATTTGGAGATTCAAGAAAATACCCTGGACATTTTCCCGACATCTTGCGTTCTCCCTTTGTGCAACTGCGCAATCCCCACCGTTGAACGCTGGCACCCTGACAGATAGCGGCAAGGCCAAGGCGAAGCCTGACAAGAAGCCAGCGAAGAAAAAAGTGGAAAGCGACGACGACGACTCAGACGACGAGTCAGAGAAGGTGCTTACTGCTGATTGCCTTTCTTCTGCGCTGCTTCTTTCACGCCACGAGGCTGTCACAGGCGCCCGCAAAAGCCCTCACACGGGGCAAGAAAAGGCTGAGCACCACCGAACGGTTTCAGGAGGTGGATGCGAACGCACATACTCACGCACGCAGCCACGAAATCTGCAGGACGTTCGTTAGCCGGTTTGTATGCGTTTTGCGGGCTTTCAAGGGCTGTCTGGCCAGCTGACACGAGATCATGGTTGCCAAAACAGCATCGTATGCCCCATGCTATCCCTGATGATCCCATCGCATGCACAGCCCAAAAAGACCAACAAGAAGGCAGCTGAGGAGAAGAGCAAGTCCAAAAAAAAGGTTTTTGCATCGTGCTGTGCAGCTTACCAACAGCCCTCTTCCCGGTAACCGTCGGGTTGCGAGCGCCTCGCTCTGCCCGGGCATGCAAGGAGGTGTATTGTTCCGACACACATATTTCTGAGGAGAGTACCAGTGCTGCACGGGTCAGTGAGTGTATTTCTGTTGAGAGTACGAGTGCTGCCCGAGGATGTATTTCCGAGGAAAGCATCTCTTCCGGTCTGTGTTTTCTGCAAACTCAAAGAAATGCTGACCCGAACAGTTGAGATGATCAGGCCGGAATCAGACGAAAGACCATTTTACATTCTGGAGCGCAAAAGACACGCCCAATGCGCTGTGAACATCTGGGCGCCCAATGTAATATGCCCACTGAATGTGCAGTGCCCAGCGGTTAGCAAATTGCACTCCTGCTCACAATTCCCTTTGTGGGCGGGGGCAAACCTCAGAAAACTAGAAAAAAAAGGAAACCGCGGCAGTGGGAAAGAGGGCTGCGTGTCTTCTCCTGCTTTTCCAGCATGCTGCTGTGTTCTCGCGTTTCCAGCCGTGTTCAAGCTCAGGTTTTACATCCGAATTGCGTCCAAAACTGCGAACCTCTTTGTGTTTTTCTGCTGACCCCCGAACAGGACCGCCCGCCATATGTCTGCTGTCCTCCTGTCCCGTTCCTTCCTCCCTCCCCCTATCCCTTTGTGTCCCTCCTTTCCACCTGCCCAACAGAAGGAGGAAGAGGAAGAAAAAGATGAGGACGAGGACGAGGACGAGGAGGAGGAGGACGAGGAAGAGGAGGATGCAGATGAGGAGGACGCAGATGCCGATGAGGATGAGGATGATGCCGATGAGGATGCAGAGGAAGAGAAAAAGGAAAAGGAAAAGGAGAAGGATAAGCAAAAGCGCAAAGAAAAGAGCAAGGAAGCAAGCCCAGAGAAAAAGCGCAAGAAGGATGATCCTGATGAAGCCAACGAGGAGGAGAAACCAAAGAAAGCAGCCAAGGTCTGCTACCTTGCTGTTTTTCGATTTGGTGTGGTGTAGAAAATGGATCATATTATGCAGCACTTGCCGTGAAGCCCAATCTCTCATTGCATGCACAAGATAGCATTTGGTGCAGGATTTCTGAGCTGCTGCCTGATTTCCCTCCAGTCCTGAGTGCATGAAATCGATCGATAACAAAAGGTTCTTTCTGGTTCATGTGTGCAATGTTGCCAGCGAGGGCCTTTGTGTCATATTGCCAAAAACCCACACCGCTTGAGGGCTGCAATAAGGATGTTCAGAGGAATATTTATGGCAGATCAGAGCATGTTCAGCACAGAGCTGTGGACAGCCCTCATGCTACATGTCAGTCATGGTGGGGAGCCAAGTGTTCAAGGAAGATAGGCGAGGATTGTTTCTGTGGATTGGTGGTTTGGGCTTCGGGGATTTTTGGTCAGGGCAACCTCGAAGATGTCTGCCTGATCAGTTGCCGACGCAATTGTCATCAGCGTTCAAGATTTTTTCGTTGCATTCCTGCTGTTTTCTCAGATGGAGGAAAGCAAAGAAGAAGAGGGCACAGGTGCTGACAAGGATCCAGAACCAGAGAAAGATGCTCAGCAGGAGGACAGCAAAGAGGACGACGAGGATGCTTCAAAAGCAGCAGCAACCCCGGAGGAGGCTGCGGCACCTGAGGAGGCAGGTGAAGAGGCAAAGGCTGATGCGACTGTGGAGGCATGAGGAAGCATGTGGTTGACCACCAAAATCATGGATGCTACGGAATAATTCACCCATAATTTTATCTACAAGTCTGAAACATGGCGTAACCGGAAGGGAGGGATACACGGAAAGGTAGGCAGGAACCCGAGTCATCGGGCTTCTGAAATTCCATAGAGTTCTCCTAACCACCACTGCTGATGCTGCCTTAGTCTTCAGATTATTTGTTTTTATTGCTTATTGATATGGGCTTTTCCAGCCCAGATGACATTTTGTAGAATCACGGATGGATATGCATGCCTGCAGTGTGTTTTAGACATTCAGTGGGTGTGTGATTTATACTCTTAGAATTCTGGGTTCAGATTTGTGCTGGCTTGGCGGTGCACAAGTCTTGTATCACACACAAGCATCATTATCTATGCAAAATCAGGTTCCGTGAGATCTTCCTTGCCACGTGAAAGCACTCTAGCAAGCAGATAAACGTGTGCAACAATACAGTCCGTGGAAGAACTTTTTTTGTTGAAAAGAAATGTAGGTTCATGCACTGGGCATTAAATGTTTTTGTTTTTGCATCTTTGGGCTCTCAAATGATAGCTGCATGCAGTGTTAGGGTGGGGGAAATGGCGAGCTACGGGCTGTGATTACCTATTATGGGGAGGAGCCGCCATGCCTTTAGCCCTAGCCAAGGACTGCCATACCCCAGGAAGGGGTGGGGAGGCGAAACAAGGGGCACAATTCTGCCCAAACATCAACGGGATCAACGGGCTGCAGCAAGGCCCGTGGGTGAAGTCAAAGGTCTGGTTCATGCCGCAGGGTAAAAGCGGCAGAGAAGGAAACCCTGGTCAATCAGCGCCCGCTTGGGGGTGAACGTCCCCATGGCGGCAGGTCTTGGAGCGCTCGCCGAACTGCGGTACTTTGTGATGGCGGTGCGATTGAGTTGGCACCGAGTGTCGCGTGTTATGATGTCCCCAGATTGAGGAGTAGATGGTAGATTGACATCCCCATGAGGGTTGTCCGGGGTAAGAATTCCCCTTGAAGGTGGTGGCGGGGGCACATGTCTGAGTCCACGGCCTCTTTTGGAGTCGGCCATAGGCGGTGACGGCATGAGGGCGCTGATTTTCTTGGAGCTCTCGATAGGGTCGTCATGGCCTGTTGTCCTGGCCTTCTCCTCTTGATGTTGTGCAATTTGTGCCACACGGCGCCACTCAGTGCCAATGGGGGAAAGTGTGGAGCACGTACGCGAGGGTGTGCGTGCTGGCCTACCTACACCACACATACAGGTTAGGGGGGGGGGATGAGGAAGAGTTAAATCTATCTACCCCGTATAGCGGGGGTGTCGCTCTAGGCTTCCCACCCAAAGGAGGGCAAAGCCGCTCATGGTTGGTCAAAAAATAAAAGCCACTAGTATCCTGGGAGGGGAGAGGATGGAGGAAACCGGGATTCTTAAGAAATAAACGTCAAAATATTGGAGGGACACCGTTGGCTCAAGGTGGGGTTAAACGAGCGGAGGTGCATTGAGGGTTTCTGGGATATGGGGCCTGACCGCCTACCACCGCTTCTCTCTACTACATCCATTGACCAATGGGTGGTGGATCACTCATCTGCGCTTGGTTCCCGTTCTTGAATCCCAGTTCACGGGTGGTAGTAACAACAAAGGGGAAATGGAAAGAAAACATACAAAGGTAGGAAGGAAGGCAAGAGGATGGAGCGGGTCACATGGTTTTCCACCATGGGAAGTGGCCAGCCATGCCACCTCAACTAGCTGTGAGGATGGGGTGGGTACTTTATTCATGAAAGGGTAAAGTGGGGTGGGTGATACCTTTGATGCGGAATGCGGTTTGTAACCCATTACCGTGGGTCACTAAACAAAAACACAATCCAAAATTCATCCCACGAACAGGTTATCGGGTAACCCACACTAGTGAGATGGTAACCCATAAGAAGAAAATGAAACAAAAACTTTCCAGTGGGGTCCCGGACCACAATCAAACTCTTATTGCCGTTTTCTCTTTGGGCTGCAAACCCTTGAATTATTTTCGTTGGGTTGAAGCTTCCAACACTAAGGCGGAGTTGAGTTGAGTGGGCCTCTTCACATTGGAGAAATCTATTGACGAAGCGGGAGGGTAAGTGGGGTGAGGTGACCATTCAACCGGCGGCATGGTATCAGGGAAAAGATGGTGCAATATGACATCTTTTTCAATGGATATATCTTTGATGGGGCTGGGATGGATTGGGGTGGAGAAGTGAGGGGCATCCAATGGCCAACTCAAGTGCTTTCATGCATACGTCACAAAAGAGTGCGTGCAGCACATGGTAAATTATTCTGTATGGGCACATCTACACAGCTACCCTACCCGCTGACAATTTCGCAGTGACGTAGAGGATTCCCACCATACATGGACATAGGGCGAATGTTGGGGTTAGACTTTCAAAGGAGAGGGGGAGGAAACTCTGAGTCATCATACAGAGTGGGCGGCATCCGCCCACGATGGGTATTCACCATATCACCCAACACCCCTGTCTCCCTAATAGGAGCAAAATGGCCCTTGGTTTATTGGAGCTCACAAGGAGGTTGTTGAAGGCGGAAATGAGCAAAATACTTTGGAAAGTAAGAGATGGGAGGGAACATTTCGCACGGTTCTTCCATATGCACAACTTGTGACAAAAATGCTCCTTGATGTGTGTGGCACACTGGGGTTTGAACTCAGCGTTCCCGGGCCGCACCTGGGTCATTTAGCCACTCAGGTACTCCTTCTCTGAGGATCACTGCCCGAAAAACCTTTTCGGGTGTGGTGAAACTTTCTAAAACCTCATGCGGTGGTGTGTACACACACCCCAATTGAAAATGTTTCTCGGCATTGCTGCTTATAAGCGCGACTGCAATCAAATCTAATCATGAAGATTTCCACCTATCAATCAACAATAAGATATGTAAGAATGGAAAGTTCCTCCATATATTTTCCTGCCGCCGGCCTGATTCTAATCCAGAGCCTGCGTCTGAGTAGAATAGTGCAGTAGCAATCGGCCATCCGGTACCATATAACAACAAATTCGTGCTACCGGCTGTTATTCTTCTTGCCCCAGTTTATATCTCACCTTGAACATCCTGTGACAAAACGAGAAACCTTTGCAAAACCCAAAATGAGAAGTTTGTTTCCTGTGGTCCGCAACCTGCAGGTTTGATTCAATCGTTCTCCTTTTGATTTGTGCTACTTTTCTCCTCTCTACGTTTTCCTTCTCCACTTGGCGACTCTTGGCGTTTGTATTTCCTTTGACGGTGACCGCGCTTGATGATTTTATTCCATGATATTACGAACTTCAAATTCACTCATCTTCCGGACCTCCGAACCGTCCCGCGCGGCACGAACAAAAGCAATCTCTAAAATTTTCATCACTTTTGGGCCACTGCAATGTCCGGGGACGCATCAGTGATGCATATGGGGTCCTACCGTCATATTTAGGCACATTTGAAGAGATAAAAGTATGAAGAAGTTTTGTTTTCAGAGCGCCCTCAGCTCCGCGACTTTGTTTCCGTGTATATTGACGACATAATCATCGCCAATTTGGGCGATGATTTAATTCGACAATAGCTTGTGGACCTGCATGACAAACAACTGAACATTGTACTCGTCATTCCGGACAAAAATCAGCTCATTTGCGGTCGCAAAAAAGGTAAATTATTTTTCGAAAGTGTTGAATTGTGTGGCAGTTTGCTACGAAACGGGACACACCAACCGAGTTCCGGAAAGCTCCTGGCTATCTGGAAAGGGAAGTGCCCTGAGACCATTTGAGCCCTTCGTGGATTTCTTGGCGGCAGCAATTTTTACCACACTCTTGTCAAGGATAATGCCAAGTACGCCGCCCCCCTTACCTAATTGGTCAAGGTAGGTAGGGTGGCTGGGTATGCCAGCTCGAAGGCGCGAGTGCAGAGGATTGACGAAAGCGATATAGGCGTTTGTAAAATTGAAGGCTGCCCTTTGCGAAGCTGCCACGTCGCACGTACCCCAATTGGACGGCCCCTTTTATAGAAAGACTGATGCTAGTAGGTATGCGGTTGGGGCAGTGTTTGAACAACAAGATTTAGAAACTGGGGCACACTATTAGCCGGCATTCTAGTTGACAAAGCTTATCCCCGGACAAATGCAATGTTCCCCCCGTGAACAAGAGACCTACGCAATAATTTTTGCCTTAAAAAAGACCAATCGTGGATAGGCACAAATAGGGTTGAAGTTTTGACGGATCATTGCTGTCTTGAGTCACAATTGGTCGACGGGACATGTCAACACTACGTAAGGTCTTGCAGGACGGTGAGCGAGATGGCATGATTTTCGGAGTCTTTTGGACTTGCATCTGGCTTACTTGCCAGGTAGGTACCACACTGTCGCTGACACTTTAAACAGATGGACTTATCTTGCCTCTCAAGCGTGCCCCTGGACGAACATCCATGGGACTGAACAAGACCGTGGGGTAGTAATTGAGTGGGATAACGAGGAGAGGCAGTTGATTAAGCGCTACTGTTTGCAGTGTTCAGTCCGGCAGGGTTGGTTGCTCTGCCACAGCATCACTGTGAAAGATCATCCATCACATTCCCAGGTCTAACGCTCTGAGCGCGTTGCCACCCTCAGAGTAGTTAAACCTATAGAAATTTCTTCCGAATTTGTTAAACGATGAAATCCGGTGACTCCTCTCAGATGTGTCCAACCATATGGAAGAAAACTTGTGGCTCCTGCTCAGACGATCCCCAAGGACTCCTTGATCACTAGGGATTGGTCGAAAAAGAACAAATCTGACAGCATGTTCAAGCTAATCTACGAACACTTGACATCAAAGTCCGCATTTCATGACGCCATTTATGCAGAATATTTTTCGGACAAAGGAAAGCTGTGGATGAATATAAAATTGTGCCCAGACATCCGAATTGTGTGCTTGGTACCGTCAAATTACACTCTAATATTTCCGAGCTGTACATGTGTATGCACGTTGACTTGCTTTGCAACATAGCGCATTCGCCTGAGGGTTGTCGTCATGTTTCTCCAATGTTTTTGCGGCAGCCCATCTTCTACGGTCTCTGTCTGATGGTGCCTCTCGGATTCTTTGTAGACTACAAGTTCGGCCGCGGCAGGGTTTCGCTTATCGAGTGTTTGCCCGGCTTTGCAGTTCGTTCTTTTAATACTGTAGTGGACCAATGTAGCACCCGTGCTGGGCTGGGATAGCCATTGCGTTGCGAAGGAGCTTCTTATCATTTGCCACAGTTGTCTACGCAATATGGCTGTTACGACGGCGGTGGCACGGCTTGTGATGCGTGTGGTGGTCGGCCCCAGGGTGATTCACGCTCATTCGTTGCTACCTCCACGGTCCGGGCTTGCAATTGTTGGTGAAGTTACACCTTGCACGGCGGATAAAGCGTTGGCCGTTGCGCAGCGCGAAGCGTCCTCTATTGCTGTTTGCGATGATTTTGGAGCCCCTAGTGGAGATGGAGTGGTCGTTGGGACACGCCGGCGTCGTTTGCATGCTCACAGAGCGAATGCGTACCTTTGTGCAAAGGAGGCGGTTGGTGTGGTGAGGCAAGTTACAACCCTAACCTAATCATATCGTCCATAAAAGACCATTGTTTGAGCCTATATATGGGGCTTTGGATCCTATACATTCCATTAAAAATAGCATATGAGATAGACAAAGCAATCTTGGATGATTTGGTATCATATGAATTAGTGGATGACATGCTATGAATCCCATATGTGTATATTTGTATTTACAAAGGGTATTTGTACCATATCTTTGTGCAGGATACTACCCATCTCTCCCCGCTTATCATTGTTTTCACACATTTTACATCAAATTCTATTGCCTTCGGCAAGGCACCTCGAAGAGGGGAGAGGAACAACCATTCTTGAGCTGCTGAGGCGGGAACACCGCATAAGCAGGTGGCGCCCTAGACCCCTTGGGAGCCCCCCACCCCCGCCCTCTCAACACCCAACTAGGGTGAAAAACACGTAAAAGGGGGCTGAAACATGCTTTACATAGGATATTTGATCATTTTGGATGGTCAAAGTACCAAAAAAATCAGTTTTGGAAAATTTCCATTTTTGAGCTGCTGTGGCGGAAAAACTGCATAAGCAGGTTGCGCCCTAGACCCCTTGGGATCCCCCCCCCCCACACCCAAATAGGGTGAAAAACACCTAAAAGGGGGCTAAAACATGCTTTACATAGCATATTTCATCATTGTAAATGGTCACAATATCAAAAAAATGATTTGCAAAATTCTATTGCCTTCGGCAAGTCCACCTCGCAGAGAATCTATCCCAAGCAACACACACCCAAACTAGGGTATAAACAGGGTATAAACTACATAAATACGGGCTAAAACATGCTTTACATATCTTGGATGGTCATATTGTGTGGTCATAATATCATAAAAACAAGTTTCAAAAACGTCGATTTTTGAGCTACCCACGGTGAAAACTACATAAGTAGGTTCTGTACCAATCCCTAGGAACCCCCCCCCCCACCCCGGACCTAATACCCAAATAGAGTAAGAATCATGTAAATACGGCCTAAAACAGGCTTTACATACCTTGGATGCTCGTATTGTCTGGTCACAATATCAAAAAAACAAGTTCCAAAAACTTCGATTTTTGAGCTTTCCAAGGTGAAAAATTGCATAAGCAAGTTGTGTACCAATCCCTTGGGACCCCTCCCCCCCTGGACCTAATACCCAAATAGGGTGGAAATGATGTAAATACGGCCTAAAACAGGCTTTACATACCTTGGATGGTCATATTGTGTGGTCACAATATCAAAAAAATCAGTTTCAAAAACTTCGATTTTTGAGCTGCCCAGGGTGAAAAACTGCATAAGCAGGTTGTGTTACAATCCCTAAGTAGCCGCCCCTCCCCCCCCCTCCCGGACCTAATACCCAAATAGGGTGAAAATCATGTGAATACGGCCTAAAATATGCTTTACATATCTTGGATGGTCATATTGTGTGGTCATAGTATCATAAAAACAAGTTCCAAAAAGTTCGATTTTTGAGCTGCGAAAAGCTGCATGAGCAGGTTGTGTACCAATCCCTAGGAACCCCGCCCCCCCCCCACCCCCCGGACCTAACACCCAAATAGGGTGAAATCATGTAACTACGGCCTGAAACATGCTTTACATACCTTGGATGGTCATATTGTGTGGTCACAATATCAAAAAAATCAGTTTCAAAAACTTCGTTTTTTGAGCTGCCCAGGGTGAAAAACTACATAAGCAGGTTCTGTACCAATCCCTTGGGAGCCCCCCCCCCCCCCCCCGGACTCAATACCCGAATAGGGTGAAAAAATGTAAATACGGCCTACAACATGCTTTACATACTTTGGATGGTCATTTTAGGTGATCACAATATCATAGGAAACCTTGTTTGACCGAGACTGCGCGCCTCGTTTAACGAGGCGCAAGGGGGGGGGGGGGTTGGCGCTAACGAGGCGCACGGGGGGGGGGGCTTTGGCGCTAACGAGGTGCACGGGGGGGGGGGGGGGGGGTTGGTGCTAACGAGGTGCACGGGGGGGGGGAGTTTGGCGCCAACGAGACGGGGGGGGGGAATTTGGCGCTAACGAGGCGCAGGGGGGGAGGGGGGAGTTTGGCGCTAACGAGGCGGACGGGGGGGGAAGGGGGAATTTGGCGCTGAGAGGCGCACGGGGGGGGGGGGGGTAACAAACGAGGTGCGCGGGGGGGGGTTCGGCGCTAACGAGGCGTGCGGGGGGGGTTTTGCGCTAACGAGGCGCGCGGGGGGGGGGGTTGGCGCGCTAACGAGGCGCACGGGGGGGGGGGGTTGGCACTCACGAGGCGCGTATCCGCATATGGTAAAGGAGCCAATAGGTGTACCATTTTGGATGCTTTTAAACAATTAGCTAGCATTTGAGTTTTTTGGTAGTAAGTTTGCATGGGGAAGTAGAAAAGTTGAAGTTTGGAATGAAATCTCACTTGTTGGAAAATATTTCCTTGGAGCTGAGAAATTCACAAATAAAGGGACGTCATGTAGGCGCTGCTATTTGGGGGTGGACTACTTTGTGTACCACAGTAAGAAAAAGTGCTTTTCCAATGCTTTGAGGCATACTCTAGTTGTATTAGAGATGCACTGAGCATCCATGCATTTTTATCTTAGTATTGGTCCTACCAAAAGTGGTGATAACACATTTTGACCTATGGAACCAAACACCCAATCAGGATATGGAGTGGACCCCTTAATCCCCTTTCAATGTGAGGCAAATCATCTTTTCCTGAGTTGACTGAGAACTGACATATCCAAGGCAGAGCCTATGAATTTATCTATGTTTTTCCATGAATTCTTAGCTATCCTAGTGGTATGCACCCTAGGGGGCTGGGCACCTCTTTTTGAGAGGTCCTGGGTTCAATTCCTGGTCAGCATAGCTAAGTAGGAAGATCCCATGTGACATGGCAGTGACCTCATCGCCACATGCCCTGCCACCTCAGCACATATGGGACCCAAAACAAAGAGTGCACATCTCCTGAGCTGGCACTACGGAGAGAGAGTGACCATGGGGCAGTTTTCCAACTCTTTTCCAAAACATTCCAGCTATCTTTGTGAATATGCATTCCGATTTGACCTGAGTTGCAGTTTCTGTGAATATCCAATCATCTTTCACTGTTTACACTGCAGCCCTTCATGCTTTGATCCTGATTCTCTTCTCCTTGCATACTATTGGCTTGGGCTATCCTGGATTGACTTGGATTGACTGTATTTCATCAAAAAAAAGCTTTTCATCTCCAAAAACAAGCAGCAGGAAACCCTACACCAACAGCAAGCAGCAGGAGAGACAAAACACAGTGGTGAAAACACTATAAACTTTTCTGGTAGCAAGAGGCAGTCTGTCTCTGCGCACCGGCAGCGACCCCGCGCCGTACATCCAGTGCGCCGAGTACAGGCACATATAAGCAGAAGGGTGACTGAAGATGGACACAAGGAAGGAGGAAGCCGACGTGAAGACAGCGCCAGCGCCTGAGGCACCGGCCAGGCCAGCACCTGGCGCTGTACCTTCGGCGGAGCCCTTACATGGGCCAGTGGATGCGGCTGAGGACTCCCTGGATGGACTCCAGACGGCCTTCGGGGCCCTGTCTGTCGAAGAGGTGGTCGTGGTCACTCAGCCTGTGAAGAGGAAGAGAAGAGAGAGCGACAAGGATGCTGGAGAAGAAGCAGACGAAGGAGAGGAACAAGGGCAAGACCTGACGCATGACCCTACCTTCGAAGGCGCACCAAGCGCTTCTGGCCTCCACGCATCACCCTCTCCTATGACCACCACACTCCCAGCCGCTGCAACATCCACTCCTACAACCAACCCGCCTATGGCAGAGGGCACAGGCTTTACTGGCATGCCACCCTACCCCGCCTATGGTATGGGCCCACCTACCACTGCGCTCCTTGAGGCAACTACTGCCAGTGAGCCGGTGGCTTCCAGCTCTGCGCCGCGATGGTATGCGGCTGAATATTCCCATCCACTACCCGCTACTGGAACCTATGTGGATGTTCCTGGGTATGCACCTGGGTATGCACCTGGGTATGCACCCTTGAGTGGGTTGAGGAGAGGACCAGAGTCTCTTGGAGGCAGGAGTAGAGGATCGGGGAGATCCTCCAACAGGTCCCTGACGCGGTCGGAGATCAACGAGGTGCTCCGAGGAGCCACTTCAAAAATCGTGGGCGACCTCACTCAAGAGATCCGGGAGAAATTGGAGCCCCTGATGATCCCGCCCCAAGCGTCACCTACTACGGTGGGAATGTCACCCCACCGAGTACAGGCTAACCACCTGGCGGGAGGGTTGACAAATACCCTGGGGAGCCTGAGGAGCAGACCGATGCCGACGCCTGCAGCTATTCCGAGAAGTCCTTTCGTGCCGAGAACGGCCCAGCCGCCCTACAGCCGCGTGACGAACTCGACGAGGGCCGAGCTGGACCGGCTGGGGCTGACAGCCTTGAGGGCTATGGTGGACGTGGAGCCTTATGGCTCTAGTGATCTAGGCGGAGACCCCTCAGACGATGAGCCGCCGTCGACGGATTCTTCTTCGCCCTCAGATGACGATGACCCGGAGGACTCCGAGGACCCAAAGGGGAAGAAGAAGATTAAGAAGAAGAAGAAGAAGAGACGCCCTGCAGGACGCAGGTCTCAGGAGGCGAAGGCTATTGCCACCTCCAAAATCGTGGTGAACCTGCCTGAGTTCACAGGCAAGGACCTCAGCGAGTTCGCTGAGAATTTTGGCCGGTTCCTACGACTGACTGGCCAAACCCACGCTAGTGGGCGAGTGAAGTGCGATCTGCTCCTGCAGTGCTGCAAGACCAAGTACCTGGAGAAGCAGGTCAGGCAGATCGTGACTAACTCCGCCACCTTTGCCGATGTGTTGGTTGCCCTGGAGAGGCAGTACCCGACCTACGAAACCGACCTCTCCATCAGGGCCGAGATCCAGAATCTGCCCGTGCTGCCCAACAACCCCAAACCTGGCAGGGTCTCTGAGCTGCTGGCTGACCTGGATCACTGGGCTGGACGACTGACGCCCGGTTCCTACAGCAGCGATGACCTGCTGTTCTGGTTGGTGGCCAAGCTCCCTCGAGAGCAATGGGACGAGTGCTGTTCGACGGCGGAGCGCAAGGCTAGATCCCTCCGCTACGAGGATCTATGCGTGCTACTCCTGGAGCTGGCGCTGGAGAAGGAGAGCGACCAGCACTTGAACAATTACCGTCCTGGAGGAGGAGGTTCTGGAGGCCATGGCAAAGGGTACCAAGGGTCCCGACCTGGGCAGGGGACTACCCCCAAGCACGCCCACGCCCGCATCATGGAGAATGTGAAGGAGCTATTCTGGTGTGATGCCAGGGACGAGCAGGGCCACCTGCAGCACGCCCCTGACTGCGAGCAGCGAGACTGCTTCGTAGTCCAGGGGAAGCAGCAGGAAAAGAACACCGGCGCCAAAGCGGAGCTGCCGGATCATTACCGGTGCACCATCACGTGTGCATTCTGCGGTAAGCGGAAGCACTACGAGGATGAGTGCTACCATAAGCAACGCCTATCGGCGAAGCTTAAGGGTGAAGATCCTGGCAAAGGCTCAGGCAAAGGTGGAGGCAAAGGCAAAGGCAACGACTCCGGCAAGGGCAAGTCGAAAGGACGTGGTCAAGGGCAAGACAAGGGTCAAGGTGGACGAGGAGGAGGCGCTAGCCGCCAGCCCGACAACAAGAACAAGGACAAGAACGGAGGCAACCCCAACCCTAATCCAGGGGGGAACTACGAGCCCTCTGGAGGGCAGTCTGGTCCTACCACACGCTCACAAACGCAGGCCCAGCAAGAACAAGGAGCCAAGCGTGAGCATGAAGGTGGTGATGACGGCAACGCTAAGAAGAGGAGCCGTTTCATGAGGATGGCCCGCAAATTGCGGAACAAGGGGTTCGAGGTGACCTGTCCCGCGGAGTTCTGACGGGGACGCTCTGGTGGCACCCAAGACCTGGTGTTTTGGGTACGTATCCGACTAGGGGGACGCGAATACCTGGGGGTATTGGATACTGGAGCCACAATATCTATAGTGGCCAGGAACATTTTACGTTGTGGGAGCCTGAAGAACACCATGACCACCGCTGCTATACGCATGGGGGATGGACATGTGGTGCACAGCTGCGGGGACTTTTTTGCACTGTGCATCCCCGCGTTACCCCTGGGGTGCTAGGGAACTGTGAAGTGGAGGTACCTATGGGCTCCCGGACTATCGCCCATCGGTTCTATGTGATGGACACTGAGACCTTCGACTTTGTACTGGGGACTGACTTCTTCGTACAGCACTCCCAGATACAATCCCTGACGCTGCAAGCGCCCTACCTCCTCTACGTGGACCACGGCAGTGGCAGAGAGTCTGTGCCACTGGAGCAGTCGGAACGTACCTCGAGTTACCTGAGACTATCGAAGGAGGAGCCCTGGAACATGATGGCGGCCTCCAAAACTGAGGACTATCAACTATTGGGGGAAGTCCTAGACCAAGGTCTGAAGGAGTTGGGTTACTCTCGAGAAGACCTGAGTGTGGAGTTGTTCGCCAGCGACAAGCAGCATGTACTGGACCTATACTGCAGCAAGGGGAAGAACTGCAGCTACAAATTTTACTGGCCCTCTTTCGGGACGGCCTACGGGAACCCCAGGTTCAGTGAACTGGGGAAGGTGCTGACCAAGGTGGCCTTGGAATGTTCCCGTATGGTCCTGTGTTCCCCCGATTGGGGAGCCCATGGGGGCAACGAGTACTGGCGAAACCTCCTGGACAGGCTGACTATCAGCTCTGTTCGTTTGCCTGATGAGGCCATCTACGTGCCTCTGGGACGCAAGACGCCTATTGGGAAGCCCGGATGGGGGAGTATGCTCAGCGTGGTGGACGGAAGTCTTACCACCATCCCCTGGGAGGACCTGGACCCGACTCTGGTCCAGGCTATACAACGAGAAAGCGATGGACTCGCCTTGAGTGACTTGAAGCATCGCCTACGACCTCAAGATGCTGTTGAGACTACACCCGGAGGAGATGAGTACGTCGTGACTGACACCAACGCCCCCAACTCTCCCTGCCATGTACCTGTTCCTGATGGAGTCTCTGAGTGTGGACTATCTGAGCTACCTAGCTCTATCCACTCAGATGACGAAACTGAGCACGACGCCTTCTTCGTGCAGACCTGTGTGGAGGAAGTGGAGAACGCCGAGTACGTCGCCCCACTGAAACCCCTACTCTCCATGAGGGTGGAAGACCCCGTGGATGAGGAGCTGGACCCTCGATCCAGGCTCAGGGAGTATGTGGATTCCAAGAGGAAGTTGGTGGCGAAAAAGCTATGCTACGCGAAGCCTACCCGCAGCTCATGGCCACTGAAGCAAGGACGTATGGGAGACCTATCCCAATTGAAGGAGGACCTCGAACAGAAGATCACCACCTGGCAAAGGGAGGTAGATCTCAAGCTCATGAAGAGCGTGTAGGGCGCCCATGTGAGGACCCCAGAGGAGGACGACATCTCGGAGGAATGTGTATGTGAACCCCCTCGAGCGTGCCTATGTTGCCATCGTCCACCGGAGATGGTTGAACAAGACCTTCTTTATGCCTACCAAGGGCTGAAGGACACTACCACGGGCGAAGAGTCGGTGGAGGACCACCTCCCGACGTCTATTACTCAGGGGGCAAGCAACTTACACTCTGACGAGGACATGGACGACAAGATCAAGGTATTGGACCCGCGGGTACAGGAGCTTACAAGGACCTATCTGGAGGTGTTCGGAGAACTACCCCCTCCAGCCTCATGTGACAAGCTGGTACAGATGGACCTCAAGCTGAAACCCGAGTTCGTGGGTCACAAGATCCGGAGGAGACCCTATCCAGCTTCTAAAGAGCAGGCCGACGAGATTGAGCGACAGATACAAGAATGTATCGACGCTGGCCTAGTCCTGGAGTACAAGGACGGGGACTACCCCCTACACTGCAGCCCCTGTTTCCTGGTGGCTAAACCTGGGTCTACAGCCAAACGGCTGGTAGTGGACTACGGAGAGCTGAACAAGAAGACGTTGAACCACTCAGGGTCCATTCCCAATATGGAGTCTACCCTGGAGAAGATAGCCTCCTGCCGCTACAAGACCAAGATGGACAAGCGAAGCGGATTCTGGCAAGTGGACCTGACGCCCAACGCACAGGAACTACTGGCCTTCATCACCCCTCAGGGGAGGGTGGTCAAGTGGAAGGTCATGCCGTTTGGCGTGGCTAACGCACCCGCTCTATTCCAAGAGCTGATGAACAAGATCTTGTCCATCCTACGAAGGAGACCTAAGGTGCAGGAGCTCATATCCCGTGGTGCCCAGATGGAGGCTCACATCGACGATGTATGCCTCGGAACCAATACCCAGGAGGATCACCTAATCCTCTTGGGTGAGTTCTTTGCGGTCTGCCCGGAGAACCACACACGACTCAAGCTGGAGAAGTGTGAGTTCATGCAGGAGACCATGCAGTACCTGGGGTTTGACGTTGGCTATGGGTGGTGGACCCCAGCGGCCTGTAAGGCCAAACCCCTGATGGATGCCAAGGTACGACACGAAGACCCCAAGAAAGGACTTCATGATGTAGGCAGTTTCATTGGGGCGTGCAACTTCTATCGCCGCCACATCAAAAACTTCACCTACACCAGCGCCGTTCTGACGGACTTGATCAAGAAGAGTACTACTTGGCGCTGGGGCCCACAAGAGCAACAAGCGTTTGACGAGCTCAAAGACAAGGTAGCCAACGCTAAGTGCTTGGGCGTGCCTAGGGCACAAGGGGAGATTATCCTGGTGACCGACGCCAGCAATGTGGGCGGTGGTGGAACGTTGTTCCAATGGCAAGCACTAGAAAAGGAGGAGTTCGACTCGGCCATTTCCCAATGGGGGACGGAAGGTCTCAACCGAGATGGAACCCTCAAGCACAGCTACCCTGACGACAAGTGGGTCCTAGTACCTCTGGGCCACTGGAACTGGAAGTGAAACCAGGCCAGGGGGAACTACTCCACCTATGAGCAGGAATTGCTCGCGGGTATGCTGGTGCTATCCTCACAAGCACGACTGTTGGGGAGTAACCCTGTGGCCTGGCTGTGCGACCAAGAACCGGTCCGCAGTTTCCAGAAGGGTCCCCCACCTGAGAAGGCCAAGCTACGGCGCTGGTGGACCTACCTCAGTCAACTACGGCTGACGGTACACCATATCCAGGGAGTGAAGAACGAGTGTACCGACTACATCAGCCGAAACAACTTCGACGCCCTGATTGGTGCCCGGTCTGAAGCGCTGGCTAAGGAGGCGTTCAGCCGTATGGACGTCCACCTGGACCTCAACATGACGATGATACGCCCCCTGGATGGACTCCAACAATCGGAGTACCTGAAGGAGTTCGGGGATATCTACAAGCGCCTGGAGAAACGCCTTGAACCCCTCCTGGTCAACCAAGACCAGTGGAAGAGGGACAAGAGCTACCTATGGCACGAGGACCGTATCGTGGTGCCTAGTGACCGAGTCCCAGCGCTGCTGAAGTGGACCCATGAGTCCAGTGGTCATGTGGGTGCTGACCGCACCCTGCGGCTGTTCAAGCAGTGGTTCCACACTACGTGGACTGACGACCAACTGCGGAAAACCCTCCAGCCTATCGTGGACAAGTGCCCGTGCAAGTCCTGTAAACCAGGGGATATCAGGGACAGAGGTCTCTACTCGACCCTGCCCATCCCTCACTGTGCTAACAGTGTTCTATACGTGGACTACACGGAGATGCCGAAGTTCGGGGGCTATGACTTCGCCCTCGTGGTAACCTGTGGGTTGACCAGGTTTACCAGGGTGTTCCCATGTACCAAGCACATTACCGGGGAGGAGACTATCAAGATACTCCTGGAGGAGTGGTTTTGTGTCTATGGGGCGCCCAAGGAGATCAACTCCGATGAGGACGTACGAGTACGCTCAGATACTGGCTGGTACAAGAGGGTCCTGAGATCCCTCAATGTCCAGGTGTCTACGGGGATTCCCTACTCTCACACGAGCAACCCCCTATGTGAGCGACAGATCCGTGTCCTGAAGGAGAACGTACGGATATGGTGCAAAACTGAACGCACCAGAGACTGGGTGAGACTACTCCCCGTCATATCCTTGATGATGAACTCCCAAGAGAGTTCAGCTACTGGATACTCGCCCCACGAGCTAAAAAAAAAAAAAAAAGATCGAAGCTACTTCAGCGGTCGTGCGGCCGGCTCCGAGATTGCCTGCGTAGGTTCGATTCCCGCTGGTAGACACCGCCCTCCGCGCCGCCGGCCTCCGCACCCCGGACGACGACCTCCCCCCCCCACCTACAGACAGTGACCACCCCCCGCCGGAGGTCTGGGTTACAGTCCTCGAGCGCGGCCACTACTACGTGATAGCCGCTATGGCTACGTCCCACGGCCCGCAATGGATCATCCAGGGGACAGACACCATGTTCGCCCCGGAGACCGCCCCACCAGGGGCAGTGGGGGACCCCACCACCCAGCACAGGATCCTCAGGGGTCTCCTCGAGCCAGGGGACACGCCCCCAGCCCGCGCCCTGGCCCAAATCACCTCAGGGAAGGCGGGCTACCACCTGGGATTGTCCATGCTCTGCCTAACCCACTGGATCCAGCGCCACTGGCCACCCACGGGGACCGTGCCCTGGGTTTGGGCCATCCCCACCGCCCACACACAAGTCGAAGCAGGCCCGGACACACGACCAAACCCCCCCCCCAGGCCGCAGCAGTCCCTCACCTGCGGGTACCACGCCATCCACAGGGTCCTCAACCGCGCGGGTCTTAGCCCAAAGCTAGCAAGCCCCCTTCCCACCACTGACCAAGAGGTCCACCAGATACGAACGCTCGTCTGCGAAATCCTTGCCGCGGCAGCAGAAGACGGCAACCTTCTCCTCCAAACCGCCCGGCCTACAACTGCCCACGCAAGCGCGCAGCAAGCGGACACATACACCGGCGCAGCACAACCCCCCGCACAATCCCCGCCCAAGCCCCCCCCCTCTCGCTGCTCAACCGGAGACCCACACACGCCCACTATCGCGCGCACCCCCGGGCCCCGCGACACGGGCCTCCCCCACCCGCCCGAACACCAGCGCACGCCCGCCACACACCCACCCACCGGCCACCCTTCACCGCCCCCCACACTCGACAACCCACACACACCCGCCAAGGGGAGCCCCACGCCCCGCGGCACGCCCACCCCACCCAGTGGCCCGCCCACGCCCCCCACACACACCCCAGAGGACCCAGGCCCACCCCCCCCGGCCCCTGAATGCAGCCCACGCGAACTGTTCCCCCCCGCTGACACAGACCCACACGACCTCGCACATTGCAGGACCCGGGCCCAGCCGAGCCCAGAAAGAGAAGGCCGCAGCCCCGCGCCTCCCTCCCCCGCCGCAGCCGACCAGATCGGCCCGCCGGGCCGCCAGGTCACGACCGGGCCCCCCCAGCCGCCCGCCCCCAACCTACAACCCGGGGACATGCCCTCCATCCTCCCCGCCGTGGCCGCGGCAGAAGCCGCCGCCCGCAAGCCCGCCCGCATCACAGCCCAACCCGCGTCCACCACCTCCTCCTCGTCCTCAGCCTCGTCCACCTCCTCCACCTCATCCTCCGACCCCCCCCCCCCCGCCAAACTCATCCTCAAGGCCACGGCGAAAGCCAAAGCCGCGGCCGCACGCACCAACCCCCCAACCCCCACACAGGCGACTCAGGCACCCCGGCAACCCACCGGGACGACCCCCGACCCGGCATCCACGCCCTCACACCTCCGGACAGAGGTACTCCTCAACCTGGAACCGGATCCCAACCCCAAACCCGACCCCAAACCCAAACCGGACCCCAACCCCAAACCCAACCCCAAACCCAAGCCGGCGCCCACGCGACCACACACAACACCGCATACGCAACGACACAAAACCACCCGATACCACCCCCGCCCAGGCCCTCGCCCAAGCCAGGACCCCCCACCCACCACGACCCGCGCCCCCCTCCCGCCGGCACCCACCACCACCGCGGAGACGGCCACCCAGCACGACCCCCTCCAAACCCTCGTCAAAATCCCCGTCATCAAGCGCCCCGTCATCCATCCCCCACAAACCACCACCACCGCCGGCCAAACCGACCCAGGGACGTGGGACCCCTCAACCATCGTCACCGTCAAGCCCGGCCCCCAACCCTTCCTCCATGCCCACCACATAGTGCAGCCCCGGGGACTGCCCACGATGCCCAACCCCCCACCCCCACAAGGGGGACCGGAAAACCCACAAGGACTCCATGGGCCATACCCGCAACACCAACCCCACCACTACACACACCACCACCACCAGCGGCCCCACCACCACCACTACCAACACCACCCCCACCACTACCACTGCCCACCGCCCTACCCCACCGGGCCACAACCCCCCGTACACCAACAGCACCAGCGGACGGGATGGCAGCCGCCGAACGCCCCGCCCGCATGCCCACCCCCCCCGTACCAGCCACCACCCCCGTACCAGCCGTACCCCCGCGGCCACCATCCGATGGCCGAGGGGGCCCCATGGACGACGGGGGATCTCCCCCCCCAACCAGCACCGCGTGACGCCCCGTACCCCCCCGGCCACCATCCGATGGCCGAAGGGGCCCCAAGGACGACGGGGGACCTCCCCCCCCAAGCGGCGCCGCGCGAGCCCCCCCAGAGGCCGCCGACGCTTCCGGACTGGCCCGACTCGAGAGACGAGGGCCGGTCCCGCAAGCGGCGGCGCTCCCGCTCCCCCCCCGCACGGCACACTCGCCCACGGCGCCCACACTCCCACCGCGCCTCAACCACCCACTCGCGCCGCTCCCGCTCCCCCAGGTACCACCACGACCCCCAGGGACCCCGCTCCCGTCGCTCCCGCTCCCCCGGGCACCACCACGAGCGCCACCGCCGCCCCATGTCCCCCTCCCCCTCCCCCCACCGGCCACCCAGCCCCCGCCACCACCACTCCCGCTCCCCCCGACGCAGCCAGGCACGCCGCCGCCGCCCCACGTCCACCTCCCCCTCCCCCCACACGCCCCGCCGGGCTCCCCGTTCCCCCCCCCCACCCATACCCATCCACCACCCCCAGCCCCCGCCACCACCACTCCCGCTCCCCCGGACGCCACCAAGCGCGCCACCGCCGCCCCATGTCCACCTCCCCCTCCCGCTCCCCCCTCCGCCCGTACCCGTCCTCCACCCCCAGCCCCCGCCGCCGCCGCTCCCGCTCCCCCAGGCACCGCCACCCCCGCCACCACCACAGGTCCACATCTTCCCCCCGCCGCTCCAGGACCCCAGGCACGGACCCCTCCCCCCCCCGGGCCCCCGCCTACCTCGCCTGGTGGTCTCCCTCCGCTCTGCAGGAGCTCCGCCGCTGGGTGAAGTGGGCCGGGGGAGCGGGAAGGCACAGAGGGGTGCACACGGTGCATACCTTCGAGGAGGTGCGCACCCGCACCCCCGCAAACCCCAATGAGGCCGCCCCGGAGGCCATCATGCCGCAAGCGGCATGGGAGGCCCTCCTCCGCGATGCGGTCCAGGGCCTCCGCCCCCCCTACACCCCCCAAGCCCTCCGCCGGTGGCTCCAGGCCACCCACCCCCAAGCCTGGGCCACCGGCGCCCCCTCCCCACCCCGCCCCTCCCACCACCACCACACCAGGAAGGGGCAGGACAAGGGCAAGGGAAGGGCAAGGGACACCAAGGACCACACAGGCAAGAGGGCACGGAAGGGCCCCAAGTGAGGGCAGGCACACGCAGGGACAGGGCGCCGGAAGCGACACCACATGGGGTCAGGACACCACCCAAGAACCAGGAAGGAACGGGAACGGGGACCAAGACACGGAGGAAAAGGGCACCACGACAGCTGCCACGACCCACACCGACGGGGAGACCAGCGCCGCCCCACCCCCACCAAACACCCCAACACACACCACCGAAGCAAACATCGGACGCCATGCGGATCACACCAGCGCACGCCCACCGGCCACCGGAAACCACACGGAGAACGGAGGGCACACCTACACGGGGAGAACGGACCACACCCACAGAGGAGGCCGCAGGGGACACCGCCGCACGGCACACCACCATGCCCTCACCGCCAGCCTACGACCCCGACCACCACGAAGGCCAACTCACAGGCACCGGAAGAGGACGAAAGCACGGCCGCGGCACCCACGACTACGGACCGACACCCCCAGAGGACACGGGACCAAGGCACAGGCCCCCAGGGAGGGCAACCCCACGGACCGTCACGCGACCACACCATGGGCTATAAGGGCCGGGCTGCGCTACCGTCGCGGTTTGACGCAGAGTATTGCTACGGGGGCTTGATCTCGGCTGGTCTCACGTCCGTGAGGGCGTCCGTCACCAACCTGTTGCGTCCAGTGGAGGAATGGCACTGCTGCGGCGCACCGATCCCGTCCATGATGAAT
This sequence comes from Eutreptiella sp. 'Long Island Sound 2002', assembly GCA_964036045.1. NCBI lineage: Eukaryota > Euglenozoa > Euglenophyceae > Eutreptiales > Eutreptiaceae > Eutreptiella > Eutreptiella sp. 'Long Island Sound 2002'. The sequence continues at coordinate 34,445,234 of OZ038388.1, forward strand.
ATCGAGCATCGCAAGGGGAAGCGAAACGCTGTGATCGATCGCGAAGGCTTTGGTGCTGCTGGACGGTGCCCCCCTTCAACGCCATCTCCGAGCGCCGTGAAGACTGGAAGTACCAAGAATACTACCGATGCCCCGGACCCCAGCAGTCCAGCACCGGAGATATGGACATCCCCCTGACCCTACAGTGTGAGCTCATCCCTGCCGGCGGCACCGACCCGGACCCTGCCAGCGCAGCCGAGCTGCAGTGAAAGCCATTCGCCACTCAAACAGCGTTCGGAAGCCACCTCCACCGTCCGACTCCTGATGTCTGTTTGTCTGCCTTGGAGAAGAAACGCTTTTCCTACACCCCGAGTACACCTGCCTGTCTGCGAGGCCCGGTGAAGATTGAGTCCATGGGTGAGAGTCAGTGGGCACGCCCCAAGGACACCGTGATCATTCAGCAGAATTTCCCGAAGACCTAACCGACCCACACAGGCCAGGCTGACCTCCACTGACCCACCGCGGCACCACGCGAGACCACGGCACACCGCACCACAGCGCGCCACAGAGCAACGCACCACAGCACGACGCGACGCGACGCGGCACAGAGCGGCACAACACGACACAACTGACCCTAACCTGAGGGACTAACCGAAGCCAGCCACCGCACACCCGGGAAGGCGCCGCGCCACCACGCCACACACCGGCACCACAGGCCACACACGGGACCACAGCGCGCCAGGCGACAACGGTGACGGACCACCCAGAAGATTACAGCCGGCACCGCGGAGGGGTAAGGACACGAGCAACCCCAGCCCCCTAACCAAAAACCACAAGCAGCCGCCTGGCGCAGCCGCCCAGCCGGCAGAGCCAGGACCTAACCCAGCAAGAAGGGGCGCCGAGCCCACAGTGTACAGAGCCCACCCGACCCATGGGGCCGGAACATGGCCACACAGAACGCAACTGAAAACAGCAGCCCGGAAGACAACACTGAATACAGGCCAGTGCGTGCGCCAGCCCAGGGAAGGCAGAGGGAGGAACAGGCAAGCCCCCCCCCAAAAAAAAAAAAAAAGGAGGGGGGAAGGGGAAAAGGCACGAAAACAGCCCACAGCCGCCCAACCACCCGCCAACACCACCACAGGCGGCCAGGCCCCCCCCCCAAGGAGAAGAAAAAAAAAAAAAAAAAAAAAGGGGGGGACCCCCGCAGAGGCACAGGCGAACCACCCACCCAAAACCGGCAACACCAAGCCAGTAACAGCGGACCACGGGGAAAAGGGACAGAAAAAAAAAAAAAAAAAAGAGGGCCACCAGCCCAGCCCGAAAGAAAGGGGATGGAGGGACAGGGACCACAAAGCCCAGAAAAAAAAAAAAAAAAAAAAGAAAAGAAAAAACCAAAGAAAAAAAAAAAAAACACACCCCAACAACCCAGCCAAGACGGACTGGGCACAGGCGAGACCCGGGCCCGGCACACACGCCCACACCGCGCGCCGGAACCGGAAACGGCGGGGGGCAAGCGGGGCGCCCACGAAACCACACACGTCCCAAAAGCAGACCGAAACCGAAGCCCAACCACGAACACCACAAATAGCCGACACTAGGGGGACAACACCACAAATCGAGCCCAAAAACACCCACCCTAAACCCCAGCCAGGACAGACGGGGTTAACAAAACCCGCACCCAACCGCCAACCGGACCCAAACACAAACACCACACAACAGTAGGAAACCCAGTGCCCACAGCCCGGGCACTGAGGCAGCCCGTGCCATGCAGGTGACCCGGCCAAACGAGATCCGGAGCCCGGGGGTAAGGCTGCATCCTAAGGCCTGCGCTGCTTTGGGACTCGAGGCGGAGCGTGCGACACCCAAGCGCCTCGGAACCCTAGTACCAGGAACGTGCATGCACGCCTTGGGAACGGGATACGCCAGGAAGTCCGGTGAACCCCTAGGGTTCCGCCCAAAGGAGGGGACGTGCGCAAGCACGGGGGCACACCCTCCCGGCGAGACAAGCATGTCACGCTGGCGGCGATCAGCCCTCCCGGCGTAGCCCGGGGCCGCTTTGTTGGGGGCCAACAGTCAGGTCTAGCGGGAAGTAAGCCGCCTCCCCTCTTCACGCGCGAAGCCTCTTCCTGTTCGTCACAGGGGCGACGCCAGGGGGAACCATGGGGCGCCTCTCCACGACCGAGTGCACCTACCTACCTACCTACCTCCGTGTCCTGAAGGAGAACGTACGGATATGGTGCAAAACTGAACGCACCAGAGACTGGGTGAGACTACTCCCCGTCATATCCTTGATGATGAACTCCCAAGAGAGTTCAGCTACTGGATACTCGCCCCACGAGCTATTCCTAGGGCTCCCGGCATGGTTCCTACATGCTCCCTATCCAGAGGACACCCATTCTTCTGTGGGTGAATGGGTCCATGAGCAACAAGCGAAGGTGGACAAGGCCAAGGCTATGCTCCAGAGAGTGAGGGAGCGTCAGTGGAACAAGAAGAACAAGCACCGAGTACCGGCCACCTACCAAGAGGGGGACTGGGTGCTGGTGCACCACAGTCGACTACCAGCCTGGCCACGCTCTACCAGCGATGACCCATACTTCGGGCCGTACAAGATTCTATCAGTGGATGGACACCGTATCACCGTGCGGTGTTCTCCCCGTCTAGGGGGGACCCTGGTGTGCGCTGCTCAACACCTGAAGCGCTACTATGATCCTGAAGACCTCTGTGGGGAGGAGTGGGAGCTGAACGACGAGGAAATCGCCGCTCTGGACCTACAAGGGGCTGCCAGCCCTATGGAAGTTGAAGGTGAACTCCCCGACATGAACGCCGAGGAGATGGCTAAGGAAGGTTTCTACCTGGTGAAGTCTGTCCTACGCCACCGCTATCGCCAGGGTTGGCGTTTCCTCACCCTCTGGGAAGGGTTTGGAGTCGAAGAGGCCACCTGGGAGCCCTTCTCCGCATTTGTTCTACCTGAGGGACGCCTAAACTCAGTTCTGGTTGACTACTTGTCCCAGAACAACCTTGGTGAGTTGCTGAGGCTCGCTGAGACGCTTGCCTCAAAGACTAAAGCTAGGGACTGAACCTTACCCTTACCTGCCAAAGCGTATGTGTGAGTGTGCTATTCCTAAGGTCCTGAGAGCAAGCCGCAGAAGTGGTGTCCTAATTATACCCAAGTCTGCACGCTTGCTAAACCTGGAGGGTTGGCTTATTGATGCCACGGGGTACGCCCCGGGTCTCCCCTCCCCTAAGCGCCCAATTTCTGTGCTGGCGCAAAACCTTTGGGGAATACCCAGCGTACTAATCCAGGTATTGTTTTCCCTACCTATCTGTCTACTACAGGGAGGGGTGGCCAAAAGCTATGAAGGCATGAAAACGCCGTTTTGCTAGATGGCCAAAACACTGACCTAACCACTGCCACAGCCCACCAACCCTGCTAAAATTGCAGGAAACGGGTGGGACAGTGACACACGCACTACAGGTCCTACATACCCTACAGTGGCACCATCCTGGTGGGCGAGCACTGGGGCAACTGGCTCAAGCCCCCACTCAGGACTACCACTCCTACACGCACACTCTACTTGGTGTTGTTGATGAACATGTCGTGGGTCCTAGCGACCCTCCTGTGAAGTGACAAGAGAACACAGCGCTGCTAAGCAACTGTGGCCTAACAGGGGACGCCACAACGCGTTTCCCCTGCTAGGGCTTGGAGGGAAGAGGTGCTCTTGCGTGCACGGCGCAGATGTCGATGGAGTCGGACTCCCTGCTCTGCCACAGGCAGAGGGGAGTCACTTGTTTGTGTGATCTGCGCCCTTGTTTAGCAGGGCATGAAAAAAATGGGATGCTGCTGCACCAATCACCCTACCTGCCCACCTGTAAAACAAAGGCAAATGAAGGGGCGTTTGCGGCGGAGGAACCAAGCCACACTCCAGGTATTATACCCTTCTCAGTGTGACCTATAATACACTGTCCGCAAACACGCTGAGGAATCAGCTACCCCTGTCAAGCAAGCAAGCTTTAAGGGACTCCTCAGGTTCTCTTAAAGAACGTACCGAGGAGCCCCTGGGTAGCCTAAACAAGGTTTACCGTGCGCACTTCGCGTGGCCTACCCTTTAATGCGTGTGTGCATGCGCGAGTATGCACGACAGTTTTGGGCAAACCTGCCCATCCGCATCACAATCACGAACTCCACCAGGGGGTGGCCCCGCCTGGGCTTACTCACCTTACCTACCGCTGGAGAGAGAGAGCAAGTGAGGGGCGCACGCGAAGAATGTTGCTATGCACTTGTGTGTATGTCTAATCACCCTGATCTGACCTCTAATCATCTGCAATCTTTCTAATCAATCCCTCTATCGCGTCCTATCGTTGTTAGCGCTGCTACAAGACTCGTTCACGGAGACACGAGACGAGCAATGTGTATGCGGCATACGAGACGAGCATACCTGTAGTTTATACCTGATTCATTGAAGTATTTTTCGTTGATTCTCGAATTCTTGAATTTTTGATACTTCTATTAGTGTAGGTGGAATCTGTATGTTTATTTATTAATGTGTGTCTCGTCATTTTCAAGACTACGTGAGACATACGTTTATAATTCCATTATTTCTCCATTTTCCGGCGCTTCGCTAGGAGCCGCTCCTGCGCGCCGCCATTTTATGCGTATGAATTTCTGGATTTAAAAAATCCAGAGATGACTATAATTTTTATAAAAGTGTGCTTCTGATGCACAATTGGATTCTGCTCAGGTATGTCGTTTCAGAAAAATTTTAGGCCGTCATTTGACTGATTTTGGTGTCGTCGCTTGGTTTTTGCGTGGATTCGTCCATAATTCTCCCATTCCTGCCTCTGCAGATACCCACGCGCAGCCTCGCTGAGTAGGCCGTGTTCGGGCCGAAACGCAGCCGCCTGGAGAGACTGAGCAGAACCCAAGACCCCACCAGGGGGCAAATTAATTTTTTTTACGACTCCCTTCGCCCTAAGACAGGTCACAGGTCGCCAGCAGGTTTACGAGAACCCATGCGAGTGTGTATATTGTGTCTTGCGTTGGGTTTGTGTCGCGCTGCGTCTTGGAGGGAGGGATGCACATGCACATGTTTTGGCATGCTCCCAAACTAACCCAACCAAGCCACAGGAGCCCCGGCAGCGCCATGAGCGCTGAGTCTTCTGTAGGAAATGTTACATACAGAGCAGCAAAAGAGCGCCAGCCATGGTGAGCGCCCATTTTTCTGTGTGAGGGAAACTATAGGTATTTTAAAGTAGATGTGGAAACCAAGGAAAGGCCAAGAAAAAAATCCCTTTTTCCTAAAATGCGACAGTGGTGGCCACCACAGCACAAGGGGGGAGTAAGAAAAAGTGCTTTTCCAATGCTTTGAGGCATACTCTAGTTGTATTAGAGATGCACTGAGCATCCATGCATTTTTATCTTAGTATTGGTCCTACCAAAAGTGGTGATAACACATTTTGACCTATGGAACCAAACACCCAATCAGGATATGGAGTGGACCCCTTAATCCCCTTTCAATGTGAGGCAAATCATCTTTTCCTGAGTTGACTGAGAACTGACATATCCAAGGCAGAGCCTATGAATTTATCTATGTTTTTCCATGAATTCTTAGCTATCCTAGTGGTATGCACCCTAGGGGGCTTGGCACCTCTTTTTGAGAGGTCCTGGGTTCAATTCCTGGTCAGCCTAGCTAAGTAGGAAGATCCCATGTGACATGGCAGTGACCTCATCGCCACATGCCCTGCCACCTCAGCACATATGGGACCCAAAACAAAGAGTGCACATCTCCTGAGATGGCACTACGGAGAGAGAGTGACCATGGGGCAGTTTTCCAACTCTTTTCCAAAACATTTCAGCTATCTTTGTGAATATGCATTCCGATTTGACCTGAGTTGCAGTTTCTGTGAATATCCAATCATCTTTCACTGTTTACACTGCAGCCCTTCATGCTTTGATCCTGATTCTCTTCTCCTTGCATACTATTGGCTTGGGCTATCCTGGATTGACTTGGATTGACTGTATTTCATCAAACAAAAGCTTTTCATCTCCAAAAACAAGCAGCAGGAAACCCTGCACCAACAGCAAGCAGCAGGAGAGACAAAACACAGTGCTGAAAACACTATAAACTTTTCTCCACCTTGGTGTATCAATGTTTTGTTGCATTGATGAACATAGTGGTATTTCAAACTTTGAAGGGTATAATTTAACAATAAAATTGACCGTTGAAATATTTAAATACATTCCGCCAGCTGAGAAAACCTTGAATGTTTGGCGCGGGAGGGAGCGGCGCCTTTGCGCGCAAGACATTGTAGAAATCGGACAATTTCTCTGCCAACGGAAAGATTTTGGATGCCTACGAGCTTGATTTACATCGTTCTTGATAGGTGTGAACAGTCAAATCCCTAAAAAATGGAGCCGTCCAGCTAAAATCGGCCTGGCAAAGGTTCCGGAGGGAGTTAACGGAAGAGGCGACTCCCTCCGGAACTAGCGCACGCTGCTTTTTAACGACAGAACATTTTAATTTCAACAGAATACTGATTTGGCATACCTAATTTTATGGCTTTTGATTATCTAAATGCCAATATGTACTCAAAGCCACTCGTTCTGTCCCCCCGGAGTGGACAACAAACTTGGTCTCCTCCATTTTCACTCCCACCGGTGGCCTACCAAGGGTAGTATGCGTAACAATGGCATATGAAGACAAAGGGAGCCTCAGACAATCTATTGTCAACTATTGAACACACATATCCTAAGTTTGTATGGAAAAAACTACCTTCTTTCCGACTTTCATGTAGTGGTACAAGAACTAGTGCCTGGTACAAGAACTGGCTTCTTTACCTTACAAGTCCGTGCATACACAAGGCGGTGCACATACAAGCCGGTGCATACACAAGGCGGTGCACACACAAGGCGGTGCACACAAAAGGCGGTCTGTAGCCACCGCAGGAGTCTTGTTATTTAAGGGGCCACAGGCAAGGTGGTACACACAAAAGGCGGTATACACACAAGGCGCTGCACACAAAAGGCGGTCTATGGCCACCGCAGGAGTCTTGTTATTTAAGGGGCCACAGGCAATGCGGTACACACACAAGGCGGTGCACAAGGGCGGGGGGGGTTTGGCGCGCTAACGAGGCGCACGGAGGGGGGGGGGAGCTTGGCGCTAACGAGGCGCACAGGAAGGGAGTTTGGCGCTAACGAGGCGCACGGGGGGGCGTTTGGCGCGGGGGGGTTTGGCGCTAACGAGGCGCACGGGCGGGGGGGAGTTTGGCGCTAACAAGGCGCACGGGGGGGGGGGGGGGGGTTGGCGCTAACGAGGCGCACGGGGGGGGGGGGGGGAGTTTGGCGCTAACGAGGCGCACGGGGGGGGGGGGGGTTGGCGCCAGGGTTGGGATAAGCGAGCGTTTAGCGACTGAACGGTCGTTTGTTTGTTACGCTTAGGGAAATTTATTAACAAACGACGTTTTAACAAACGACGGCCCGCAGGCCCCTGCCGCGGCGTGGCGCGCGCACTTTCTGTATGCTGTGTCCGATGTTTTGCGTTGTCAGAGCCTATGAACTGAAGGATTTTAAAATGCACAGGATTTCAAAAACCACAGGTACAGAAAATTGATGGATGCGAGAAAATGTTAACAGACCGTTTATTCTAACCGCTGAGCAAACAAACATGGCCAAGGATTGATCGTGCAAATGTGAGGTACTTTATAGAATTTGCAATGATTTTAATTTGGATTTCGTTTCATTAACATTGGTGGTTGAATTTTTCTGCCTGTCTTGCGTTTGCAGGGCCTCACAAGAAGCAAGTGAAGAAGAAGGAGAAGAAGAACAGGAGGGAAGAATATGAAGAGAGAAAGAACAGAAGAAAGAAGCGGAAGAGGCGAAGGAGATCAAAGAGACGTTAAGAAGAAGACAGAAGAAGATCGAGAAGCTGCTGCAGCGAAGAAGACTGAGGAGTGAAGACAAAGAAGACGAAGAAGGAGCACAAAAGGAAGAAGGTGCTGTCAGTGTCACTTGAGTGTTCGCGCGTGCTGTGAGTGTCATTTGAGTGTTCGCGCATGCTGTGAGTGTCATTTGAGTGTCGGCGCGTGCTGTGAGTGTCATTTGAGTGTCGGCGCGTGTTGTGAGTGTTATTTGAATGTCGGTGCGTGCTGTGAGTGTCCTTTGAGTGTCGGCGCGTGCTGTGAGTGTCATTTGAGTGTCGGCGCGTGCTGCGAGTGTCATTTGAGTGTCGGCGCGTGCTGTGAGTGTTATTTGAATGTCGGCGCGTGCTGTGAGTGTCATTTGAGTGTCGGCGCGTGCTGTGAGTGTCATTTGAGTGTCGGCGCGTGCTGTGAGGCTCGTTTGAGTGTTCGTCGCGCTCGCTTCTGTTGTCTCGACAGTTTTGAGTGAGCCTTCGTTGTCCTTTATATGACCCTTTATGGTGGACTCAGTCAGTTTGCTGCTGCATCTCAGTGATGTCATTTGAATCTCACAATAGAAGCAAGTAAACCATTAGAAGCAAACCGAAACAACATGAACAAGGAAAAAATTAACAAACGATATTTGTTTATTTTCATCGTTCGTTCGTTCGTTCGTTCGTTCGCTAATTTTCAAAAAAAAATTAACAAACAACGTTTGTTAATCCCAACCCTGGTTGGCGCTAACGAGGCGCGCGCCGAGCCTAATTTGCGCCTGGTATAACGAGGCGCGCAGTTTCAGCCAAACACTCCATAGGAATAAGTTTCAAAAACTTCGATTTTTGAGCTGTCCAGGCTGAAAAACTGCATAAGCAGGTTGTGTACCAACAACCCATTCACTAGCCCATTATTGGTGCAAACAACCATTTCGCGTCTTTGGCACGGACATTTGACCGGCCCTCGGCAAGGCTAGAGACTGCAAAAAATGTCCTTCTGTATGGTAGTAGGCATATACTGTCACAACATCCCCACTCACATCCCTCAGAGTCGGTACCACGGGTCACCGAGGTCGCCAAAACTGCCATCATACCAAAAATGGCTGAAAAAGTGCATAAACTGCATAAGCGCTCGTCCTACTCCGCCCCATACAAACCCTATGGAGTCGGGACCCGGAAACACTTTTTCGGCTCAAAATCGAAAAAAAACAAAAGATTCATGATTTTTGACCCAAAAAAAGGGGGCGTCATTTTTTGACCCCCCCCTCCCCCAAAACCTGAAAAAAGTGGGTTTCAAGTGGGGGGGGGTCAAGGGGGGTCCGGACCAAAAACTCATTGGGGGATGCGTTTATTGGACAAAATAATGATTTTACAAGGGGTTAAACTAACAATTCAACCCCTTGGGGTAGGGTACGCGAATAGGTCCAAAAAGGCCAAAAATGGGGGGGTATGTGGAGTTTTCCCCTACATACGCCTGCATGGCTTTGATCTAACAACCTCTGCGAGGTGATTTTCTATTTTTGACTTGTAGAGGGTGAAAAACTGCTAAAGCAGTTTGTGCTCACACCAAATGCCATTGAACCACCTACAAACTGCAATTATATTGCCTTCGGCAAGTCCACCTCGCAGAGAATCTACCCCAAGCCACACACCCTAAATAGGGTATAAACTACATAAATACGGGCTAAAACATGCTTTACATATCTTGGATGGTCATTTTAGGTGATCACGATATCAAAAAAACAAGTTTCGAAAACTTCAATTTGTTGCCTTCGGCAAGCGCACCTCGCAGAGATTCTACCCCAAGCCACACACACCCTAAATAGGGTAAAAACTACATAAATGTGGCCTAAAACATGCTTTACATACCTTGGATGGTCATCTTAAACGGTGACAATATCAAAAAAACAAGTTTCAAAAAATTCTATTGCCTTCGGCAAGTCCACCTCGCAGAGAATCTACCGCGAGCAACACACACCCAAAATAGGGTGGAAACTACAGAAATACCGGCTAAAACATGCTTTACATACCTTGGATGATCATTTTAGGTGATCACGGTATCAAAAAAACAAGTTTCAAAAACTTCGATTTTTGAGCTGCCCAGGGTGAAAAACTGCACTAGCAAGTTGTGTACCAATCCCTTGGGAGACCCCCCCCCCACCCCCGGGACCTAATACCCAAATAGGGTGAAAAAGATGTACATACGGCCTAAAACATGCTTTACATACCTTGGATGATCATTTAAGGTGGTCACAATATCAGAAAAACAAGTTTATAAAAACTTCGATTTTTGAGCTGCCCACGGTGACAAACTGCATAAGCAGGTTGTGTACCAATCCCTTGGGAGACACCCCCCCCCCTGGACCTAATACCCAAATCGGGTGAAAAACACGTAAATACGGCCTAAAACATGCTTTACCTACCTTGGATGGTCATTTTAGGTGATCACAATATCACAAAAACAAGTTTCAAAAACTTCCATTTTTGACCTGTCCGGGGTGAAAAACTGCATAGGCAGGTTGTGCACCTGTCCCTTGGGAGCCCCCCCCCCCCCCCCCCCCCCGACCTGATACCCAAATAGGGTGAAAAACATGTAAATACGGCCTAAAACATGCTTTACATAGCTTGGATGGTCATTTTGGGTGGTCACAATATCAAAAAAACAAGTTTCGAAAACTTCGATTTTTGAGCAGCATAGGGTGAAAAACTGCATAAGCAGGTTGTGTACCAATGCCTGGGGAGGACCCCCCCCCCTGGACCAAATACCCAAATCGGGTGAAAAACACGTAAATACAGCCTAAAACATGCTTTACATACCTTGGATGGTCATTTTAAGTGATCACGGTATCAAAAAAACAAGTTTCGAAAACTTCGATTTTTGAGCTGCCCAGGGTGAAAAACTAGATAAGCAGGTTGTGTACCAATCCCTTGGGAGCCCCCCCCCCCCCCCCCCAACTTATACCCAAATTGGGTGAAAAACAAGTAAATACGGCCTAAAACATGCTTTACATAGCTTGGATGGTCATTTTAAGTGGTCACAACATCAAAAAAACAAGTTTCAAAAACTTTGATTTTTGAGCTGCCCAGGTTAAAAAACTGCATAAGCAGGTTGTGTACCAATCTCTTGGAAGCCCCCCCCCCCCCGGACCTAATACCCAAATCGGGTGAAAAACACGTAAATACGGCCTAAAACATGCTTTACATACCTTGGATGGTCATTTTAGGTGATCACGATGTCAAAAAAGTAAGTTTCGGAAACTTCGATTTTTGAGCTGTCCAGGGTAAAAAGCTGCATAAGCAGGTTGTGTACCAGCCCATTCACTAAGCCAATATTGGTGGAAAGAGCCATTTTGCGTTTTTGGCACGGGTTGTGAACGGCCCTAAGCATGGCTAGAGACTGCAAAAAACGTCCTTCCGTATACTAGGAGGCAGATACTGTCACAACATCCCCACTCACACCCCTCAAAGTGGATACCACGGGGTCACCGAGGTCGCCAAAACCGCCAACATACCAAAAATGGCTGAAAAAGTGCATAAACTGCATAAGCGCTCGTCCCACTCCGCCCCATACAAACCCTATGGAGTCGGGACCCGGAAAAACTTTTTCGGCTCAAAATCAAAAAAAACCAAAAGATTCATGATTTTCGACCCAAAAAATGGGGGGGTCATTTTTTGACCCCCCCCCCCCACCCCCACCCCCCCCCTCCCTCAAAACCTCAAAAAAGTGGGTTTCAAGTGGGGGGGGTCTGGGGGGTCCGGACCAAAAACTCATTGGGGGATGCGTTTATTGGACAAAATAATGATTTTACAAGGGGTTAAACCAACAATTCAACCCCTTGGGGTAGGGTACGTGAATAGGCCCAAAAAGGCCAAAATGGGGGGGTATGTGGCGTTTTCCCCATATATACGCCTGCCTGGCTTTGATCTAACAACCTCTGCGAGGTGATTCTATTTTTGAGCTGCCCAAGGTGAAAAACTACATAAGCAGGTTGTGTACCAATCCCTTGGGAGACCCCCCCCCCCCGTGCGGCCAATACCCAAATAGGGTGAAAAACATGTAAATACGGCCTAAAACGTGCTTTACATACCTTGGATGGTCATTTTAAGTGGTGACAATATCAAAAAAACAAGTTGCGAAAACTTCGATTTTTGAGCTGCCCAGGGTGGAAAACTGCATAAGCAGGTTGTGTACCAATCCCTTGGGAGACCCCCCCCCCCTCCCGACCTAATACCCAAATAGGGTGAAAAACACGTAAATACGGCCTAAAAAATGGTTTACATACCTTGGATGGTCATTTTAGGTGATCACAATAGCAAAAAAACAGGTTTCGAAAACTTCGATTTTTGAGCTGTCTACTGAAAAACTGCATAAGCAGGTTGTGCACCCGTCCCTTGGGAGCCCCCCCCCCCCCCCGACCTGATACCCAAATAGGGTGAAAAACACGTAAATACGGCCTAAAACATGCTTTACATACCTTGGATGGTCATTTTAGGTGGTCACAATATCAAAAAAACAAGTTTCGAAAACTTCGACTTTTGAGCTGTCCGGTGTGAAACACTGCATAAGCAGGTTGTGTACCAATCCCTTGGGAGGACCCCCCCCCCCCCGGACATAATACCCAAATGGGGTGAAAAACACGTAAATACGGCCCAAAACAGGCTTTACATACCTTGGATGGTCATTTTAGGTGGTCATAATATCAAAAAAAGAAGTTTCGAAAGCTTCCATTTTTGAGCTGTCCGGGGTGAAAAACTGCATAAGTAGGATGTGTACCGGCCCATTCACTAGGCCATTATTGGTGGAAACAGCCATTTCGCGTCTTTGGCACGGGTTGTGAACGGCCCTAAGCAAGGCTAGAGACTGCAAAAAACGTCCTTCCGTATCCTAGCATGCATATACTGTCACAACATCCCCACTCGCACCCCTCAAAGTGGGTACCACGGGGTCACCGAGGTCGCCAAAACCGCCAACATACCAAAAATGGCTGAAAAGTGCATAAACTGCATAAGCGCTCATCCCACTCCGCCCCATACAAACCCTATGGAGTCGGGACCCAGAAACACTTTTTCGGCTCAAAATTGAAAAAAACCAAAAGATTCATGGTTTTCGACCCAAAAAAAGGGGGGGTCATTTTTTGACCCCCCCCCCCCACCCCCCCAGCCCCCCCCCCTCCCTCAAAACCTGAAAAAAGTGGGTTTCAAGTGGGGGGGGTCTGGGCGGGTCCGGACCAAAAACTCATTGGGGGATGCGTTTATTGGACCAAATAATGATTTTACAAGGGGTTAAACTAACAATTCAACCCCTTGGGGTAGGGTACGCGAATAGGCCCAAAACGGCCAAAATGGGGGGGTATGTGGAGTTTTCCCTATATATACGCCTGCCTGGCTTTGATCTAACAACCTCTGCGAGGTGATTTTTGAGCTGCCCAAGGTGAAAAACTGCACAAGCAGGTTGTGTACCAACCCCTTGGGAGTACCCCCCCGCCCCCGGACCTATTACCCAAACAGGGTGAAAAACATGTAAATACGGCCTAAAACATGCGTTACATACCTTGGATGGTCATTTTAGGTGGTCACAACATCAAAAAATCAAGTTTCGAAAAGTTCGATTTTTGAGCTGTCCAGGGTGAAAAACTGCATAAGCAGGTTGTGTACCAACCCTTTGGGAGGACCCCCCCCCCGGACCTATTACCCGAACCGGGTGAAAAACATGTAAATACGGCCTAAAACATGCTTTACATATCTCGGATGGTCATTTTGGACGGTCACAATATCGATAAAACAAGTTTCGAAAACTTCGATTTTTGAGATGCCCAAGGTGAAAAACTGCATAAGCAGGTTGTGTACCAACCCCTTGGGAGTACCCCCTCCCCCCGGACCTATTATCCAAACAGGGTGAAAAACATGTAAATACGGCCTAACATATGCTTTACATAACTTGGATGGTCATTTTAGGTGGTCACAACATCGATAAAACAAGTTTCGAAAACTTCGATTTTTGAGCTCCCCAATTTGAAAAACTGCATGAGCAAGTTGTGTACCAACCCCTTGCGAGGACCCCCCCCCCCGGACCTATTACCCAAACAGGGTAAAAAACATTCAAATACGGCCTAAGACATGCTTTACATAACTTGGATGGTCATTTTGGGTGGTCAGAACATCGATAAAACAAGTTTCGAAAACTTCGTTTTTCGAGCTGTCCAGGGTGAAAAACTGCAATAGCAGGTTGTGTACCAACCCCTTGCGAGGGACCCCCCCCCCCCCTGGACCTATTACCCAAACAGGGTGAAAAACATGTAAATACAGCCTAAAACATGCATTACATATCTCGGACGGTCATTTTGGGTGGTCACAATATCGAAAAAACAAGTTTCAAAAACTTCGATTTTTGAGCTGCCCAAGGTGAAAAACTGCACAAGCAGGTTGTGTACCAAACCCTTGGGAGTACCCCCTCCCCCCGGACCTATTACCCAAACAGGGTGAAAAACATGTAAATACAGCCTAAAACATGCTTTACATACCTTGGATGGTCATTTTAGGTGGTCACAACATCGATAAAACAAGTTTCGAAAAGTTCGATTTTTGAGATGTCCACGGTGAAAAACTGCAAAAAATGTCCTTTCCTATCCTAGTAGGCATATACTGTCACAACATCCCCACTCACACCCCTCAAACTGGGTACCACAGGGTCACCGAGGTTGCCAAAACGGCCAACATACCAAAAATGGCTGAAAACTTGCATAAACTGCATAAGCGCTCGTCCCACTCCGCCCCATACAAACCCTATGGAGTCGGGACCCGGAAACACTTTTTTGGCTCAAAATCGAAAAAAAACAAAAGATTCATGATTTTTGACCCAAAAAAAGGGGGGGGTCATTTTTTGACCCCCCCCCACCCCCCCCCCACCTCCCTCAAGACCTCAAAAAAGTGGGTTTCAAGTGGGGGGGGGTCAAGGGGGGTCTAGACCAAAAACTCATTGGGGGGTGCTTTTATTGGACAAAATAATCATTTTGCAAGGGGTTAAACTAACAATTCAACCCCTTGGGGTAGGGTACGCGAATAGGTCCAAAAAGGCCAAAAATGGGGGGGTATGTGGCATTTTCCCCTACATACGCCTGCCTGGCTTTGATCTAACAACCTCTGCGAGGTGATTTTGAAGCTTTTGGGGGGCCCACGGCACGGGCTACTTAGGCCTAGCGGCCACTACGTGGGTCCCCCTGGGTGCTCAAGTAGCCGTATTGTCACTAAATCATCACCCAAACCCATCCCAGGGGCAATAAAAGGGTTTCGGAAAAAGGCGAATTTCCGAAATCTTGCAGGTGTCACTAAACAGCCTACACAACGGCAATTTCGGGGTTTTTGGAGGGGCCATGGCTCGGGCTATATGGGCTTGGCAGCCACTATGTGGGTCCCCATGGGTGCTCAAGTACCCGTATTGTCACTAAATCATCACCCAAATCCATCCCAAGGGCAACAAAAGGGTTTCGGAAAAAGGCGAATTTCGGAAATCTTGCAGGTGTCACTAAACAGCCGACACAACGGCAATTTCGGGGCTTTTGGAGGGGCCATGGCTCGGGCTATATGGGCTTGGTAGCCACTACGTGGGTCCCCATGGGTGCACAAGGACCCCTATTGTCACTAAATCATCACCCAAATCCATCCCAGGGGCGACAGAAGGGTTTCGGAAAAAGTCGAATTTTTGGAAATCTTGCAGGTGTCACTAAACATCCTTATCCCACGTGAAAACGGCTAAGTCCTCACTAGCAAGGGCCCATAGGGGGGGGGCGACCGGGGGTACCTGGAGTTCGGACCCGGGACCCCCGCCATGGGTAAGGGGGTCCATGTACGAGAAAAAAGTTGCCCGGGACCTGGGTCCAAATCCCCACACAGCACCTAGAATACGCAAAGAAGTTTTGACCCCCCCCCCCCCCCGACACCCCCCCAAAAAGGGGTACCCGGGTACGGGGGGCTCAAGGGGTCAAAAACGAAAAATCATTGGGGGATCATTTTCTCTCCTAAAATGATGATTTTACAAGGGGTTGGACATCCGGTACCATACCTCGGGGTATCGTACGCGAATGACCCATGGCGTACGCACCTGCGCTTGATCTAACAACCCTCTTCGAGGTGATTTTGCAGATTTTGAAATACGGCATTGATTCAACATTATGATTGATGGGTTTATGTGATCCTAGGCCACATGAGCAATGTACAAGCACCTAAAAAGTGCCATTGGCGCGTGTATGCGGCTTCTCATCTGTGCCCCTATTCAATGAAATTTGAAAACTCTCACGCTTCTTTGCATTTTGTTACATCTATGCTTGTGCCAACAAATGCTTTGAATCTTTCATTCCTCATTGCTAAATACTTCAATAGGAACCAATAGCAAGATCGTTTTGTGGGTCTAAATCTGACATTGAAGTTGAACTTCACCACCGGGCGGAGCAAACAATCTAAACTCACACAGAAATCATACAGCAACCTCCTGCCTAAACACTTACACACTACACACAGACATAAAGATGCCTGAAAGCTTCGATCGGCTTAATTCGACCTCTGGGTTCTGGAGTTTGCCATTCAAATAGTCGGCAGGGAAATTGTGTGTCGAAGGTTTCAACCCACACTTCAAGATGGAAAAACACCCCTGCCCAACATGCTCAGAACCACACCCAATGGAGCCCATATCTGTAATTGCACTATGTTCTCAGGCAGCTCATCTGCAACAGGAATTCATCAATTCTTGGCCTGAACTCTTCCGCTCACACGTTGCACAATGGTGGCACACCAAATTCACCGCCAAACACATTGGGTTTGCATAATAGGTGCCATGTACAATATCTTGAACATGCTTTATACAGCTGGATAACCCATGCAAATTTGGCCTATAGTGATTGCGACGCCATGTGAACAAATGGGAGGATGCCGCCACATGCAAAAAAGCATATCCAGCTGATGTGAGCTGCTGTGTGCTGTGCATTACAATTTCTGGTGCAACCTTGCACTTTCTGACTTTTGTTTGCTGCTCAGGAGACAATGTCAAACCTAGGTACTCAGAGCAAATCTAATACATTGAGGACTTTGTGAGTGTGTTGTGTTTTTTGCCACAGTGGATGTTTGAAAATCATTGCCTTTGGATTTATGTGGAGAGGGCCAAAGCGACTTGTTATAACAAAAAAATGCACTGAATAAATTGCAAGAGACTTTGCTACTGGCCCTGCCTAAACAAAACCATTTTATGCAGGAATCCACAAGACAAAGCAGCCAAGCATTGCACAGCACCTTTCTCAGTCATGTTTGAGGAGATCAGGGACCTGCTCTCACGGGTGAAAATGCTGGGGCAAGAGCAGCACGACGTGCCCCACTCCAGTGGCCCAGTGCATCTGTGATACTGGACAACCAGTGCTTGGGCTGTCAGATTGCTTTGAGGTTGGTGAAGGGTCATTGTACTCTATGGTAACTTTGTACAGAGTGTTTGTGGTCCGTTCGCACTGGCCAACATGGGAGTCAGGTCGGTGACAAATGCCATTGGAGCTGGTGGTTGCCGTTCGGGACCACGTTGCCAATGTATTTTGGTGCATGTTTGGTGCATGCGAACAGAGGGGAAATTAATGTGGGCATGAAGTTTTTTTTGGGGTAATACGGAAGGTTTTTTACGAGAACAATTGCCAAAGAAATGTGTGAAGGATTTGAGGGAGGAGGGAACAATGCAATGGAAACACTGAAATGTGGTTGCCAATTTCCCGACAAATGTCCTGAAATGGTAGTGAATGATATGATGGAACCAGTGACATGTTGTTTCCAAGGAAGAAAGATTATCAAATTCCACTAGCTTTGCGTGTTTTGCGTGTAGAGGCGTAGATGGAACGTGTGACAGACGGCGTAGGTGAGCTGCGATCTGACCAAAGCCGAACCGAAGGCTTGGATTGGTGTGGTCAGACAGTCGAATCGAATCGGCCGAGAGACGGGTCAGAAGGCAAACTGGATGCAACTCTGCTTGCACAACCCCCCCCCTGTTTTGTTCCAAAAAAAAACCCCATTTTTGACCAAACCTCCCCCAATTTGTACCAACCCCCCAACCCCAATTTTTACCAAAAAAAAACAACAGGGGGTTTTTTGGTAAAAAAATGAAACAGGGTTTTTTTTTTGGTGCACACCACGGCCCAGTGCATACCCACTGCGAAGCCTTGTTTTTGTTGAGCGGGATGGCATATATAACGGTCTGCCATCTTGTACGAGGGTGTGCACGGGGCATAAGCATTTTACAGAACTGTGTGTAGGCGGTGCTGAGGTAAGGAATCGGACGCCCAGAGGAAACAGAAATATCCTGCAACACAACTCTGGCCCCAGAGCTGTCCATTCCTTTTTGCCAAACCGGTGCGCTACCCGGCGGACTACAGATGCTGTGTCTTAGTCAATCAATTGCGAAGCGCACTCGCCGGTTCCCGCGCCGCGCCCTTACGCAATCATCGCACGATCCTGCCAGTACTCCACGCTGCGCATGTACGCGTCGCGGTCGATCGCCACCCCCGAACCCCCTTCCTCAATCAACGCGTTCCGCATCACAGTGATGGGCTGCATGGG
Organism: Eutreptiella sp. 'Long Island Sound 2002'; assembly: GCA_964036045.1. NCBI lineage: Eukaryota > Euglenozoa > Euglenophyceae > Eutreptiales > Eutreptiaceae > Eutreptiella > Eutreptiella sp. 'Long Island Sound 2002'. Next base: position 34,463,680 of record OZ038388.1, read on the forward strand.
CGTCTCGTAGTCCTCCAGCTGCGCTTTCACGGAAATGATGCCCCACGGCGCGTCCGTGTCCTGCGGCGGCAGTCCCATCGCGGCATTCTCCTTGCGGATCTGCTCCCGCGAGTAGAGGATGAGGTCGAGGAACTTGGCCTCCGGCGCCGGCACGCTCCCGGTCGGGAACCACCGCCCCAGCACCGGGAGCTCCCCCTCCTTCCGCGCGCTGTACCCGGACTCCAGCAAGTGTCGGTTCTCATCGGTGATGTCCGCCACCGGCACCGGGCAGTCGTCCAGGAAGTTCGGCACGAACAAATGCTTGCAAAAGGGCGCGTAGCCGTCCACCAGCGCGGGCCATTCCTGGGCAGGGTCTTCGGCGACTGCTGCCGCCACCTGCTTGGCGTACAGTCTGTTCACCACCGCCACAAACTCATCCTTCGACATCCCCTTGACTCGGGTCCCTCTGTAGTCCGGGTCATCGAACTGCCGGAAACAGAAGCGGTCGAGCACCAGCGGCCGGGGCTGCGCGTCGCCGGAGCCTTGCGCCGTGGCGTACTGCGCTACGGACCGGCGTGCCGGGCTCCGAGCACCGGTGGTAGACAACATGGCGATCGACGGAGGAGGAGGAGTGTGGATGGTGCAGCGCGTTGGGAGGAGACGGCCGAAGACTGCACCTCCCAGGGCTGCAGTCACCAGCGCTAGTAGAAGGAGAAACATATCCGTCGGCTGCAGAACCACGTCACTGACATGAGGCTGATCGGTGCCGGCGGCTGCTAATTTCTCCAACGACGATACCTGTGGCGAGGCTCGAACAACTGCAGCTTTGAGGACAGGGTGTTGATTCACTTGCGTCGGAAATGCACGTGGAAGTGAAACAGGACGCGTGGCGACGTGACCAGTTGTTGCATACAACATGGGCCGGTTGACGGGGCTTCTGGTCAGGAACGCGGCAGAAACTCCAACAAAGATGCCAAAAACCAAGGTGCCAATTGGGTATGTGCCCATGCTTTGCGACGACGTAGAGGACACAAGTGCGCTATACTCCCGTTGCGCTGATGGAGATGATGCTGGGCACAGCATGCCTGACGTGAGAAAGAGCACCCTACAGTGCAACGCATGGGTGGTACACGTGCATCATTCGGGTCTGCTTAGCGTGCCCAAGTGACAGCATTCACACTAACAATTCGTCAACGCCACGGCGGCGGGGGGGGGGGGGGGAGTGAAATCCTGGCATATTGACTTGGACTGCTTGGGACTGAATGGCCTGCAAAGGAATTTATGGTTTGGGAAACAAATCGCCGCACGATGGATCAAGGCACGCACGATGGATCAAGGCACGCACCATGGATCAAGGCACGCACCATGGATCAAGGCACGCACCATGGATCAAGGCACGCACCATGGATCAAGGCACGCACCATGGATCAAGGCACGCACCATGGATCAAGGCACGCACCATGGATCAAGGCACGCACCATGGATCAAGGCACGCACCATGGATCAAGGCACGCACCATGGATCAAGGCACGCACCATGGATCAAGGCACGCACCATGGATCAAGGCACGCACCATGGATCAAGGCACGCACCATGGATCAAGGCACGCACCATGGATCAAGGCACGCACCATGGATCAAGGCACGCACCATGGACCAAGGCACGCACCATGGATCAAGGCACGCACCATGGATCAAGGCACGCACCATGGATCAAGGCACGCACCATGGATCAAGGCACGCACCATGGATCAAGGCACGCACCATGGATCAAGGCACGCACCATGGATCAAGGCACGCACGATGGATCAAGGCACGCACTATGGATCAAGGCACGCACCATGGATCAAGGCACGCACCATGGATCAAGGCACGCACGATGGATCAAGGCACGCACCATGGATCAAGGCACGCACCATGGATCAAGGCACGCACCATGGATCAAGGCACGCACCATGGATCAAGGCACGCACCATGGATCAAGGCACGCACCATGGATCAAGGCACGCACCATGGACCAAGGCACGCACCATGGATCAAGGCACGCACCATGGATCAAGGCACGCACCATGGATCAAGGCACGCACCATGGATCAAGGCACGCACCATGGATCAAGGCACGCACCATGGATCAAGGCACGCACGATGGATCAAGGCACGCACCATGGATCAAGGCACGCACCATGGATCAAGGCACGCACCATGGATCAAGGCACGCACCATGGATCAAGGCACGCACCATGGATCAAGGCACGCACCATGGATCAAGGCACGCACCATGGATCAAGGCACGCACCATGGATCAAGGCACGCACCATGGATCAAGGCACGCACCATGGATCAAGGCACGCACGATGGATCAAGGCACGCACCATGGATCAAGGCACGCACCATGGATCAAGGCACGCACCATGGATCAAGGCACGCACCATGGATCAAGGCACGCACCATGGATCAAGGCACGCACGATGGATCAAGGCACGCACCATGGATCAAGGCACGCACCATGGATCAAGGCACGCACCATGGATCAAGGCACGCACCATGGATCAAGGCACGCACCATGGATCAAGGCACGCACCATGGATCAAGGCACGCACCATGGATCAAGGCACGCACCATGGATCAAGGCACGCACCATGGATCAAGGCACGCACCATGGATCAAGGCACGCACCATGGATCAAGGCACGCACCATGGATCAAGGCACGCACCATGGATCAAGGCACGCACCATGGATCAAGGCACGCACCATGGATCAAGGCACGCACCATGGATCAAGGCACGCACCATGGATCAAGGCACGCACCATGGATCAAGGCACGCACCATGGATCAAGGCACGCACCATGGATCAAGGCACGCACCATGGATCAAGGCACGCACCATGGATCAAGGCACGCACCATGGATCAAGGCACGCACGATGGATCAAGGCACGCACCATGGATCAAGGCACGCACCATGGATCAAGGCACGCACCATGGATCAAGGCACGCACCATGGATCAAGGCACGCACCATGGATCAAGGCACGCACGATGGATCAAGGCACGCACCATGGATCAAGGCACGCACCATGGATCAAGGCACGCACCATGGATCAAGGCACGCACCATGGATCAAGGCACGCACCATGGATCAAGGCACGCACCATGGATCAAGGCACGCACCATGGATCAAGGCACGCACCATGGATCAAGGCACGCACCATGGATCAAGGCACGCACCATGGATCAAGGCACGCACCATGGATCAAGGCACGCACCATGGATCAAGGCACGCACCATGGATCAAGGCACGCACGATGGATCAAGGCACGCACCATGGATCAAGGCACGCACCATGGATCAAGGCACGCACCATGGATCAAGGCACGCACGATGGATCAAGGCACGCACCATGGATCAAGGCACGCACCATGGATCAAGGCACGCACCATGGATCAAGGCACGCACGATGGATCAAGGCACGCACCATGGATCAAGGCACGCACCATGGATCAAGGCACGCACCATGGATCAAGGCACGCACCATGGATCAAGGCACGCACCATGGATCAAGGCACGCACCATGGATCAAGGCACGCACCATGGATCAAGGCACGCACCATGGATCAAGGTACGCACCATGGATCAAGGCACGCACCATGGATCAAGGCACGCACGATGGATCAAGGCACGCACGATGGATCAAGGCACGCACCATGGATCAAGGCACGCACCATGGATCAAGGCACGCACCATGGATCAAGGCACGCACCATGGATCAAGGCACGCACCATGGATCAAGGCACGCACCATGGATCAAGGCACGCACGATGGATCAAGGCACGCACCATGGATCAAGGCACGCACCATGGATCAAGGCACGCACCATGGATCAAGGCACGCACCATGGATCAAGGCACGCACCATGGATCAAGGCACGCACCATGGATCAAGGCACGCACCATGGATCAAGGCACGCACCATGGATCAAGGCACGCACCATGGATCAAGGCACGCACCATGGATCAAGGCACGCACGATGGATCAAGGCACGCACCATGGATCAAGGCACGCACGATGGATCAAGGCACGCACCATGGATCAAGGCACGCACGATGGATCAAGGCACGCACCATGGACCAAGGCACGCACGATGGATCAAGGCACGCACCATGGATCAAGGCACGCACCATGGATCAAGGCACGCACGATGGATCAAGGCACGCACCATGGATCAAGGCACGCACCATGGATCAAGGCACGCACCATGGATCAAGGCACGCACCATGGATCAAGGCACGCACCATGGATCAAGGCACGCACGATGGATCAAGGCACGCACCATGGATCAAGGCACGCACCATGGATCAAGGCACGCACCATGGATCAAGGCACGCACGATGGATCAAGGCACGCACCATGGATCAAGGCACGCACCATGGATCAAGGCACGCACCATGGATCAAGGCACGCACCATGGATCAAGGCACGCACCATGGATCAAGGCACGCACCATGGATCAAGGCACGCACCATGGATCAAGGCACGCACCATGGATCAAGGCACGCACCATGGATCAAGGCACGCACCATGGATCAAGGCACGCACCATGGATCAAGGCACGCACCATGGATCAAGGCACGCACCATGGATCAAGGCACGCACCATGGATCAAGGCACGCACCATGGATCAAGGCACGCACCATGGATCAAGGCACGCACCATGGATCAAGGCACGCACCATGGATCAAGGCACGCACCATGGATCAAGGCACGCACCATGGATCAAGGCACGCACCATGGATCAAGGCACGCACCATGGATCAAGGCACGCACCATGGATCAAGGCACGCACCATGGACCAAGGCACGCACCATGGACCAAGGCACGCACGATGGATCAAGGCACGCACCATGGATCAAGGCACGCACCATGGATCAAGGCACGCACCATGGATCAAGGCACGCACCATGGATCAAGGCACGCACCATGGATCAAGGCACGCACCATGGATCAAGGCACGCACCATGGATCAAGGCACGCACGATGGATCAAGGCACGCACCATGGATCAAGGCACGCACCATGGATCAAGGCACGCACCATGGATCAAGGCACGCACCATGGATCAAGGCACGCACCATGGATCAAGGCACGCACCATGGATCAAGGCAGGCACCATGGATCAAGGCACGCACCATGGATCAAGGCACGCACCATGGATCAAGGCACGCACCATGGATCAAGGCACGCACCATGGATCAAGGCACGCACCATGGATCAAGGCACGCACCATGGATCAAGGCACGCACCATGGATCAAGGCACGCACCATGGATCAAGGCACGCACCATGGATCAAGGCACGCACCATGGATCAAGGCACGCACCATGGATCAAGGCACGCACGATGGATCAAGGCACGCACCATGGATCAAGGCACGCACCATGGATCAAGGCACGCACCATGGATCAAGGCACGCACCATGGATCAAGGCACGCACCATGGATCAAGGCACGCACCATGGATCAAGGCACGCACCATGGATCAAGGCACGCACCATGGATCAAGGCACGCACCATGGATCAAGGCACGCACCATGGATCAAGGCACGCACCATGGATCAAGGCACGCAAAACCACACAACATAATCGCGACATTCCAGCCCCTTTCCGCGGGGCTTCCATCTTCGATACGTCAATGGCTGTCAACGCCCAAAATCTGGAAGCAGGGCTGAGGGGGCCTGGGAAGAGGAGGTGAGAGGCCTGGATACAGACAGCTAACACCACGCACTGTTTGAACCTGAGACAACGTACTTGGTGCATGTTACCATTAGGCTACAGGTTGAGGTAGGTTGGCTCGCTCCTGGTGCATTTGTTTGTGTGGCACTCCACTGTCAAGGACTGGAAACGGGGTGCGCCCCCTGCCAAGGATGCCATGGGTCTTGGGATGAGTGCATTGTTGTCCACAATCGTGTCTATGGCCCCTAGCCTGAACTTCCGGGGTCAATCTTGCTGCAAAATCCGGATCCCAAAGCTCTCGGTGGATGCCTTTGTTAAGCAATTTCACTTCCAGACGGTGCGCCCACTGTTTGTCTACGAATCCTACATGCCTTACCAGACTTGAAAAATTTGCTTGTGGTTTGTGTCTTGGGTAGAAGCTTCTCATGGCAAGGAGCACCATATAAGGGCCACTCAAGCAACATCACAGCGCATGGGTAGAAAGACAGCCCCTCTACCCTGTGCTTGTGCGCACAAGGGTGGGAAGACTGCCTCTTTGCCCTGCGTAGGAGCGTGCCGGGTCAAGAGATCAAAGGCTACTCATCCTCACCGTGAGAGGGGAGTGAGGCCGGTGGCAAGTCATCCTCGCCGACGGAGAGGAGTGAGGGTAGAGACTAGTCCCCTCCCTTGCGCCCACCTTTTCCCACCTGCACACCAAGGCACAGCTGGGGAAAGGCCATTTGCGTTGACAACTACAAGGGGTTGGCTCCCCGTTCCCCCCCAAAACGTGTGCGGTAGCACTAGCACGAGACGCCCCTGCGTGCACCAAACACAAGGCATGGGGAAAGTAATCCCATTGTACCTATGCACAACCACAGGTATAGTGGAGGGGTTGCACATGTGCGCATGTGGGAGGGTGAGGGTAGGGCTGTGCCTTATCTCAGTAGTTGATGGCCCTGGGGCTGGTGGCACGGGCAGTGCACGGCACCAACAACAACGGTCAGCAATGATGACAGCAATGATGATGCTCTCCCGCCTCTCTACGCAAAATTCTTGGGACTCACAACCTCTGGCCTCTGACAAGGTTGCAGGTCTAACGCCATAAAAAGTGTTAAGAGGGGCCATTTTCCAACTTGGGTACGGCTGTGTCGACCACAGTAGGGGGCAAAGGACAATGTGCCCACCCTTGTGTGCTCCAGCACTGGGCAGAGGGGACGTCTCCCCATGTATGTACACCGAGGCAGGGCTAGGGATGATGGGGGTAGGGAAGAAGGGTGGAAAATAATTATTGGCTTCAAATTTTACAACTGCCACCATTGGTCCCCCCACCCACGTGTGCACTAACATGGGGTGGAGGGGCTGTTTCTTGTCCCATGTGTGCACCTAGGCAGGGTTGGCGGGCAGGCAATAAGGGTGGACCACCTGTGTAGACCACCGTAGGGGGCTAACTCTCTGTTTACCATCCCTAGGTGCATGAGCACCGGGCAAGGGAATGGTCTCCCCTTGGTGTGAACTGTGAACAGCCCCTATGCCGTGTGCCTTTGCACACAAGGGTGGGCAGATTGTCCCCTGCCTTGTGCACACTGGTGGGGAGACCGGAGACCGGGTGGTTGGAACTCCATTGCTGCATCCGTGGGTCGCAGAACCAGCAAGGTGAATGTCTCGGGACCCCTCTACACTGCTGCATGCTAGGCTCGTTCTAGGTGATGGCTCATGGTGTACAACTACGAATGCTGAGGAGCCTGCCTGCGCTCCCACGGGCCCTGTATCCTCCACCTCCTCCGGTGTCTTCGCTACCGTCTCTTGCGGGGAGGCCTCGTGGTCTCGTCTTTCCTGTTGTACCTTCTGCTCCTTTTTCTTCATTTTGTGGTACTTCTCGAGGCGTTTGCGATGATGGGTTCGGGCTGTGCCCTGCCCCGGGGGGACCGCTTGCCCTTGCTGCCCAATGCCCGCAGCTGGCGCCGGCGGCTACTATATGTGCACGTGTACATGTATTGGCGCATGTCGACTCTGTTCTGGTCCTGGATCGCCCTCTTCGGGTCTCCCGCTCCTGGGACCTGGATCGTGCGTGTCCAGTCCCCCTTGGCTGATAACGTTCTCAGTCCGTCCTTTGGCATTTTGGCGGCGGGGTAGATTCCTGGGTGACCTCTGATGAGGCGAGGCTGTCTGTCGTATCTGGGGTGCCCGTGTTGTCCCCAGATGCAGATGCCATGAACAACAGACTCCAAGGCCGGGGGGGATCTGCACCCTCTTCATCACCTCTTCCTGACTCACATCGCATGCAGGATCAATTGGTTGATTTGTTTGTGGACCAATTGGTTGATTTGAGCCGACAACATAAATCCCAACTATGTATAAACAGAAGAAAAGTATAGAAAGCTCTGCAGCCAAAGGAATATGAGTATCAAAAGGACATGGGAACAGACAATTTGACCCCCCCCCAAAAAATAGAGCCCGTGTCAGGAAAATTATCCTGCAAATGCACACACCAGCGTGCACAAGTTAGTGCTGGAGTCGGCAAACCCCGCATGGACTCGGAGTGTGCATCAGGATGCACCTCGTCAACGGCATGGGCTGTTGCCCATCTCCAGGACAGCAAACCCTAGAGTAGTCAAACAAGACAAGTCATCCAGGGGCTCGGGAGCTCATCAATGTAAACCGAAGTGCGCTTCGCAACTGCACCTGGCCAGCACATGAGCTAGCTCAAGAATGTTGCATGTATGCTACACGGCGCCCACCGCCCACTACGCGATGTTTGCCAATGATCTTCAGAGGCAAGCACATATTTGCCCAAGCAACAGTATTGCGGGATTGAGGTATCTTGCAACCCACGACTGTGGTAAGACATCTACTAGCCATTTGGGACTCCACCACAACAAACAGTTTGCCTCTGCTCCAAAGTGCTCTTTGAAGTTGCAATACCATGCACGCCAACAGAGAAGGTGCTCTTCACATAGGCTTCGTGTGCCCGCTGCTCAAGCACCACTCGTATCCATGCCCATTGCAAGACCTAGAGCTGAACACACACCTAGGTATCAGGGGGCATCCTATGTGGATTCCTGTCCCTACATTCTCTACGCTAGCTCCTCATCCAAGACACCATGTCACCCCTCCTGTCCATAGTCACATGCATGTAGGACCCCTGAATTTGGCGTCCAATCTTTGAGTGCATCTAGAGAATTCCCAGTGTCCTAGGTGGCAACTGCCGAAACCACCCACCATGCCCACCTTGGGGTAGGATTTGGTTGAGCCGTCCAAATGAAAAATATCCCGTCCCTTGGAAAAAAACACTTTCTGATTGAAATTACTTGTTGGGCGACTGTTGCTTTTCTTTCGTTCTTGTTTTGCTTGTTTGAATGTTGGGCTAAGGAGTCGGTGCCGCGGCACTGGGTCCGCAAGCACCTGTTCATGTGCTTGGGGGCAAAGGTACCTTCCTAACTGTAATGGATGAGTGAATTGAAGAATTTCTAAATGGATGGTCTGAGGGCCATCAACGGGTTCTGGATAAGCGGGCCCCTGAGTTCACCCAACCATTTGGTGACGGCAATCTCGGCAGTAGAAAAAGTCGGGCGAAAAACAATAATTGTCGGATATTCACAATATGTCCTAGACGGAGTAGCAGGAAAAGCATACAAGTGGCGTCAACATCAGTGGTGCCACCCCACGGGCCCAGTCCTGAACTCTCACCTATGGGAGGCGCTATAGCTCGCCATACACTCGGTATAGCATGTCATTCGATGGGCCTGGTCCCCCTCCTACCAAGGGATCCCGGGCAATGAATGCGCAGATGCACTAACGGAACAGCAGAGGCGAGCCCAGCCGTTCCTGCTCTTCGCCAGGGAAAGCGGACCCTGTAAGCGAACCAAGCCCACCGGCTCCGACTACACATTACAAACCATGGCCATGCACCTAAGATAGTGATGAAGACTGTCCCATGGCAGTGGCGTTGTTCAACATTCCAGATCAAGAAAGTTCAGACATTTAGGACCCTACAAACCATCAATCAACATTGCCATGGGTATGTGGCCATGCCTCTACTACATAGAATGAAGTCGGTATTAAAAGCTACCGAGGCCAACCCATTGTCTTTGGAGCAATTGCATGCCGCGTTCCCGTGCAACAAAGGTTCCTAACAGCTTTACGGCTTTTGCAAGCTTTGGGGGTGCTGAACTATGAGGGCGTGGCATGAAAATGTGGCCCAAAATTTTATTTGTGGCAAACGGCTCCGGTCGCTCCTCTGCACGGCTTTCTAGAAATCTACGTCCATGATGTTGTGGTTGGGGGAAAGCACGTTTTGTAGTCGAAGAAGCTGTTGACATGGTGGTTAAATGCGCGCAACAAATGTTCCAGCGACATCATCTGCTTCCTTGATGGATGTGCCATGACACCACTTGTGATTGGGTTGTTTGAGAGCAACTTGTTGCCTATGGCTGGGGGACAGCAATTTGGAACGGGCCATCTACCCCCCATCCCCCTCGCCCGCCCCTTGTCCAACGAATAATTATGTCCCAAAAAAAATACGGTCCGAACGGGTAGTGTTCGTTGGACACAGTGTTCGGTGCGCGCGACAATGTTGTGAACCGGCAGTAACACATCCCTAGGTTTGAAGCACTTTCTGTATGCATATCATGTCCAGAATGTCAATCAGGCAACACGTTTTCTGAGCGGTGAAGGACCAGCGAGTTCTACGCCTACGATTTGCAGCACACTGCTCAGTCCCAAAACTAATTTCCTTCAGGAAGCACTTGTTGATTCATGCTATGCACTCAACCTCCTAATCCATGGCTTCGGTCCATGGAATCCCTGCCCCGCGTCTGCATTATCACCTGGAGTTAACATATATGTTGATTTCCAAGTGTTGGGCCCATGCTTGGGCACGGTTTCAGAAATTCTGGGTAAAAAAGCGAAGGTTGACTTCCCAGGCTATTCAGCAGAAATTGCAGACAAACACAATTTCTCCTTCTCCTATCCCCACAGCAATCCAAAACCAATTTCTCAATTCTCCCCCACGGAACTCTCGCCTACTCCTAGCGCAAACCAGTCCCTCTCTACTTCAGCACCCGCACCACCATTCTACACGGCAATTTCACAGATGTCCAGCCTGGGTGCCAAAGTTCACTTGCCTGCAACACATCATGTCCTTCAACCATCAGATCTCCTAAGCTAGAACTGCACAGGGGCGCTGGAATTGTTACAGGACCCCCTCAGCTCATCAACAGCCTGGACTTATCTAGATGGTTCTGCATCCTCCCCTCACTTTGGTTCAACATTTGCTGTTTTCGAAGGATTACATGCGCACTCCTGCAACATCACAGCGTCAGTTTCACCTTTACAGTCCTCAGGAGGCTCAGAATTCTGGGCATTACACCTGAAACTACACTCTCTGCAAACTCAGCCCAATCCTAACCCACTGCAATTTGTTCTCTGTGACAATGCGAATGTGGTAGATTGCTACAGGCTTGCCAAGCACCCGGACTTTCATTTGTTTCACAAACATCCTTCTGGTCACTGGATCAAGTCATTCGGGTCAGCCATTGTGCAGCTTTCTGCTCAGGGTGTGCGAGTAGAGGTAAGATGGATCAAGGCCCACACAGGGTTCAAAGGAAATGAAATTGCAGACGCTTTTGCCAAATGGGCAAGTTTTGCAATTTCACCGACCTCACTGATTTCTCCACCACCCCAAAAAGGAAGCATCACTTGGCAAGGTATGCCTGTCCTCGGTAAACTCACACAAAAATCATACAGCCACCTCCTTCCCAAGCACATGCACACAGACATCAAGTTGCCTGAGAGCTACGACAGGTTTCAGTCCACTTCCTGGTTCTGGAGTCTACCATTCAAATGGTCTGCGGGTATTTTCTGCACTAAGGGACACAACCCACATTTCAGAATGGAGAAACACCCCTGTCCTGCCTGCACACACCCTCACCCCATGGACCCCATATCAGTCACAGCTCTTTGCACTAAGGCAGCTCACATCCAGCAGGTTTTCATTCAGGCATGGCCAGCACCATTCCAGGCCTTAGTGTCAGATTGGTGGCATGCGGCCCCCTCAGCCAGACACAAACGCAATTTCATCAGAACACTCCTCCCAATCCCACTATATAATCATCTATTTTCCCGTATGGGCTTAACAAAAACATCATTCAACAGCCAGTTAGGTGCAGCACTAAAAGAAAGGAGAGACAAGACAACAAAGGCAGTCAAAACAGCCAAGGAGTGGCTGATTGATAACCCTTTATGCTTCCCTCTCCCCCCAGCAGTCAGCCTGAATTTATGGAACATGAAAAGATCACCTATGGGCACATCTTTTTCATCCGCCCCAAAGCGAAAGCCACAATACCATGAACCTGATCCCCTGCCCTCGAAGGTCACACAAAATTCAGCAACAAGGATGCCAAAGAGATGCAAAAAAACACCACACAGGCCACTAACTCAGCCTGCCATTCGCCCACAAAAACTGCCACCACCACAACCATTTTTCTCTCCATTCCTCTGGGATTTTTTTCAGCTCAGGCCTCCACCAGAACCACCTCCTTGTGAGGTCACTGTACATAATTGAGTGTACATACGGCAATGACGGCGTGACGTGCACACTGGGACAATGATGTTGATGTTAGGGGTGGCGACCAACGCCGTGGGAAAGAAAGTAACACATCCCTAGGCACGAGATACCCAGCCCATTCAAAGCACGGGTGGATGGGTTTTCATAGTCGCGCCAATTTCGGCTATACTTCGGCCGTACAAAGTCATCACTATCATCGGAAGGCTCAAGAATTGTGGCTGGTACATGCTCGCCAGTGTGGTACCACTTGTACAGCACCTCACGGCTAGGTGCAAGTAGGGAGTCAGTCATAGTGGGCAATAGAGGTCCTGTGATTAAGTGACACCACTCCCTCACACCCCGCTTGCAGTTTTGCACACCACTTCTGCAACATACAGCACAACAGCCCCTCATTTCCATGCACCTTTAGCCTGAAACCTCGGTTCTGAAGTCCGGTGCCTAATTTAGTACCGAATTAATTAGGTTCCAAAAAAAAAAACGGTCCGAACAGGAAGTGTTCGTTGGGTAGGTGGGAGATGGCCGCTCCTGAGAATCGCTGACCCTGCTCCTGAGGAGCCAGCTCCTCAGGAGCACCGACCCTGGCTCCTCAGGAGCACCGACCCTGGTGCTGCTCCTCAGGAGCACCGACCCTGATAAATGCTCCTCAGGAGCACCGAACCTGTACGAGCTCCAGGGTCGGCGATTCTCAGGAGCTTTTGGTGCTTTGAGATTGTTGCCTGGTATGCATTGACTATCGACTCACTGCAGGCTAAGGATCTAGCCTTGGCCCTAACCCTGGTCATGGCCCCTTGAGCCCTGTCATTGGCTCGGCCTTGGCCCTGTTTGCTGGTCCACTCATATAGTCCTCCCGCACCCTGGAGACCGGTCGGGGCTGGGGTGTGGCAGGGTTGTAAAAACGGTTGGGTGGTGCAGTACCTTTCTTTTGGTCAAGTATAGGTGTTTTTTTTGGTAAGAATTGCAGGTTTTTTGGTAGGAGTTTTGAATGGAGGTTTTTGGGTTTGATTGTGGGCTTTTTTTTGGCAAGAAATGGGGGGGTTTTGGTAAGACTTTTGGCTGGGGAGGGGGGCAGGGTTCGATTGAGGGGCTTTTTGGTAAGAAATGGGGCGTTTTTTTTGTAAACTTTGTTGTTTGGTGCAGGGATTTTTAGTTTGTTGGGGGGATTGTTTGGTAAAAGTCAGTGCCGAAGGAATCACATAGCCATGCCTCAAAGGGTGACAAAATGTGTGATGTGTTCACGCACCACTTGTGTTCGTGGGACAAGGGTTCTTTGCATTGGGGTAAGGTGCTCGTGGTGAAGGGCTCTAAGTGCACGGTCAGTGGCAGACTGATAAGTAACCCAGTTCTCATTCTGTTGCGGATGTGTTTGCAACTGAGGCTCAGGTGGGTGGGGCCAGCCCTGCACAGGAGGCTACCCAGCCAGGAACATTGCAAACTTGTGCAGATTTCCTATTCATCAATGCCACAAGTTTCGAGGTGCCTTTGGGGTACACAGGCCACCTCCCCAGCGACCAACAGAGATGTGGGCATTTGTACATGAAAAGCGAAACCCTCCCGAGTGGTGTGTACACTTGAGTGATGGACTGCGCAAAGGACAGGAAGGGGATGGGCTGGGGTTTGGGACTTGGGCAGCTGCATGCTCAGGGGGAGGGGAAGGGGTGGGGCATGGGTAGGGTCAGGGCTGAGCGCGGGGGACACGTGGTTGGTTTTGGGTCTCTTTGCACAAACGCGCTGCATTTGTGCTGTCACTATGGAAAACAGATGCCTCAACGGTGCTTGAAGCTTTGTGTAAGGTGGTTGGACGTATTGCAAAGGGACCAGACCTTGGCACTTTCTGCCCATCACTTTGACCTGCACCCAGTGAAACCCTGCGGGGAATCCATACATCTGCAAGCCACAGCTGGATGTTCACCACGACCGAGGCAACAGCACCAGTCACTTCAGACAACCCTGAGTGGATGAAATTGTGCACATGGGCTCTGGCCAAGGTGGCTGAGTACCCTACTTTACAAGATCCAGACATCACCTGTGATCCTCTCAAATGAACTCTCTGCATAGCCCCCCCCCCCCCCCCGCACTGAATGGTGACCCCTGTTGTGAAACACAAAATCCCAGGAATGCACCCAAAACCTTCCACTTTCATGACATATCTGCAAATGGTACCTCCTCACTGCATGCACCAGGCAACAAGGAAAGGAGGCCACTGGGTGCATACCCTGTCAGTCCCGAAACCCAGGCTCCCCTAGTGTATGAAATTGTGCACATGGGCTCTACTTTACAAAATTTAGGCATTGCCTATGATCCTGAACTCACTCGGGGGGTGGGGTTCTTGACATCTCTGAAGCACACCTTGGGAGAGGGGTAGAGGTAAGGGGTTGGCTCAGTGCAGTGGCACTCCCTGTAAACCCGCCAGCACAACTATTTGAGAATACATGCTGATCGTGTAAAAATATTTTGTGCTAGCGCGGCATCTTTTTTTTATGCTGAAAATTAAGAAAAGTACTAACAAATAAGATTTTGCATGTTCCAAGGGAAATGCAACGATAGCCATCAACAACTGTGTGTCGCCCAAGGAACCATTTGAAGAGGGAAGGGAAGCGCGGTGGGGATTCTGAAGGCCCACGACAGCAGGTATTGAAATACCCAGCATAAGCCTACTATTGTGCTGCAAGACACAGTCCAACAGTTGCGAAGGGAGAGGGCAGTTCTGGCCACAACACCGTCTGCTAAATAGCCAGGTCACATGCTGCCTTCCATGAATCAGAATGGGGGGCTGATTCAGCAACAGAAGAATAAAAAGACTTCATTTCAGTAAGTGACAACAACAAAAAAGCGGCTCCATTATGCACTGCCCACATGACGGCAGTAGGCTGCAGAATACTTCTCTTCAGCCTCCAAATTTCACCCTTTAAAAAAAAACATAACCAGCAGGAAAACTTGAACCTCCCCCCCCTCCTCCTCTACCTGTAGGTTACGAATTTCAAAGCCTTCCGTTGTGCACCAATCCCAGACTGAAGTGGAGAACACCTGAGATATCCGTTTAAATTTGTCCCACCCCTTTTCATCGTGGGGCCTCTTCAACAGTCCTCTGTTGTGTGCTGAAAATGTCCGCCTCTTTTTTGAGAAAACAGAGCGATGCTGTGAATCGGAGCAGATTAAAATGCTAAAATCAGACACAAGACAAACAAAATCGAGGTGATTTTTGTGAAACAGAGCTTGCTTAAGACGAGATGGAAGCATGTCAGAGGATCACCCCGAGATGAGAAGTGGCAGGGTGGGTCACTGAGGAAGTGCGCTGACCTGGCTGATGATTGCGCCAGCACTGGCCAGGCACTTCTTTGCCTGTGGCATGAACCCAGCTGTGGACCCTCGTTATTCGGGATCTGGTCATTTCACCGGCATGTACCTAGAACCACGAAGTACGATTTTGCACCGTTTCTTCTCGATGCAGTTGATTATGTTTTGTAGAAAAGAAGGGCTCTTGAAGTGGCATGGGCTGAGTCACATCCGACATACGTCACATTGCACTGCAGACTGCAGTCTCATGCAGCTGTCTTGCGCATAGATGACCACACACTGGCTGCTCAAAACATGTCCAGCTCAGTGACATTGCTGTGGCACTGCGAAATATGGCCATTTATGCAACCACTGGAACCACAACCTGTGACATGAATCGTCCGCATTTAAGACTGCAGTTCTATGCAGTACTTGCTTCCGGACTGGGGGTTGGTCCGGAGTGTGTCGTGGTTGCTGCTAAAGAGCAGGCCAAGAATGAGGCTTCCCAACAAGGCTGGCATGGCTGATTCCAATGGCTTGGAGGGCGTTTTTGAGCTTGGGGTCAGTCGGCCACAGTTCGTCAAGAGTGCGTACACCTCGGTTCTGATGTGTGGCTTGAGTTTTCATTCAAAACCTTTTTGGGCAAAAAAATACAGCCTGGACAGAAAGGACCAAAGATAATGGCAAGGATGGGGTACTTGGAAAACATACATTACTCTACAACCAGTATCGGATACACTGCAGGTACCTTTGCCCCATCCGCAGGGCCCAGGTAGCATGGATGAGGGCATATGGCAAAGGTTTCACCGGGGCGCATGGTAGTGCAGGTGGAAACCGCCACAGAAGTTTCAAAAAGCGGCAGGAAGTCAGTAGAAGTGAAGAAAGCTTCTCCAGCACAAAACTGAGGAGTCCCAGCGCTCGGCATCAGCTGCGCCCTCCAGGTGAAGAAATCGCAGGATACCAACAGTAATCAATCACAAGCTGCGACAGGAAAGGAGACGCATGGAAGGGTCCTGTGAAACTGTCTGCATCAGTCAGAAGCAAAATACAGGGTCGCCTACAACCACTTTGTTCCCGTGATGGGATTTCTTCCCTTCGGCATCCATACGACTCCTGCCTCCTGGTAGCATAACTCCTGGCTGTTCGAGCAGTGCCACAGCAACAGATGGAGGATATGTCTTCCCACTGTTCCCAAGGCCGGGCACGAAAAGCAGATGAGCAAAATCGACGTGGAAAAAGTTGAACACCCACACTGCCATGAATCGGGGGCACCGTGTGCTTGCATTCAATGCTTTGGCAAGCGTAGCAGAGCGTTGCGCCTGCGTATCAGGGGAAACGCAGCAGCACATCACCAGTAATGGGTGACGACTGACATACTATCTGCGGGGCTGTAGACACTCGGGGCATTTACACATGTTGTGGAATGCAGCCATTCCGGTTAGCGAGGGGCGTGCGCCAAGCCGTCCTTCAGGAACAACTGGCAAATTTCCGGAGCTCTGCAGCTGCTTATTGTGCAGCCCACCAGCATGTCTGGGTTCCGTCATGATTCACACAAAATCCAGTTTCTGCAGTGACAGACCGGGAGCTGGGTTAAGCACTGGTGGTAAATCTGTGTTGGGGTGGTCAACAGCGGCAACATCCTTGACACACAGAAAGCTGACGCTGTCATGTTCCTATACCAAAGTAAAAGGACAGGAGGAAAGACAAGGGAATATCGGTACATTGTGTGTGCACTGTGTGTGCACCACAGGAGCACCACCCTTGTGGGACAGGAGCCATGTACATCATTCCTGTTGAGCATTGTTCAAAGTCTGATGCCCAATATAACGTACAATGGCGGACTTGGGCCTTGCCTTGAAACACCCTTCGATAATTTTCCCATTGCAAATGTCCATGGCTCCATAACCCCTGTACATTATTGGGGTCTCCACAGGCGGAGCGGAATCAATATGACAACACAACTTGTGCTGTACCAGGTCTCCAAAACGGAGAGGAGTACCGCAGCTACATAACCCCTTCCTTATCGGGGTCTCAAAAGCGGAGGGGAATTAATATGACTACATAACCCCTGCCGTATCAGGGTCACCAAACAGGAATCAATTTGTCTACATCACTCTTGCCGCATCGGAGTCTCCAAAAGCGGATTGCCGTTTTGGGGTTTCCAAAGCAAAAAGCAACCAATGTGGCTAAAAACCCCCTGCCATATTGAGGTTTCTAAAGCATAGTTCTAAAGCAGAGAGGAGCAACATGACTGCATGACAGCACGTGCGTCAGATTAACCCCTAAATAACCACCAAACGCCCCTCGTGCAGTCCCCTTCCACACAAAGTCTCATGACATGGATGCAACAGGCTGTGCATATAGCTTCTTGGGCACAATCTCGAGATCAACTCCGAATCACGCCACAAATACATGGAGCACAAATTTTGTGCCGTGCTGGGTGATGGCCTTTCCCATGCAAAGTGGAAGAAAAACTTCCTGCATCATTATTGCTTCCGTGGTCCATTGCAGTGCTGACTACTGCACAATAAAGGCAACCCCAAGAGTGGATATTATTGACATGATTCCGAATCGATAATGAATTCCCTATTCCCTGCAAATACGCACCATTGAATACAATATCGTCCAGCGAACTTCCAGCAACCCCAGCAACCTCCAGCAAACCTTCAGCAACCTGATCAGACTTGCCCCCCCTCTCCGTTGCGCAATAGTATGTTTCACCGTTTGACCGCAGGGTGGTCGCTTGACAGTGTTGAAAAGGTAAAAAAGCGTGGTTGACCAGGGGTTGGTCGTTGGACAAGACCGTGTTTTCACAAGTCGCATCAGAAAAGGCACCATATGACCAGGGGGTAGATTTAAGGGGAGGGGGGTGTGGTAACATATCCTCTAATCTACACCCCTCTCCCCAACTCTAGGTGGCTCAACATTTTTGACCCATTTGTGGTCCCAAAACCGCCCATTTTCAAGGCATTTTGGGATTTTCCATGGGCGGCCAAAACGCATCACCACGGGCTGAAAACGGGGTAAAAACACCTGTTTGAGCATACCAAGTGGTCTAGGAACAACTTTGGAAAAAATCATTTTTTCGCCCCGGGGTGGGCCAATGGTGGGCCAAAGGACCCGCCATTGGCCCCCACCATGAGCGGTCCGGGCTGCCCTATGGCTCCACTAAGTGACCACTGGTACGGGGTCCTAGGCGTCTCATTGGGCGGTTCTGAGGCTTGGAAACCACAAAAAGTGGGGCGTTGCGGGTGGATTAGATGCCCTCAGATTTCGGATTTGAGCCACGTAGCCCAAGATACGGCCCGTTCTTGGTTTTAGGGCGATTTGACACAACTGCACACATTTTTAGTCATTTGTAGCCACACGGCCATTTTTAGCCATTTTTGGGCCATTCCTCGGACATATCGTGGAGTTAGAGGGAAACAAGGGCCTCTTTGTCCTGGGGCAATCAAGGCGCACGTGGAGTGTAAACCATGTTTTGCCTTCTTTTGTCCGTTTTGACTAGGTTTCGGGGCCTTTCGAGGCCAAAAAAAGGCGGTTTTCGGGCACAGAATGCACAATTTTGGGAGGGCGCCTCCCGACTTGGCACCCCTGCCCCGGGGCACCACCGCTGATTTTTTGGATCAAACCTTGGATTTGGCAAGGGCACAACCTAGGGTATGAGATGGCTAGAGTAGAGTAGAGCTTGAAGCGGTGGAACGGAGTAATGGCCAAAACAAAAGGAGAAGTGTTGCTTGTTGCTTGCTTGTTGCTTGCTCATTGCTTGTTGCTTGCTTATTGTTGGCTAGATAGATCCAAGTTTTGAGCCAAAAACCCACCGGTGGCGCCCCGGGGCGGGAGTACCAAGTCGCGAGGTACCCTCCAAAAACTGCACATTTTGTGCCCCAAAACAGCCTTTTTTGGACCAAAACGGCCTGCAACCTGGTCAAAACAGCCAAAGCAAGGGAGTTACTTGTGACTTCCTTGTGACAAAGAGCCCTTTGCTCCCCTCTAACTCTGCAATATGTCTGAGAAGCGGTCCAGAAATGGCCAAAAATGGCCCAGCATGCGCGCAACATTTGTCACATTGCCCCAAAACCAGAAACGGGTCGCATCTTGGGCTACGTGGCTCAAAACCGAAATCTGAGGGCACCTAGTCCACCCGCAAACCCCCACTTTTTGTGGTTTCCAAGCCTCAGAATTGCCCAACTAGACGCCTAGACCCCCAAACTAGGGGTCACTTGGTGGAGCTGGAGGGCAGCCCGGCCCACGCACGGTGGGAGCCAACGGTGGGTCCACCAGGTTCCGCGGGGCGAAAAAAATTATTTTTTCCCAAGTTGTTCCTACACCACTTGGGATGCTTAAACAAGTGTTTTTAGTCCGTTTTGAGCCCGTGGTGGCGCGTTTTGGGCCATTGAAAATCCCAAAATGCCTTGAAAATGCACCGTTTTGGGGCCAAAAATGCCTGAAAAATGTGTCCAAAACGCATTTTTCCAAAAGTGATCCTGGACCATTTGGGATGCTCAAACAAGTGTTTTTCGCCCATTTTGAGCCCATGGTGACGCGTTTTGGCCCATGGAAAATCCCAAAATGCCTTGAAAATGGGCGGGTTTGGGACCACAAATGGGTCAAAATGGGTCAAAAACCGTGTCTTTCCAAAAGTGATCCCAGACCATTTGGGATGCTCAAACAAGTTTTTTTGGCCCGTTTTAAGCCCGTGGTGACGCGGTTTGGCCTATGGAAAATGCCAAAATCTATTGAAAATGGGCCGTTTTGGAACCAAAAATGCTTCAACAAAGGGTGAAACCCCCGTTTTTCCAAAAATGATCGTGGACCGTTTGGGGTGCACAAACAAGTGAACCAGCCCATTTTGAGCCCGATTTGAGCCTTTTCTGGCCCCTCTAAGGTCCCAAAAGCCTTAAAAAAGGGCCATTTTGTGACCAAAAGAACGTGAAAAATGGGTCAAAAATGTGTCTTTCCAAAAATGATTTCGGGGCGTTTGGCGTGCTCAAACGGGACAATAGCGCCCATTTTGCGCTCTTTTTGACCCAAGATAGCTCATTTTGCCACAAGTATGCACCAAATCCGCCAAAACGACTGAAGCGACCAGCCGTCCATTCACATTTTTGATTTGGGGGACACCGTTGGATGCACGTTCTTGAAACCTGCAGACGCTGTCAAGTACTTGATATCATATTGTTGTTGAGCTTGGCACGGAAATCAAACAACACGTTCTCTGCCATGTGACCATCTGCCACCTTAACATCTAAGTGTGTGCCCTAACCCCCTTACATATAGGTGCCCCCATCCCCAGCTGAGCTGCATTGAAATCCCATTGTCTCGCCAGACCAGAAAGTAGCGTGGGCGCTTCCCAGGGTAGCCCCATCAAGGCAGGGTGCTAGGGAAGGGGCTTGACCAGGATTCTGCGTAGCTAGTCAAGAGCAGTGAATCCCATCCTCCTTGGATTGAATGGACTGCAATTTGTATATTTGCATTGGCTTAACTTGTCCCAAATGAGCTCTCTCGAGAGAAACTCGGAAATGCAGAGTGTCAGATATAATACAGCTCCGCAAGCTGCGGGGAATAGCATCCAAAAGATGCATGAGGTGGGGAGGAACACAGCACCACGGACCAGGTTCCCTGACTGCTGTTGTATGTGGCTGGCCAGGGGCGGGGTCAGGGCGCATCGGCAGCTGGGCTACTGCACGATAGAAGGACTCACACAGCACAGCGTACGGCTATTGTGTCAGTTGGGGGCGAGGGTCTTCTTAGTCCTGACCCCTTGCTTACGCCACTGCGCCTACACTGCACTTCCCGGTTGAGCCCACACCGTGGACAACCCACAGTCAAAAGTGTTCCCATTGTGTTTGCGAGTCGCTGTTGCAGAATGCACTAGTTCTCTCCGTCGACTAAAACGGAGCACGATGCCCCGCTTGCACTTCAACGCGAAGAGTCTTCACCTCATGGGACGGCAACGGCTGACGGGGCGGATCACTGCAATAAAACAGGATTTGGCTGGAGCTCCGACTCCACATCTGACACAGTTGTGGATGGGAGAAACTGGGGGAATTGATGGACGTTTGAGGGTGCCTCAGGGTGCCGCCAACTGCTGGTCGAAAATGGAGCCAAGCGTGCCAAATGCATGAAATCAGTTCAAGATTGCAGCACTTAGAAGAAGAAGGGCTGCCGTTTCGGACGTTTCCCATTCACCCCTTGATCGCCACTGTCACGGACAACTCATGGACATAGGCAATGGCAAGGGGTATGCACTTACTGCTGGCCGACACTGACCACAACCAAATCAACTGGGCATCCCGCAGACATTTTGCAGATGTCGTATGTGTGCCCCACTGGCAAAGACATGCCCTTTTGACTGATGAGCCCATACCCCTCACAATCATGGCACATTGGTGGCCCCGTGCACCCTGTCGCGGCACCGTGTGCACCGCTTGCGCACTGCGGAAACCACACACACACACACACACACACACACACCGCGTGTGTACTCCCTTGGAATTTAGTGTGTGTTGCACGGTACACATCACCAGCCCCGCCCCGCCCCGCCCCCGCCCCTTAGGGCACGAAGCCAGAGGCAGGCTGGGCGGCACGCCCGCCCAAAACGATGGGGTCACGAGGGAGCAAAGGGGGCTGCAGGGGACCTTGGTCTGGTCATTGGCCTTGCTAGAAGCCAGCTTGCCACGCAACGAAGCGCCGGGAAACCCGCCATCAGCGGGCCATGGGCAGGACCCCACATCGGCTGGTATGCGGCCCTACCCTGCCCTTGCCCCCCCCTATTCACTCTCACGCCATACAGAGACGCAGAAAAGCATGGAATGAGAGACACAGGGTTGCAAGAGTTGCAAGGAATGACATTGGTAGCGGGATTCTTCTTGCTCGAATCACATTGAATAGACATCTGAGGGATCCAATCGAGCACATTCCCACAGCCGCTGCTTGTTGTTTGGCACCGATGAGCACCAAAGCACAATCAATAATGGAAGCAGGCAGCAACACTTCAAGTACGAGATCATAGTAGGAGCATAGACAGACCTGAAGTTTTGTTCTGTCCGCATCAGGGGCTGAGGTGACTTGAAGCTCTCCTCCTGATCCCATGGCATTCCAAGCGCCGAATGTATGGTTCCTCTGCCAAATTGGGTGTGCAGCTTGCCATGCACTCCTTGTCCTCAAGTAAACGGCATCCCTGTCAAACACGCATTAGAACAATGCGTGCGGAGGTGCCACTGCTGCACAGGCTGCAAGGAAAGCTAGAACTCCCATGTGCATGGATAACCTGCTCCATCCAGGTCTGTTCACTTACTGTTTTAACATGCGTGGCATTCCATGGACATGGTTCCTTTGTATGTGCTTTGAATCTGCGTATGCGCGCCGGCACTCTCTGCCGTAAGAGGTGTGTGTTCAGCTCCTGCGGCAGCAAGTCGTTGGCAGGTCCTGAGGAAATGCGCTGTCTGTAAATGGACTCCTTCATCACTGCACGATAAAATAATTGCTCTGCAGGCCTGGCGCCTTCCACTTTGGTGCACTTTGGTGGTACATAAAGACACGCATTAAAATGGTTTGCTTGTCATAACGTCCGAGTGGATATGGCTGCAGCGGTCCTTTGCCCATTGCCCCAAAGCGGGACGCATAATGCTCATCATCTTCTCCGGTGCTTGTCCCGGGCGTCGCACTGTGCACTGGCTGCATTCTTGTTTCCTCTCGTCCTCCTCGTCGCTGTCCCTGCGTTGTCTCTGTTTGCTGTGACAAGCCTTTCCGTTGAAGTGCGAGGCTTGGCCAAACACTGAAGGGGCTTCAAACCGCACGAAATTTCAGTTGTGTCAAGCTGGTGCTTACTGAGCAACGTCACTTGTGAAATGCCAAACATATGAGGCACGTGGAAGGGAGAGAATTTGTTGCACAGACTCTAAATTTCCAGATGCAAATCGTGCTACGGTGGCGGTTTTGGACAGGGTTCAAAAATGTTTCATCAGAACAGCACCTTTGCACATCCACACAGCGCAAGGCAGCATGGAACTCAATGCAACTCAAGGTATTGAGCATAGGGTAGATGTGACGGTCACGCGTGCGTCGGGCGGATGCAACGGGGCACAGCGCATATGGCATAGGGCACCGACAATCCATAATCAGCCTCCGGGCAGCATGAAAATACTCAGTTGAGATCAACTTTTTGTGTTGCCTGGAACATCCAACCTCGACCGTGCCATATCAGGAGAACAAACAATGGCAAATGTGTCTTTGTGCACAATATTGAAGAACCGGCTTTGCTGGCTGCCCGGATCGAGAATCCTGCTGACGAATGTATTTTCTGGTAGAAATTGAGGGGCACTGCGAGTAATTGTGGGTCGTGACCAATCAGCCTGTCTATGCCGGACGAAGCGTTCGAGGAGCAAAATTCGCACAGATGTACGCACACCACTTCAAGAATTCGGGAGTAATCCGTGCGAACCACTTCGGTGGGCTCGCTTTCCACAGAGCTGCCATCGGCCTCATCCATCAAACGCAGGGCAGTGTTGAAGATGTCCGAGACCTGCGGGCCGCAAAGGAACGGTGTCAGAAGGGCGATTCCGAAGGAGGTCCAGGATTCCAGGATTCCCCAGGATGGCGCAGGATTCCCACAGTGGAGCGGACGGGGGCTGCACCCAATGCCCGGTATCCAGACTCACGGTGGGCGAGAATGGGTGTTGGGATCAAGGGAATCCGGGTGGCTTGCCATAATAGGTGGTGCAGGGATGCCGGTGGGTACTTCCGGAGGTACGCACTGGTTTGAGTTTGCAGGAGGAAACAGTCTACATTGCTTGTCCAGAGGCACTGGAAAAATTTCTTTTTCGTAGTGAGAGTGGGACACTTGCCCCTCTGGTCACAAGTGCTGCTGCTGCCCCTCAGCGTCCCTCCCATACGGGCGTGGCATGCTCCACACAAAGTCTTTCCCAAAAAAGTGAAATATGGAGGGTCTCACCACCACATCTGATTTAAGAAATGTAACACAGGGCCAGGGGGTCCCGGGTCACCAAGTGTTACACATCGGTGGTGCACGGCATTCCAGGCATTTCGCCTAGACAAGTCCAAGCTCCATAATGTTTGTCAAAGGTGGACTGGATCTACCATAGCGAGCTAAGGGGGTCCAGGGCGGACTGGATCAGCCATATGTTGGCACTGCGTCTCTCTCTCTCTCTCTCTCTCTGTGTGTGTGTGTGTGTGTGTGTGTGTGTGTGTGGGTGTGTGTGTCTGTGTGTGTTCGCACGCGTGCGGGTGGTGGTGGGGTTCCCATAAAAGCTGAGTAAGTGCCAAACAGGTCCAACAATTCACCCAAAGATGCGGTACCATGCAGACCACCAACCAGGAGTGCAAGCCCAGAGGCCAACGGGGAAGGCCAAAGAGATCTCTGTAGGGGAGCGGGGGGACGACGGATTCGGTTTGCTGGCGGGTCTCACGCTTGGCGCCCCTGAAAAGGTGGTCCCCTGATGAGGGCACCCGGGTCGTGGGGTGGGGGATTTTTGGAGGGTCAGACTCCATAGTTGAGGCAACGCGTAACTCCTTTGTCATGGAACTGAGACCCTCCTCACACCAGCGCCAGGCCGGTGCTCGCGAGTGCCTTCCACACGCTTCATTCAGACTGCGAGCAATGTCACGAACAACGGCAAGCACCTTCTGGGAGACAAACGGCAAGCTCCACGTGATCGCGTTCATGAAGTTGGGCAAATGGTATGGATGCGGGGAGGCACAGAACTGCCGGATGTTCATGATCTTTGCGTTGAGGCAGAGGATAGCGGCCTTATTGTTGTAAGCGTCACAGTAATTGGGCGCAGAGAACAGGGAGATGACACTGGGAAACCCCGTCTCCATATTCTTCGCAAATAAACGAAAACTGACAGGCAATGAGCAGAGGGTCAGACAACCCTCATGTGCGAAGGCAATGTAACAGCCATTACGTGTGACGCCATAGTCCATTTTACCATACCCTGGCCTGCATTCATTGCCTTCCCCCACTGATCCGCCCTCCCCCCTTTCCCTGGCGGCTGGGGCATAATGCCCTGGCGCCCCCCTCCCTGCAAAAAAACCGTACTCGCAGGGTAAGAGATACTTTCCCAGGCGATTCCAAAGGCTAGGCGGTTTTGCATCATCCCTAACCACCACTGCTCATTCAGCTTTAATCTCTCCCATCTGATGCAGGGTTGTGATGCAGCCCGTGTGCCTTGAGATAATCTTGCCATCTATCCATTGCCCGCCATGGGTGAAACAGCGAATCATTGTGTACAAACGACTCAAACCACTTATTGGAATCCACACATACGATTTACATGCAGGTGAAGATTACTACAACCAAAATCGGAGTATCCGATGCACGGATGTGCAAGAAAAAGCAATCGAAGATGTCTTTCTGCAAATTCGAGAATCGGGTGGGCAGATCAACGATACCAAATCAAAGAGTGATACCAGAAGAAGAAAAAGGAGAAAACGAAGGCTACCACGTGCAGCGGTGCATTATGAACTCCTTAGCATCAAAAAATGAGCATGCAGCGATGGGCCAAAAAGAAAAGAACAGACCTCAAGCCCCTCGACGGAGGGTGACAAAATACTTTGTTGTTTTTATGTTGCTTCGGACAGCACATGGACCGTCGCGCAGGTTTCATGAGATTTCTATCATCAAGAAAGATGGCCTAGCAGCCTGGAGCAAATCAACAAAATGACAGGACAGAACAGCCTATCATCAAGAAAGATGGCCTAGCAGCCTGGAGCAAATCAACAAAATGACAGGACAGAACAGCCTATCATCAAGAAAGATGGCCTAGCAGCCTGGAGCAAATCAACAAAATGACAGGACAGAACAGCCTATCATCAAGAAAGATGGCCTAGCAGCCTGGAGCAAATCAACAAAATGACAGGACAGAACAGCCTATCATCAAGAAAGATGGCCTAGCAGCCTGGAGCAAATCAACAAAATGACAGGACAGAACAGCCTATCATCAAGAAAGATGGCCTAGCAGCCTGGAGCAAATCAACAAAATGACAGGACAGAACAGCCTATCATCAAGAAAGATGGCCTAGCAGCCTGGAGCAAATCAACAAAATGACAGGACAGAACAGCCTATCATCAAGAAAGATGGCCTAGCAGCCTGGAGCAAATCAACTAAATGACAGGACAGAACAGCCTATCATCAAGAAAGATGGCCTAGCAGCCTGGAGCAAATCAACAAAATGACAGGACAGAACAGCCTATCATCAAGAAAGATGGCCTAGCAGCCTGGAGCAAATCAACAAAATGACAGGACAGAACAGCCTATCATCAAGAAAGATGGCCTAGCAGCCTGGAGCAAATCAACAAAATGACAGGACAGAACAGCCTATCATCAAGAAAGATGGCCTAGCAGCCTGGAGCAAATCAACAAAATGACAGGACAGAACAGCCTATCATCAAGAAAGATGGCCTAGCAGCCTGGAGCAAATCAACAAAATGACAGGACAGAACAGCCTATCATCAAGAAAGATGGCCTAGCAGCCTGGAGCAAATCAACAAAATGACAGGACAGAACAGCCTATCATCAAGAAAGATGGCCTAGCAGCCTGGAGCAAATCAACAAAATGACAGGACAGAACAGCCTATCATCAAGAAAGATGGCCTAGCAGCCTGG
Organism: Eutreptiella sp. 'Long Island Sound 2002'; assembly: GCA_964036045.1. NCBI lineage: Eukaryota > Euglenozoa > Euglenophyceae > Eutreptiales > Eutreptiaceae > Eutreptiella > Eutreptiella sp. 'Long Island Sound 2002'. The sequence goes on from OZ038388.1 coordinate 34,490,831, forward strand.
AGCAAATCAACAAAATGACAGGACAGAACAGCCTATCATCAAGAAAGATGGCCTAGCAGCCTGGAGCAAATCAACAAAATGACAGGACAGAGCAGCCTATCATCAAGAAAGATGGCCTAGCAGCCTGGAGCAAATCAACAAAATGACAGGACAGAACAGCCTATCATCAAGAAAGATGGCCTAGCAGCCTGGAGCAAATCAACAAAATGACAGGACAGAACAGCCTATCATCAAGAAAGATGGCCTAGCAGCCTGGAGCAAATCAACAAAATGACAGGACAGAACAGCCTATCATCAAGAAAGATGGCCTAGCAGCCTGGAGCAAATCAACAAAATGACAGGACAGAACAGCCTATCATCAAGAAAGATGGCCTAGCAGCCTGGAGCAAATCAACAAAATGACAGGACAGAACAGCCTATCATCAGGAAAGATGGCCTAGCAGCCTGGAGCAAATCAACAAAATGACAGGACAGAACAGCCTATCATCAGGAAAGATGGCCTAGCAGCCTGGAGCAAATCAACAAAATGACAGGACAGAACAGCCTATCATCAAGAAAGATGGCCTAGCAGCCTGGAGCAAATCAACAAAATGACAGGACAGAACAGCCTATCATCAAGAAAGATGGCCTAGCAGCCTGGAGCAAATCAACAAAATGACAGGACAGAACAGCCTATCATCAAGAAAGATGGCCTAGCAGCCTGGAGCAAATCAACAAAATGACAGGACAGAACAGCCTATCATCAAGAAAGATGGCCTAGCAGCCTGGAGCAAATCAACAAAATGACAGGACAGAACAGCCTATCATCAAGAAAGATGGCCTAGCAGCCTGGAGCAAATCAACAAAATGACAGGACAGAACAGCCTATCATCAAGAAAGATGGCCTAGCAGCCTGGAGCAAATCAACAAAATGACAGGACAGAACAGCCTATCATCAAGAAAGATGGCCTAGCAGCCTGGAGCAAATCAACAAAATGACAGGACAGAACAGCCTATCATCAAGAAAGATGGCCTAGCAGCCTGGAGCAAATCAACAAAATGACAGGACAGAACAGCCTATCATCAAGAAAGATGGCCTAGCAGCCTGGAGCAAATCAACAAAATGACAGGACAGAACAGCCTATCATCAAGAAAGATGGCCTAGCAGCCTGGAGCAAATCAACAAAATGACAGGACAGAACAGCCTATCATCAAGAAAGATGGCCTAGCAGCCTGGAGCAAATCAACAAAATGACAGGACAGAACAGCCTATCATCAAGAAAGATGGCCTAGCAGCCTGGAGCAAATCAACAAAATGACAGGACAGAACAGCCTATCATCAAGAAAGATGGCCTAGCAGCCTGGAGCAAATCAACAAAATGACAGGACAGAACAGCCTATCATCAAGAAAGATGGCCTAGCAGCCTGGAGCAAATCAACAAAATGACAGGACAGAACAGCCTATCATCAAGAAAGATGGCCTAGCAGCCTGGAGCAAATCAACAAAATGACAGGACAGAACAGCCTATCATCAGGAAAGATGGCCTAGCAGCCTGGAGCAAATCAACAAAATGACAGGACAGAACAGCCTATCATCAAGAAAGATGGCCTAGCAGCCTGGAGCAAATCAACAAAATGACAGGACAGAACAGCCTATCATCAAGAAAGATGGCCTAGCAGCCTGGAGCAAATCAACAAAATGACAGGACAGAACAGCCTATCATCAAGAAAGATGGCCTAGCAGCCTGGAGCAAATCAACAAAATGACAGGACAGAACAGCCTATCATCAAGAAAGATGGCCTAGCAGCCTGGAGCAAATCAACAAAATGACAGGACAGAACAGCCTATCATCAAGAAAGATGGCCTAGCAGCCTGGAGCAAATCAACAAAATGACAGGACAGAACAGCCTATCATCAAGAAAGATGGCCTAGCAGCCTGGAGCAAATCAACAAAATGACAGGACAGAACAGCCTATCATCAAGAAAGATGGCCTAGCAGCCTGGAGCAAATCAACAAAATGACAGGACAGAACAGCCTATCATCAAGAAAGATGGCCTAGCAGCCTGGAGCAAATCAACAAAATGACAGGACAGAACAGCCTATCATCAAGAAAGATGGCCTAGCAGCCTGGAGCAAATCAACAAAATGACAGGACAGAACAGCCTATCATCAAGAAAGATGGCCTAGCAGCCTGGAGCAAATCAACAAAATGACAGGACAGAACAGCCTATCATCAAGAAAGATGGCCTAGCAGCCTGGAGCAAATCAACAAAATGACAGGACAGAACAGCCTATCATCAGGAAAGATGGCCTAGCAGCCTGGAGCAAATCAACAAAATGACAGGACAGAACAGCCTATCATCAAGAAAGATGGCCTAGCAGCCTGGAGCAAATCAACAAAATGACAGGACAGAACAGCCTATCATCAGAAAGATGGCCTAGCAGCCTGGAGCAAATCAACAAAATGACAGGACAGAACAGCCTATCATCAAGAAAGATGGCCTAGCAGCCTGGAGCAAATCAACAAAATGACAGGACAGAACAGCCTATCATCAAGAAAGATGGCCTAGCAGCCTGGAGCAAATCAACAAAATGACAGGACAGAACAGCCTATCATCAAGAAAGATGGCCTAGCAGCCTGGAGCAAATCAACAAAATGACAGGACAGAACAGCCTATCATCAAGAAAGATGGCCTAGCAGCCTGGAGCAAATCAACAAAATGACAGGACAGAACAGCCTATCATCAAGAAAGATGGCCTAGCAGCCTGGAGCAAATCAACAAAATGACAGGACAGAACAGCCTATCATCAAGAAAGATGGCCTAGCAGCCTGGAGCAAATCAACAAAATGACAGGACAGAACAGCCTATCATCAAGAAAGATGGCCTAGCAGCCTGGAGCAAATCAACAAAATGACAGGACAGAACAGCCTATCATCAAGAAAGATGGCCTAGCAGCCTGGAGCAAATCAACAAAATGACAGGACAGAACAGCCTATCATCAAGAAAGATGGCCTAGCAGCCTGGAGCAAATCAACAAAATGACAGGACAGAACAGCCTATCATCAAGAAAGATGGCCTAGCAGCCTGGAGCAAATCAACAAAATGACAGGACAGAACAGCCTATCATCAAGAAAGATGGCCTAGCAGCCTGGAGCAAATCAACAAAATGACAGGACAGAACAGCCTATCATCAAGAAAGATGGCCTAGCAGCCTGGAGCAAATCAACAAAATGACAGGACAGAACAGCCTATCATCAAGAAAGATGGCCTCGCAGCCTGGAGCAAATCAACAAAATGACAGGACAGAACAGCCTATCATCAAGAACTCGAGTACTATGGCCTCGCAGCTTGGAGCAAATCAACAAAATGACAGGACAGAACAGCCTATCATCAAATAACTTCGATACATTCATCAAAGAAATATGGCCTCGCAGTCCTATGGAGGCAAATCAACAAAAATGACAGGACAGAACAGCCTATCAT